>CM033624.1:7721449-7929416 GCA_019453435.1 Rhinogobius similis | reverse complement strand
TTTTTATATGAAGTGGGGATTGTCGTCACGTGGTGCTCCTAAAACAAAGATGGCAGCCATCATTTCAGGAAGTAAAACAAAGATGGCAGCCATCATTTCAGGAAGTAAAACAAAGATGGCAGCCATCGTATCAGGAAGTAAAACAAAGATGTCAGCCTTCGTATCAGGAAGTAAATGCGAAGTAAGAAACTTTTTTTGGGGTCATGTGCCAATGAGCACTCTCCATAGGGATAAACAGGACGGCCATCTTGGATTCATCTTCCAGGTTTTATTATAGTTCTATGGAGTTACTCCATCTGTAAATCCAGACTGGCTCCTGCACAGCAACCGGAGTTGGACTGCATGTGGTCTGAGCCCGGGGTTATAGTTAGGTGCGGCTTATATATGTACAAAGTTTTTTTTTCTTTGAAAATAAGGCTGACAGCGGCTTATACTCAGGAGCGCTCAATAGTCCTGTGATTCTACGGTACTGTGCTCAATGATATTTCATGTTTCACAGTCTTTTATTATCAAAATGTCATCTTTGCAATATATCAAGCTGTGATCACCATCAGTTGACGTTTAAAAATTTGAATGAGAAATTAATTGCACACAGAGTAGGTTGTTGCATTTTTTAATTTAATTTCTCCGACAACCTTAAGACAGAGACACATAATGCATTTCATTCTAGCATCAAATTTGAGGAAGATGTCTTCAAGACATGAGCGCCGAGGTCAAAAGTCATCAGCAGGTATTGTAGCATGCTCTGACAAGTAGTTTCATAGACGTTTTTATTTTTTAGTATTACAATTTTTAATAGATAATGTATGTGTTTTAGAGGCCAAAGTATGGATTATGGGCGACAGCTACGTCCGCAGAGAGCTGCGACTGGGCTGCGCAGACCATCGGGCCTGACCTGGGGCTGTCTGCCCACGCACAGTGGTTCGGCCAGGGAGGCCTCGCTGGAGTGCCCTGCTCCCTGGTTCCGATGGGCTGTACGGAAATCCGCCGTGGCTGTCCTGCTCAACTGCTGTGGCAGTAACCGCGACCTCAGGAAGGGTGAAGAGTGTGGAGCTGGTCGCAGCGATGAAGCAGGACCTGCTGGACTTCCATGGGCAGTTCCTTCCATGACCCTGGTTTTTCAGCCCTGACGGATCGACGCCTGTGGAGGGATGCCAAGCCGGGCGGATTAACAAAGCAAAGAAATTTGTGAACAATGTAATTGGTGATTTTGTGAATGGTCATCCTGCCATAAAGTTTGACTGCCCTGGTCAATTTGTAAGAGATGGAGTTCATTTGTCTAATTTGGGGAAATTACATTTTTAAATGATTTGGCTACAACACTGAAAAACCTTTTGTAATTGGATCTAAATTAACAAAACTTATGCCAGGCATAATTTCTTTGTGGCAGGATCACCCTTTTTTTTCCTTTTATGTGTGTGGGTGGGTGCAATTTGTTATAATGTACTGTAGAGCATGAAGTGTTGATGATGAATGTGTTCGTGTTCAACTTTGGTGTCATTTGATATAAATCACAAATATTGCTTATCGTCTTAAATATCAGAAATGCACACCATTACACATGTATTCACGTATATTTGTAGATATAAATTTACAATTAATCATACATTTGGTAAACAAACCATATGAAGTAACAAAGTCTGCATTGACAGCATATGACTGACAGTCATGTTTTGCACGCAATCTGCAAGTTGCGTGCTCGTTCCCGCCGCTCAAAGCATCATGGGATTGACGTAAAGCAAAGATGGCAGCCTCCGTATCAGGAAGTAAATGCGGAAGTAAGAAACCTTTTTGGGGTCATGCGCCAATGAGCACACTCCATAGGGATAAACAGGGCGCCATTTTGGATTCGTCTTCCAGGTTTTATTATAGTTCTATGAATCAGACACACACATACGCACATGCACTCGCAAGCGCACACACAAACACACACTCACGCACACAAACACACGCGCACACACACTCACACGCACACACTCACAAACACACTCACACGCACACACACACTCACACGCGCACAAACACATGCGCACAAACTCACACGCACACAAACACACGCACACACACACAAACACACTCACACGCACAAACACACTCACACACACAATCACACGCGCACACACACAAACACGCTCACACACACACACACAAGGTGCGCACTGGTCTGTGTATCCGCTGCACGGGCCGCTGCTCTGACAGAACATGAGCAGGACTCAGGACCGATGTTTTTTGTAAATGATCTGCCGTTCAAGTCATCATTTTATGGAAACACCCTCGGTGTAAAATTATGTTGGGTTTTTTTTTACATTTGAAGCGGATACAGTTTTGCGCAAAAGCACACTCAGCAGACGGACTGTCTTAACTGGACTATATTTATTATTCTGTAATGTATCGTTGTGGTTATTTGTGCCCATTAAGCTTGTTTTATTAGGATTATCTGGTCCATATGAGGATAGTAATCAACTTCAGGAAATGTTTCTCATGTTATATTTATTACTGCATCAGTTTTGAAGTTTATTTGTTACGATTCTGGACTTTCACAGAATGCATCACACCACGCCCTACATTTGCTTCACTCCACCTCATATTTTGGCATGATCACGCCACTCATTTAGAGCTCCTCGCCCCTCGACATCACAGTTTGCACTGGCAGAAAGCGCCATTAACGCGCCTTGCCGCTACCACCAGGGGCAAAGTACGGCCCTGTGTGTTGAGGGAGCTGTAGATGTGGTTGTCTCTTGTGTCTGCAGAGAGAGTCTGGTAAGTGAAGTCTGCAGGCCTTGAAGCTCCAGCAGGAAGGTTCTCATACTGTACAACCTAGGGACAGGGACAAAGTGAATGTTATTCTCTGAAAATATTAGGTTGATAAGGTAATAAATATTCAAATTTTACCTCTGCGTTGATTTCTGCTGAAGTATCTGTTCTTTGGGAACCTGTCAAAATGCATTTATTCTATTAGCGTTAACTTGACTGACGGTGGAATCAATTTAAGGCGAGACACTGCAGGTGAAAAATCTTAAATTGAAATTAGAAACTTCTCCTGTAGTTTACTCACATAAATGTACGGAAAAAATTGTTTTTATCATGTATTTTCAAGCAGAAATCACGGCATTTTATGTGTAAAAACAGCCAAAATCACACACATTTTGGTTCATTTTGTACACATATTAATTATAAAAACTTTAGGATTTCTTATTTAGTTTTGAGTTAACTAGATCTGGCTGAAAATTGGCCTAAATTTTTTTATTTAGTCTTATGTTTTTTTACTTTAACACTTAAATAAACTAGGTTCAGAATTATTCATTCATTCATTCATTCATTTTCTACCGCTTATTCCGTTAAGGGGTCGCGGGTGACTGGAGCCTATCCAGTGACTTTGGGCCTTAGGCGGGTACACCCTGGACAGTGGCCAACCTCGTCGCAGGGCTGACACAGAGAGACAGAGACAAGGACGGACAAACCATTCACTCTCACATTCATTCACTAGGGACAATTTAGAGTTGTCAATTAACCTACACAGTCATGTCTTTGGACGGTGGGAGGAAGCCGGAGAACCCGGAGAGAACCCACGGTAACACGGGGAGGACATGCAGACTCCACCCAGAGAGATCGTGTGATGTTAGGGTGGTTCGGAATTCGAGACCACGATGTTGGGGTGGTCTGGGATTCAACCCCGATCTCCTTATTGAGAGGCAGAAGCTCTGGCAGCTCTGCCACCGTGCACCCCGGTTCAGAATTAGATATCAATAAATCTTGTTACGTACAAAATTGTGTAGTTTGGTGTTCTGCACGAATCTTGCAGGTCGTGCGAAGCCAGAAACTCGTCGATGTTCATGGAGGGGAGCAAAGTTTCTCACAGCCTTCTTAACGCATTAAAATGCGTCTGCCATTCATTTCTCAATAACAACTGTTCTTGAGAAAGCAAAGCCGTATGACGATCGTGGAGTTCTTACATTGTTGTAAAGTGTGCCGTGCAGCTTTTCTAAATCATCATTACGGCAGTCTTACAGATGCGTTTTATCGCATGGCTGCTGTATGTCCTGTCCTCCTTACAAATACTATAAAGACAGGGTGGTGTTAGCCTATTTATTGGTGAACTTACCTGTCTATTATTCAACAGATGAAATATGTCTTATGAGTTTACACTGGAGCTTGGGTAGTGATAATCATTTATTTGTCCACTTTGGGACATAAATAAAAGCCGGTGGCTGGTTCCGACACTTTGCTGACTGTGCAGCTCACTGGTGCATATTTAACAAATGTATCAAGGCAAGAATTGCGCATTTATCGTTTTGCAATTACCCAAGATGATTATTTGATTACAAATTTTGACATCTATGGTCACTAAATATGCATTGTGGTCATTTAATCGACTTGTCCACTTAGATCACTTGTAGTCCAGAATGTCTCTACCTGCATCATACTACATACAAATATTGAACTTAAAAGCATCTTACTCGCGCCGTAAGAGAAATGCAGTGGTATTGTTTGACTCAAGGCGGATGTAAGAGATCATTAATAACACATTATTAATGGCGAATCAGCATTTCAGTTTTTGCAGCTAAAATCTGGAACAGTCTCCCGAAGATGTGAGACAGGCCTCCACTCTGACAATGTTTAAATCCAGGCTAAAAACAGTTCTCTTTAGATGTGCATACGACTGAAAGATCTATCTGCACTCTTCTCTTTTAAAGCAATTTATTTTAAAATGATTTTAAAATGATTCTGTGTGTCTTTTGTGTTTTGTGATTTTAATGCAACTTTTCCTGTTTATGTAAAGCACTTTGAATTGCCCTGTGTACGAATTGTGCTCTACAAATAAACTTGCCTTGCCTTGCCATTAATGTGCGCTTGAGGAACACTTAAGGCCAGCGTAGGACATATGAGGTGGAGTGAAGTTTTGACGCATAAACACTGTGCATTGTGCTTGGGGCATTTGTGAGGCATCGCAGGAAGAGGGGTCGGCTAATTCGTAGAAAATCTTCAACAAGATTGTCTATGTCTAGGAACATAAGAACGGTCTACGAACACTAAATTTTTGTAAGGCGGCCTCAAGAACGACGTAAGAAATTAGCAACAAACAAATCATTAAGTAAGCCTGTTTGTGGCCCTGTTCGCAGCCGTTAAATGCAGGGTCATTGTGTCCAAGGCTTTATGTCTCTGTTGGAGAAAAATTAATTTTAAGAAAACAGCCTTTGAAGTTACAATGTCCCAGAGAAATCTATGGATGAAGTGGATTAAATTAAATAATATCTTTAGGAGCAGATTGAACACCTTTATTGTTTCCACATGACAGCCGTTATGTTGAGAGAGCAAACTGAAAAAAAAAGTGGGTTTTGCTTGTAGTGTCTCGCTTCAACCTGAAAATTGTACAAGTCGTTTAGTAAAGTACTTATGAACTTACAGGTGCCATAGATGATTTTTAAAATGTGAAAAACTAAAGTCGTTAATTTTAAACTCTCTAAATTGAGTTTATCAGCGCTTTTCAAAACTCACTGAAGCCAGGGGCTGTCTTGCTGTCACTGTAAAGCCAACAAACATTAGCATACTAACAGTGCACTTACTTCCTGCTTTGCGGAGAATAAACGCACACAAAAACAAATGGTACAGCCCTTTTAATAACGTGTCCTAAATTCAAAAGCAGCATATTACTTTGGTAACTACTTGTGCTGTTTACCTAAATGCTACTGATTTAATTTTACTGTCCAATCGCTTGAACCTAAGCCAAGTTTTGGCTCTCTAGGATTTCCGCAATATCATCTGAGTATTGTAACTGGAATTATGAAAAATATATTGACATGTTCAGTTTGGCAATATCACACATCCCTAATGGCTAATACAGAGAGCAATATGAAGTGAATATGAGAGGTTTTAATGTTTTTCTAATTCCCTTTGGTGATAGTGCTTTTGTTAAAACCAGTGGACTCTTTTATTCATTTTTTTACTTTTTATCCACATCTGATAAAAGTAAACTGTCAAGCTGCTGGACATGTTAAATATGAAAAGAAAGCTACCCATTAGCCCATTTATTTTCAGTCAAAACAATTATTCTGGGATAAATGTGTCAGTTTTTTACTCCTAAAGCACAAGTTTAAAAATTACAGTAAAATTCAAAAATTTTATATGGATTCCGCCTGGACTTTTTTACTTTTCCCTAAAACTAATTTGTAGTTAAATTACCTTCAGCTTTGAAAGAGGAATCGTCAAAACCCACCAAATGGCACCCTCTGGGAGCTGGTGCCTCTCGCCTTTGGCCCCCTTCGGACCCCTCAAACGGGGCGTCCAGCTCAGTGTCGTACCGCGCTAATGGAAACATGACGATTGTCTGTGAGTTGCTAGTGCCTTGAAATCTGAATGTGCTTTGTTAACAGCTGGAAGCGTATGTATTTTGAGTGTAGGTGTTGCAGGTCTTTGGACATAACATCCTGCATACTGTTGTTTCTAGGGCCGTCCTGTTAGTTTAGCTCGCTGTCAAGGTTGAAAAGATTGTTATATCCAAAAGTGAGTTTGATTGAATGAGGTTTTTATCCCAAGTACTGTATGTATACTAGAGTCGGGGCCAAGTTTACGTTCTAGAATGTGATGATATCATAACCTCAGGAGCAGCTTTTCCATTGGATTGCGTTGGACTTTGCCATAAAATATCTCAAAGGTAAATTCACAAATATTGAACCTGATAAATACTACAAAATGACAATTGTCTACTGTTAATTTCCTCCTGTATCTCATCTGTGAACCGAATCAACAACTTTAGGCCCATTGTCAATAAAGTATTCTCAGAAACTGAGGGCCCATCAAACCTTAACAACCTAACCTGTTAACAAATAAAACTAGTAAATAATTTGCAATTAGTGTATTTTCTTTTTGTAATACAACATTTCGAGATCGAGACTGTTCTTGTAGTTACTGCAAAAACAAATAGTACTGTATCTACACAGAAGGTCTATAAATTGGCAAGTTATTGTTAGGTGGATGCAGAAATTATAGGGTGTTTATTCAAGTAAAAGTGGATGAAAAAGAACGATAACTGAATTTGTGGGTATAAATAAAATATTCTAAATTATAGGGGCCCAGCGAGAAGGTTTGTACCTGGGGCCCAGAATTTTGTGCTACGCCCCTGACAACATTTGCATACTGTATGTCCTTCTGCTGCCCATGTCCAACCAGGAATGATACACTTTAAACTGTCAAACTACAGAAAACTAAGAGATTTTAAGCCAAATCTTAAATATAACTATGTTGACTATGTTTTAGTGAAATGAGTAGTATAACCACAAATGATCTGACGGTAAAGTGTATTACCCCAATGATTGTCTGGTGTGAAATCTACCTGTGTGCTCACCGCGGTTTGAGTTCCTCTTTTTGCAGACGATCAGAAGGCCCAGCCCTCCAGCCATCAGCAGCAGCGCCGGGATCAGGACTGACAGCAGCAGGAGCACCCGCCGATCCTCCGTCACATCTGAAGGAAATGTGTTCAAATCTGGATCACAATAAAATGGAAAATGGATTTAGTTTAGGATGTGTTAAAGGTGCACTATGTAATATTTGTGGTAGAAGGTCTGCAGTGATCATTCATTAAAGGCATGAAATGAATTTAGGCAAAGATTTAGGCCTCATACATTAAATCTAAAAACATTAAAAAAGATTTATCCATCAGAAAAATGTCTATATACATGATGAAAATAAGAGCAGTCTGTACACATACTATGTTTTGCAAATACATTCAACAAGTACTTTTGTGGAAAACGTACACATATTACGTTTTGCAAATACGTTCAATATGTACGTTTGTGAAAAATGAATGGATTTTACGTTTTGTCAATTAGGGTTAAAGTCTGCACTGAGGTTATGGTTTATTACTGATAAACTGTAACATGTACATTTTTATTGACTTTCTTATGTACGATTATTTGCAAAACAGGAAATGTGTACATTTTCCATTGACGTACTCATGCAGCGTAATTTCAAAACACGTAAAATGTGTACGTATTTTGACAATAAAAATGTACAATAGCTACATTACAAAAACATAAATTATGTACGTTTTTTCTAGAGACTGGGCTGGCCAATCAGAAGCGACATTCAAATTTATTTTCCATCCTAGACGTGTATTGGATTTATTGAATCTAGATGTTAAAAGCCGAGATCCAATCATCTAAAAAGTAAAAGACAAGTTTCAATACATACATTCCCATTGTTTAAATTCACTTTTTGAATATTGCAAAAAAGGGCATCTGGAGGCTACAAAGACCCACCAAACGACACTTTAAATAATCCAATTCAATTTGTTTTTGTAGTTCCCAATATCACAGTAGCAGCTGCTAAACATTAGTCATTAGTCAATGGAATTTAAAGAGATAAAGACCAGAAAACGGGGGAGGACTAGGGAGAAAAAAGCAGGCTACATTCATCACCAACAATATTTGAATAATCCAATCCAATTTTCTTTGTGTAGCACATTTTTGTCAACACAAGGTTTTCCAGTAATCAATTCAAATCACATAAATTGCATAAATAATATAAAAAAATAATTTTAAAAAGCCAATCAAATCAACAATAAAAAATAATAATAAAATTACCAATAGATAGCAATACAACAATCATGTAATGTACTTGCACTTTAGTTGTATGTTATAGGCTATTTTATCTCATCTTAATAGGCGACGCGACAAATTATGATTATTTTATTTTATGCTGTATTTAAAGAGCAGCATATTTATACATAGATATTCATTTTACATTTTAACTTGTGCTAATGGTCTTTTTGGTCCGGACACAGCACCGGAGCATGTGGCCCCCTACTGGTGGTGACCCTGAATATTTGCTTAGATTGTTTATGCCACGAGCCGGCCCTGATTACAAAGTAGTTTAACGTATTCTCCTCATTCTGCTTCCCAATGGAACAGTCACATGACAGTTGTTCTGACATGATAAAAGCGGAAGTGTCTTGTTTTGACGTTGATTATTGCAATAAAAAGTCTTGAAATGCAGCATTAAAAATTTGACCCGAGGGCCAAATCAAGCCCTCCAAGGAATGTGATCTGACCCTCAACCCACCTTCCAATCTGATGTTAGTGTTTAAGTTTTAGACCTGGTTTAGACCTGTTTTTTGCTGGTTTAGTGCTGATTGAGTCCTGGTTTAGACCTGATTTCGTCCTGATTTGGACCTGTTTAGCCCTTGTTTAGACCTGGTTTAGTCCTGATTTTAGTCCTGGTTGGTTTAGACCTGGTTTAGTCCTGATTTTAGTCCTGGTTGGTTTAGACCTGGTTTAGTCCTGATTTTAGTACTGTTTGGTTTAGACCTGGTTTTTGCTGGTTTAGTGCTGATTAAGTCCTGGTTTAGACCTGATTTCGTCCTGATTTGGACCTGTTTAGCCCTTGTTTAGACCTGGTTTAGTCCTGATTTTAGTACTGTTTGGTTTAGACCTGGTTTAGTCCGGGTGTCCTGGATTAGTGCTGGTTTAGACCTGATTTAGTCCTAGTTTAGTGTTCAGTTCTGCAGATCTTGTCACAGCTTTAAGTAATTTACGTATTTCAAAAGCGCTGGACATGTTTCTACAACAATTACCGACAATTATTCATCTTTACAGGTAATAAATAATTACTACTTACCATCTTTCTCAATGATCTCAAACGTTGCAGAAAAGTTGTCCCCTGAGGGCGATTGAACTCCACAGATGAATCGCCCCATATCGGCTTCGGTAATACCCTGGATGCCCACTTGCAACGCACTTTTCCCATAGCTGAGGCTGTATCTGCCCATCGCATTGGAATCTTGATGCGTCTTTATGATAAACTCGGGACTTTCTTCTCGCTGGAGGTACAGAAGGGGTTGGAAAAAAGACTTGCATATACTGTAGTCTATTATGCATTCCAAAGGTGGCTTAATGACCCGCAACGTCTTAAGAGGAAATTCAACGGTGATATTTTCTCCTACTACGCCGACAACTTTCTTCATATCCACGGTAGAGTTTATCTTATCAGTGGAAGTATCTGTAAAAAAGTCAGAAACAACGGAAATTCGCAAGTACAAATGCTGCTTTTTTCAACAAAGACACCACAAAAGTACTATTTATTGTTATAGTGCGGTGGTCAACAGATGGTGCCTTGATCTGCTACTGATATTGTAATAAATATTTAAAAAGTAGGTCAGATTTAATTTGTTTTCCCATATATTGCATCCACGTGACATCACAACATTGTTCAAAATTATGTGGCTGTCAGATTGCACATTTGTTGATCTGACTGTATCGTAATTACTGCACCTATCTACATGAAACATAAATGTTATGCCACAACAGTAGAATTAGTGTTAGCACTGACACACAAACATGTCACGTTATGAGCACCACGTGTGTCCTTTGGTGAAGCATTAACCTGTTTTATAAAATTAATATGTTGTCGGAGACATCCACCACAGCTTACTGTTCACGGACTGATCTTAAAGTAATTATATAATTTTAGAGTGAATCCTTGGATAGAATTAGACACACTGTGCACTAGAATTAGTGCACAGAGCCTACTGTATTCATGGGTTTCAGGCATGGGATTCCCCAAGTTGAGTCAGCGCCGAAATTGCATCAGAATCAAATCTGCGCATGTTCAGATGCTTCTGGGGAAGCACATGAACGTTGGTCTCTTACTTTGGCAACACATACGTGGATAAACTACACCTAACATACATTCCTTTTATCTTAAACATACATATTGTAACTTAAATCTGAGCTCAACATTCAAGAAAACGCAACATTTAATAGCAAATAAACCCAAGCAAACAGATCAGAGCAGAGAAACATCAAGGCCAACTGACTTCTGCGGAATATTTAATGTGTTTTGTGACATCGGCAAGTCAACGATTTTACGTGTACTTATTAAAAATAAACATAATGAAACATTCTTAACAAACTCTGTTTAACTTAAATGACTAACCACATCTCAATTAGAGCTGGTAAACTAGGTAATATTCCATCAACAAAGTTATAATAATAATAATCACATGTAACCTACTAACCTAACCTACCCCATGACACGCATGCAGTGTAAAGTTAGCGCTTTCAAAATCACTAACCTCTCACTTTCGATGGTATGTCGTCATATGAAGTAGGTATAAACCTGTCTAGAAAGAAACAATATGACAAACAATGAGGACATGAGTAAAATATGGGTCCCAAGTAAACTATTTACAAGGTTATTTTCAGGTGAAACTCCTTTCAGAGGGTGGAGCTTAGTCAGCTCTGAGCAGTATAAAGTCCAAGTTTTTTTGACCAGTTCTGCAGATTGAAAATGACTTTAAAGTGCATATTACAGGTTTTTCTGATTTTTCAAATTTTGACTTTATTTGGTGTCTTAATACCTCTTCTAAACATAAATCATAGTTTTACACCAATCAGGTCGCTGTTTGTGGAGAAAAGTTGAAAAATATGTTGAAATTTACAGGAAGTCAACAAATTAATGACATGACACTAGGTTATGCATAATTTACACAAAATAAACGACTTCTTTGACCCTTTAAACATCGATTCAACAAAATAAAGGTGTTCATATGTATTTTTCTTATTATGTCACATTAGAGATGTTTTGGTGCACTGTACTGGATTGTTTCTTGGTAATTTCCTAGTGTGATGTCATCATTTGCAACCAGGAAGTGAAATTGAAAACCAAAAAAAAGCTTAAATGGGGTAAAAATTTGTAAAGATTTGGATAGAATTTGAAATATATTTATCTTTACTGCATTTTAGTCGTCCATAAGTCGTCCAGCCTGTCATAGGCACTTTAAGATAGATTTCAAAACCGTCTTTATTTTTTAAAACAGCGTTCAGATGACGACCTCTGAAATCTTCAAGTTCAAGGAAAGCTACATTTGCTTGACCAGTCCAGCAAAAACAGTCAAAATGGCATGAAAGTAGAAATAGTAGTAGTAGTACACAGGCCAGTACTCACCATTAGTGATAGTGATCCTGTAGTCTGTGTATATGTCGCGGCCTGCAGGGGTGACCATACCACATCTGTAGAGTCCAGAGTGCTCAGAGCTCAGCTGAAAGAACTCTGCAGACATAGTGTCTATTCCTAAGAAATTGTATATGTTCTTTATATTGAAATTTTCTCTGGCGTCGTAGTCACCGTACGTGTTGATGATGTAACTTTCGGACTGGGAGAGGTATTTGCGAGGAAAACTGTAATTCAGGCACGTGCGACTGTTTTCGAAGATACACCCTTGAGGAGGTTGGAGCCGGATCAGGAAATCCTCCACACAGGTCAGGCTGAAGTTTGTCCGCTCTGCTCTCTGGATTTCGACAGGTCTGGTTGCATCAGAGCTCTGTGCTAAGCCTGTAACAGACACCAACTGCTTTTTTCCAAGATGTTACCGCTTTGAAACTTTCCACAGTACGGCAATAACGTATCTATCTCCATCGAAACAAGTCACACGTCAGATTTGTCTCTTAATCTCACAGAAAGATCTTACCCACCGTTAAATGGCAAGTGTTCTGAGGAATAGTTTTAAAATTCATTCAGTTAAAAAGGTGCAATATTAAAATGGATTTTGTAAAACACAGCAGGACTAAAAGGGTTTATTCATCCCCAATTATAGAAGGTTCACACATTCACAACAAAAGCGTTATTTTCTAGTTTTCTCAGTCATTTTGTGAAGTTTGAAGCCTAAATTGCATAATGAAGTACCGCCACGTATTTGTTTGATTTAAGGGAAGTAACTATATTCTAAGTATCAGCAAATTAAATACTAACTACGGTATATGAAAACATTAACTCTACATTTGGACTTCAAATTTCTACTTTTGCCACATGTTTATAGCTGCTTCCAAACAATAGTAAGATCTAAAGTTCTTCAAGCTACTTTTGAGCAATAAAATGAAATGCTATAGAGACGTTTCACACCTGGTTGAGCCCAGTTTAGTCCTGATTTAGAATTGGTTTGGTCTTATTCTAGTTCTGGATTAGGTCCAGGTTTTATTTCGAATTTAGCCTCATGTTAAGTTCCAATTTGCTGTGGTATTTGTCCAAGTGTGAGCATTCCAGGCTGATAAATACAATATACATAGTAAAATTGTAAGGTTTAATGGTTAATTTACCTCCAAAAACATATGAGGGTAACTGGTAACTGTCTGGATATGAAATTTGATTTATAATTGGAAGTTAATGAAATATGAAGAACAAAACATGAAATGCTGTGTGAAATTTGGTATTTACGGTAATAACTGCAGGTGAATAGGAAAAATCTTACATTTAGAGATATCAATTTGAAATCTCTCCTGCCTTTACATTTACTTACATTTAACATTATGTAGATATATATATATATATATCTTAGTTTATCCTGCTGTATGTTGCACCTACGCCGAAGCAAATTCCTATGTTTGTGAATTTCACTTACAATGGCAATAAACCGCTTTCTGATTCTGAATTCTGATTCTGATGTTTTCTTATAGAAATAAAGAATTTCAAGTGTAAAAACAACCAAAATTGCGCATTTAAATCTGAAAAATGGACAGCCCAAGGTATAAACATCTTGCTTCGTTTTGTACACCTATCAGTTAAAAAACAAATTATTCAAAGACTAAATTAAGATTTCTTCTGTAAACTAGATCTGACTGAAAATTGGGCTAAAAATTCAAATTTCACCTAATAATTTCCACTTAAAACTTAAAAAATCAGGTTTAGAATTAGATATCAATAAATCATTCTGTACGTTCTGTCAAAATCGTGTTACGTACAAAATTGTACAATTGGGTGTGTGCAGGAGCTACTTTAAGGCTGATCTTTATGTCTCTGTGGGAGAAAAATGCATGGTACAATGTCCGAGAGAAATCTATGGATGAAGTGGATAAAATGAAACAATAAACATCTATAGAAGCAGATAGGACAAGTCTGATGTTTCCACTTGAAAGCCTGTGTGTTGAGAGAGCAAAAAAACTGAAAAAATTGGTTTTATTTATAGCGTCTCGACTTAAAAAAAAAAAAAATCTGAACAAGCAGTGCTAGAAACACACGTTCAAACTGTTTTATCTTGCCAACGTGAAGCTTTTTGTCACTTAACAAACTTAACAAAAGTAAAAGAGTACAAGTAAATGAGTAACTAAACTGAATTCAAATACTTACATAAGATGGCCGAACAAATAATAAGCAGTTTGGTTTTCATGTTGAGGCCCGAACAGTGCACTTTGGAGTCTGCAAATTAACTTCTGCAAAAACCTGTTTCATCTGTAGCACGAGAAACAATGAACCCATTCTGACAAAGATATTACGACAGCGGGCAACGGTCTGGCACAAAAACAGAAGTGTACTGTGTTACGCAAAACATTTAAACCTGGCTCTATCGTTTTTCAGATTTGTATGTCCAATTTTACACACCAGATAATAGACTCTTCCAGTGTCCGTAAACAAAACGCTGCGTTCCGTTAGCCTGGTACTGTCCATGTTTTAGCGCTAATGGATTTTCAATGGGAGACCAACATCACAAACTATGAAGAAACAGGTCAGTTTTGATGACAGACAAGCACCCGACCACAAATGAGTAACGCCGGTGTTCCGGTTCTCGGAGTGATCGTGTCAGCCTGTGATTTGTAAACATATCATGCGCCACCACGAGGCCACAAAAGGTACATGCACGCCACGGTATTTTCCCCTGTAACTGGCGTTCCGTTTTTACACACAGATTCGACAAAGAAGGCTGGACTCCAAAAAGTGATGTCAAACATGTTCAACACAAATGTGTGGATGCAAGGTTGATCAATAAACGCTTTCATTATGTGGTCTTAACTCAATCACATGTGACTTTTGTCATTGTTGTCAATCACAACCATTCTACACACCACGTTCGTGAAGAACAAAAAAGAAAAAAATACGGGTCTCGAACACTTGGTTTCTGCAAAAGCATACTACCTATCCGTAACCATAACCACTTGGCCAGAGGTTCTGTGATCGGAAGGGTTGGTGTCTTTAATTGAAAGTGTCAAATCTGTTGTCACAATAGGACGGAAGACATGCTTGCTATGTTAACTTGTGACAAACTGTCTAACATTTATCGATGTTGCAGTAGACCTACGCTATTGTGCACAGTGTCACACACAGTATCACGGGTCACGGGTAGCCCTACATGACTGTGCATTCAATCTGCAACCAAGAAGTTATATTTTAGGAGTTATAATCACGGCAATTCCAACAAACGCACATCAGTTTTCTGTTGACAGTCAACTCGTAGTGTTCACAACACACCACAGGGTGTCACTATTGTGCAAGTGACAGTGGAGTTGTGTTGCTTCCAAATTAGCACATATTATTGGACACAGTTCACAGCTTTATTCACAAAGTCACTGTGGCATGTGGCTGTGGTAGGCAATATTTATATTAAAGAGGCATATTTGGAGAATTCTATATGTATAAATGTAGATTTTCAAAGGCGCAGACAAATTTTATTGCTTTTGGGAGTTAACTCTATGCAAGTCTTTAGCAACCACTCACGCACAGACTCATTCTGACCTTCGTAAGGTATAAGGACAGCCCCTTTCGCTCCCCTTATGTAAAGTGAGGAAAGTAGCCCCCCCAAAATTAGACCCCAATTAATTACAATAATAGTGTGTAAATCATTTTTCATCATCACGTCATACATAAAAATACATCAATAATAAGTACAATAATGTTAATCATATTATGAACCTTTCAGAAATAACAATATTGATCGAATTCTGTTAGAAAAGTAGGAAATAATGTTCCAGAGTTTCCAGAGTTTGTGTTAAGTCTCCCTTCCGTCTTAGAGGGAGGGGAACCGCAGACCATCATTTTTCAGACATCATCACATTACCTTAAAGAGCACTTCATCATTTAAGCCTCTCGGGCTGAGAGTTCGTAAAGTAAAAAGTCCATAAGCTTCGCCTCTTTTTAGCGCAAGGTCGTGGTGGCCCCCTCTGGCCTGAGGTCAACCCCATACAATCGAAACGTCGTGTTTAAGTTAATCAAAATGCAACCGGAGAGTCAGGATCTTGGCGTCTAATGGCGCTTTTGTGTTCACTCATTCGAGTTTGCGTGTCGTTTTTCCGACATACGCGAGTCCACATGGAGAGTGCAGCAGGTAAATTATATCATGACATAGGAGCAAGAATAGTTCCAAAAAATACCAAATTTGATGATTTTTAGTATGTCTGAAAAAATCATAATATCATTACATTTTTTATCATTATTATTCATTTATTTTTATGTCTGATTTGATCATTTAAAATGATTCGTTGTGGTTAATTGGGATCTAATTGTGATTGGCTCTTGTTCACATATGTGATTGTAATGCCAGCGAAAGGGGCTGAAGGAGCTCAGAGTGAGCCGACAAAAATGGCCATATCTTTAGGAGTTCTGTTTGTAATGATTTTTTTCCTCTTATGTAAAGCACTTTGAATTGCATTGTGTACGAATTGTGCTCTAAATTTGCCTTGCTATATCTGTAAATTAAATTTATGTACTTTTGTATGTATCTTTTTTTGTCATCATTATCGTTATTAGTAATGTTATGGCGCTGCTTATTTTTCTTTGCACTTGTTATGCTATAGAATGTTGCAAAGTCACTTTTGATTATTGAAATCAATGTCAAAACACACAAGGAGGAAGCCATTTTAAGACACCAAAGTGCAGCATCAGGTCTGAGTGCACGCTTGACACTGCGGATAAACTAGTTTGAAATCAGGGGGCAATAACGACACTCAACGCAAAGTTCACATCTTCAACCGCTTGACTTCCAAAGTCGTGTTTTGATGCATTATGTAAATAGTTTGAGTGGGGTTGGTGTCCAAGAGGCCTAATTGTCTAAATATTGGCTATTACAGCGGCTGTTAGGAAAGTGAGACCCATTAACAAAATAATTCATAACCAACTCTATAGAAGTTGAAACAGAAATGCATTTTTTCATCCACATGCCTGCAAGACAAAACATAGGGTGCAGGTAAAACCCAGCAGGGGTGTGACTTTGAAATTGAACCAACTATATAAGGGGCTGAAAGCTGAATGGTGGTCTCTTACTGAGAAATGGATCCAATTAAGGTCAAGGAGATTATCCAATACCTCAAATTCCACAAATATCCCAAAAATAAAAAAAACTCCCCTACAGAAATGGGACGTTAGAAGAAGATGTCAGAATTTCAAACTTGAGGGTAAGTGACAAACCACATGCATGTATGTACATACATACATCTGTTTGTAATCTATATATTGTTACCCCTTAAGATGGCCAGTTATTTTACCTGGCCCAGAGGGAAAAAAAAGGTCCACACTGGGCTGTAGTGGTCAAAACGCCAAAAGAAGCGAGTGACGTTTTTAAATGTATTCATGCCAGTGCACATGGGGGGCACAGTGGCATGGAAAAAACCATGGATGCCATATCCCAGCGGTATTTCTGGCCTGGTATGGAAAGGGATATAAGAAAATGGGTGAGTAGGTCTACCAATTGCTAAGTACTGTTGGTCTGCTCTTATCTTGATGATCTATCACTATATTCTGGTGTAGGTTTCAGAATGTCCTGAATGCCAGGCCAGGACAAACAAGCTAAAATTAAAACAGGACCTCATTCCCATTAAAGTAACAAAGCATACAGTTACTCAGCACACATGTGCCTCTCTTCTGTGTGTTATGTCTAATGTTTGTTTTACAAACAGGTAACTGGAGCTGGTGGGAATGGATCTAATTGGGAAATTGGTCCCAACAAATAATGGCCACCAATATCTGTGTGTAATGATTGACTATTTAACAAAGTGGCCAGAGGCCTACCCATTAAAATCCAAGTCAGCAGAAGAGGTAGCAACCTGCATCTGGGATTTCTTTTGCCGGTTTGGGGCCCCACAGCGCATCTTGACTGATCAGGGCAGAGAATTTGTCAATCAGGTAGACTTTTATACGATATGTGCATGTGTGTCAGACAAACGGGATGTATAATGACAATGTTTACTGTTCCCTGCAGCTTAACAGCAACCTGTGCAAAAGACTGGGTATTAAGCGAAGCTTATGTGCGCCGTACCACCCCCAAACCAATGGGTTGGTGGAAAGGATGAATGGCACAATTCAAAGGTGATAAGACTAAAAAAGCACACTGAACCAGCATGTCTGCACAGTTTCTGTAATGTCTGACCTTTCTATTCCAGAACATTAACCAAACTTGTTGGGGACAAGCCCCACACATGGGACATGCATTTGAAAGGTGCATTATTTGCCATCAGAACCAAAAAGCAGCTCACCACACAATACCCTTACTTCATGATGTTTGGGAGAGAGGCAAGATACCCGGTGCAGGTCCCAGAGCAATATGAGGTAGATTTTGTAAAAGTGCGACAACTTTAAGGTCATTGCAAAGCAGACACAATGTTTCTGTACACAGAACAGCGATGAAGTTGTCCATGCAGTAGTGGCTCATGATGGCCCAACATGTTCCTCAAAAAACAGGACTAGGGCAAAAGAAATTGCTTTGAGCAATATATCAAAATCACAAGCGAAAATGACAAAGAAGAAGAAGAAAGAACAAAGAAGAGGAAACTGGCGGGCGAAGCAGTCACTTTCCAGGTGGGGGACCAGGTTTGGAGGCAAAACATCAGAGAGGAGCAGAGGAAGGGTGGGAAAATGGCCTCCTCAATGTTGGGCCCATACAAAATCTGTAAAACTACTGGGAGGAAAGAGCGCAAACCTTGTTTCGGCGAAAGGAAAAGCCCTCATAAAGATCAATACAGACCACTTGAAACTGTATGTTCCACCTACAACCCATATTCCACACAAATGGCCCAAACTGTCCTCGCCAACAGCCCCACCCACCAGCCCACCAGGAGAAGCCTCTGGAAGTTCAACCTTATCTGCATTAAGCCCAGAACTTCCAGAGACCTCTCCTGGAGGGGTGATGGGTAGAAGGCCGATCACCCCGCTGGACTTCACCACCTCTCCTGCTCTGGCCCCCCTGGACCTCACCACCTCTCCTGTGCTGGCCCCTCTGGACCTCACCACCTCTCCTGTGCTGGCCCCTCTGGACCTCACCACCTCTCCTGTGCTGGCCCCTCTGGACCTCACCACCTCTCCTGTGCTGGCCCCTCTGGACCTCACCACCTCTCCTGTGCTGGCCCCTCTGGACCTCACCACCTCTCCTGTGTTGGCCCCTCTGGACCTCACCACCTCTCCTGTGCTGGCCCCTCTGGACCTCACCACCTCTCCTGTGCTGGCCCCTCTGGACCTCACCACCTCTCCTGTGCTGGCCCCTCTGGACCTCACCACCTCTCCTGTGCTGGACCCTCTGGACCTCACCACCTCTCCTGTGCTGGACCCTCTGGACCTCACCACCTCTCCATCGCTGGACCTCACCACTTCTCCTGTGTTGGCCCCTCTGGACCTCACCACCTCTCCTGTGCTGGACCCTCTGGACCTCACCACCTCTCCATCGCTGGACCTCACCACTTCTCCTGTGTTGGCCCCCAGAGACCTCCCCACCTCTACTGCATCAAGCTCCATGGACCTTATGGCCTCATTTTCTACACCTGTTGCCACCACCAGCATTTTCCCGATACCAACTTGCAGACTTGAAAGGGGTAAGTGTGGTATCTAAGTGAAGGCTATGGACCATTGCTTAAAGTAATTCATCTCAATCTGCAGTGGTTCATAAAATCTGGGAAGGTGCTTTGCCCAGATTGATGTGGGCAAAGATTGGACCGTACAAACTGTACAGCCACAATTTTGTAAATCATCTGGCACCAGGAAAATGTCTTGAGGCTGACGTGAGGATTAAACAAATTTTGTTTATCACTCTTAGCATGTGAAAGTAAAGAAAATGTGTTACTAGGTGATTAATGCCTATCTTACCATTCTGCTGCGTGACGAGGTGGGGAAAAAGATTTTCCTCATAGATTCGTTTAAGATGACGGATATTTGGCAGAGGAAATTCAGTGGCCTTCGTAAAGTAAGTATATGTGTGAAATGTCATCTGTTAGAGGCTTATTGTTACAATGCTCTGGTTTAATTTCAGCTTAAACCAGAGGACTATGATATTCTGCTCGGTGCAATTTGCATTAATAGCCATTGGACCTTGGCTGTAAGTATACAACAAATTTGGATAAACCGGCTCTGTTGTGGATATAATATTTTACTTTGTAGGTCATTTGGCCAGAGCTTAAAAAGACAATATATGTGGATCCTTTCGGTGCAAGCGCAAAGGCCCTAAAAGAAAGTGAAGCCATCAGCAGGTTGTAACAGTACAATGTATTGAATGAAGGCTGTCTTCATATAATTATAATTATTATCTGAATTATTTTTCTTTACCAGAGCTTTCATGAGGGCAAGGGGGATAAACTGTTCCCGGTGGACATGTGATACTATTCCCCATCCGACCCAAAAGGATTTTACGTCATGTGGCGTAATTGTTTGCAAGGTAAATGTATGGATTGCTTTTAAGTTATTTGAATGTGCATCATGCTCACTTTTTAACTCTTACTAGCTTGCTGAAGTGATCCTGAAAGGCAAGAACTTCCAGCCCTCGGACAGCTTTCAGAATAAGGACATTGATGGGCTTCGGTTGACCATGGCCACCAGGCTCATTGCTGAAACTGGTAAGAACATGCCAGCAATATAACTTGTGCAGTGAAACATTCAGCCATGCATTTTGGGGGTTTCAGATGTGGTATCTAAAGTGTGTCGCATGTGTGGCGTCCGCGACGCTCACATTAATTGGGTGAGTGCTATCTGCTAGAAATCAATGAATGCAAACGCACAAATTAAATGCTTTTCTCCCTTTTTAGATTCGTTGCAGTCAGTGCCACAGCTGGTACCACCAGGCATGTGTCTCTTATCCAGAAACAACGAAAATATACATCTGCCCCGCATGCAGTTTAAAATGAGCATTCTTATTTGTGGAACAAATTAAAGTATTGAAATAAAATTGGTTTCGTTTTGGTACACATTTTGGTCTAAAGTTCTTTTCACCTCCCAATAATCATTTACATAATGTAGGCAAGTAGAATGTAGAGCTGCAAACTATGGTGACATCAAAACACGACTTTGGAAGTCAAGCGGTTGAAGATGTGAACTTTGCGTTGAGTGTCGTTATTGCCCCCTGATTTCAAACTAGTTTATCCGCAGTGTCAAGCGTGCACTCAGACCTGATGCTGCACTTTGGTGTCTTAAAATGGCTTCCTCCTTGTGTGTTTTGACATTGATTTCAATAATCAAAAGTGACTTTGCAACATTCTATAGCATAACAAGTGCAAAGATAATGATACGATAATACGATAATGATGACAAAAAAAGATACATACAAAAGTACATAAATTTAATTTACAGATATAGCAAGGCAAATTTAGAGCACAATTCGTACACAATGCAATTCAAAGTGCTTTACATAAGAGGAAAAAAATCATTACAAACAGAACTCCTAAAGATATGGCCATTTTTGTCGGCTCACTCTGAGCTCCTTCAGCCCCTTTCGCTGGCATTACAATCACATATGTGAACAAGAGCCAATCACAATTAGATCCCAATTAACCACAACGAATCATTTTAAATGATCAAATCAGACATAAAAATAAATGAATAATAATGATAAAAAATGTAATGATATTATGATGTTTTCAGACATACTGAAAATCATCAAATTTGGTATTTTTTGGAACTATTCTTGCTCCTATGTCATGATATAGTTTACCTGCTGCGCTCTCCATGTGGACTCGTGTATGTCGGAAAAACGACACGCAAACTCGAATGAGTGAACACAAAAGCGCCATTAGACGCCAAGATCCTGACTCTCCGGTTGCATTTTGATTAACTTAAACACGACGTTTCGATTGTATGGGGTTGACCTCAGGCCAGAGGGGGCCACCACGACCTTGCGCTAAAAAGAGGCGAAGCTTATGGACTTTTTACTTTACGAACTCTCAGCCCGAGAGGCTTAAATGATGAAGTACTCTTTAAGGTAATGTGATGATGTCTGAAAAATGATGGTCTGCGGTTCCCCTCCCTCTAAGACGGAAGGGAGACTTAACACAAACTCTGGAACATTATTTCATTATCAATATTGTTATTTCTGAAAGGTTCATAATATGATTAACATTATTGTACTTATTATTGATGTATTTTTATGTATGACGTGATGATGAAAAATGATTTGCACACTATTATTGTAATTAATTGGGGTCTAATTTTGGGGGGGGCTACTTTCCTCACTTTACATAAGGGGAGCGAAAGGGGCTGTCCTTATACCTTACGAAGGTCAGAATGAGACTGTACGTGAGTGGTTGCTAAAGACTTGCATAGAGTTAACTCCCAAAAGCAATAAAATTTGTCTGCGCCTTTGAAAATCTACATTTATACATATAGAATTCTCCAAATATGCCTCTTTAATATAAATATTGCCTACCACAGCCACATGCCACAGTGACTTTGTGAATAAAGCTGTGAACTGTGTCCAATAATATGTGCTAATTTGGAAGCAACACAACTCCACTGTCACTTGCACAATAGTGACACCCTGTGGTGTGTTGTGAACACTACGAGTTGACTGTCAACAGAAAACTGATGTGCGTTTGTTGGAATTGCCGTGATTATAACTCCTAAGTATAACTTCTTGGTTGCAGATTGAATGCACAGTCATCTAGGGCTACCCGTGACCCGTGATACTGTGTGTGACACTGTGCATAATAGCGTAGGTCTACTGCAACATCGATAAATGTTAGACAGTTTGTCACAAGTTAACATAGCAAGCATGTCTTCCGTCCTATTGTGATGACAGATTTGACACTTTCAATTAAAGACACCAACCCTTCCGATCACAGAACCTCTGGCCAAGTGGTTATGGTTACGGATAGGTAGTATGCTTTTGCAGAAACCAAGTGTTCGAGACCCGTATTTTTTTTTTTTTCTTTTTTTGTTCTTCACGAACGTGGTGTGTAGAATGGTTGTGATTGACAACAATGACAAAAGTCACATGTGATTGAGTTAAGACCACATAATGAAAGCGTTTATTGATCAACCTTGCATCCACACATTTGTGTTGAACATGTTTGACATCACTTTTTAGAGTCCAGCCTTCTTTGTGGAATCTGTGTGTGAAAACGGAACGCCAGTTACAGGGGAAAATACCGTGGCGTGCATGTACCTTTTGTGACCTCGTGGTGGCGCATGGTGTGTTTACAAATCACTGGCTGACATGATCACGCCGAGAACCGGAACACCGGAGCAGAGATAGAAAACATTAGCAAGTTAAATGTTTTGTGTAGATTGTTACCGTTAGCGGTTTCTTTATTTTTTAAATCTGCACGTTATTCTGGACAACAATGCACGAAAAACATAGAGGGTGACAACAGTTTGAAGGAAAAGTTGTGTTTTTTTTCACCAAGTGCCACAAATTCTACAGTAATAAGTAAACTTTAAAAACTAGATGATGAACGTAACAACAACCGTGTGTGTGCGTTGTCTATAGACCTTTTTATCTGTCACTGATTGTTTTCAAGTTTACAGTTTTCAGGTGGTATTGGGCCGCTTTTTAAAGGTCCCATATCATGCAAAATCGACTTTTCAGAGGTTTTAACCTTCCTACAGTGCTATTTGGGCCTTGTATGTGTTCCCAAAGTGTTTTTTTAATTTATTCCCGCATGTTTTCGCTGGAGAACTGTCTTTTCCGTCCCCCTCGGCTGAGTAGGCAGACGGGGGCTCCTCAGTAAGATGACGCGGCTTCACCAGGAAGCCACGCCTCCAGGAAGCGCGCAACCGCACTGTAAACAAACTGCTCTGACGCTACCGTAACCGCGTCTGTTCACTTCGCTTTGAATGCTACTTCTTTAGTTCCAGCGCAGCTACTGCTAACACAACGGTTCGTTACTAGCCATGTCGTCTTTCAGAAAATCTGTGTTCGGTTGCAAATACGTCTCTAGACTATTGTATTTGCCGAGAGACGAAACAGTACGTGGATGAACAGAACTATTAAATCATCATTGTTCACTTCAAAATATTGTGTTTAATTTATTTTTGAACCAGTTCAACAACAAATAGTCCAACTGTTTAACATAATGCCTTACATACTGTAAGATACGGTAAGAAAAGTATAAGCCTGTCCACATACATCTGAGATACGATCGGTTTCCCCCCAGTTCGCAACTCTAATTCACGACACAATACACACACTTGCTTTCGGAATTTCTCGACAGAATACGTTCTCCGTTTCTGTGGCTACAGTCCTACAACTCCGGCTAATACACCTAAAACTAATGAAAATAGCTAATGCTAATGCTACACAGTAATTATACGATAAATACGACAGATAGAAGAGTTAGCTTGTTATTTACCAAACGCAACGTCCGTCGTTGAGGTCCTGGAGCACGTCAAACTCCAGGTCAGATCCAGGACGTAGGACTCGGCACGACGCACCGTCAGGACGGATAAAATGTTTATTCCAGTGTTGTATATCGCTGTTTATCGGAGCACACGGTGCATGCGCACCATCTCCGCTGTAGGCTACGTCACAGGTTGGGAGGGGGAGGCGCGCGGGTTGGGCGGGGGAGGCAGACTGCTCTCTGTTCAGGGGGGTCGGATCTCAGAGTGAGCCGTTTGCTATTGCAAGGAGGGGGGCCAGTCCAAGAAATGGGTGTTTTTTGTAAACTGTTATGTTATGGATATCGCACAACGCAAAATCTGATCAACAAAGACCTTAGGATAGACTGTGTAAAGGGGAAAATAGCAGACCTTTAAGAGCTGCAAGGGGTCAAAAATATTGGCCAGACCAATTTGCCATGTAAAATGCAATAATTTAAGCGTAAACCTAATAGAAGTGCGCAATTTCAGTGACTGAGTGGTACTAGTTGTGCCCAGTAGAGGGTGCTGTAGGCTTTGCTGCAAGTGCTCCGCTATCTTGTCACATGTAAGGTAACAGGAGTAAAATGTGGCAAAATTTGACTTAAATATGTTCGTAACAACTTGTTTTTGGTTCTTTGACCAAAATCCTATTGTACGAGGTACTGGAGAAGAAGTTTTTGTTTGTTTGTTGTTTGTTCCGGTGAGTGTTTGATGATTTGACGTAACGCTACGCTAATTTGAGTTAACTTATTTACGTCGAGGTTGATTTCATGACACTGTGAGAATTTATTTGTTTGATTTTGTGAACATGTTATTTCAAATGTCATGTCAATACTGCGTGTAAGTGTAAGAACCTGCAAGCAACAGTAATGTATTTAATTGTAATAATAGTTTGATTGGTTTAAAAGGGTTCTGATTATTTGGATTAAGAGGTGATATTAATGTTAACCAGCCTATGCAGGTTGTTTTTTTGTTGACCAGATTCAAGGGACTTTTCTTCGATGTGAAGCTGGAGTTGCTGGATCCACGAGCCAAGGACGCGCTGGATGCCTTATCATCTCATCCATGGTCGATCTGGTCCAGTGGGCGAGGCTACCGCGCTCAAATTGAGCCGCCGGCTGTAGGCTGCCATGTTTGCAATCTGGTGCTGACAGCTAGGGGCTGGCTGCGGAAGTAGAATTATTCAATGCAAGTCAATGGGGAGTTAGACGTTTCAAAACCTACTTTAGAGCCTGGCTCAAAATACGGCTTTGGTCTCAAACGTTAGCTTACGGCTCTGTGACAACGCTGAGGGGGGTGAATTTTTTTGAACCAGGCTGGTTTAGCCGCTGTGATTTTTTAAAGTTCTTGAATATCTAATGAGGAAGGCCGGCTTTACGCCCCGGAAATGTAACGGCGCATCCATACACCTCTGAGTGGGCGGTAACTATAGAGAGCAACGCGGCGGCAGTGCGTCAGCAAAAGGCACGCCTCGAAAGTCGGCCTCTCCCTGCCTCCCCACCGAGGGGGGAGTGGTGGGGGCTAACCCGCGGCCATTTTGAATTCTCCATGACTGAGCCGCATTTTCATGAATGGGGCGGAGTGACGACAGTCTGTCCATTATTTTTTATGTCTATGATCTGGTCTCCATCGAAAACGACTGAATTTACTGAGCTAAGATCTTGTGCACAACAGCAATTAAAAATCACACTATCTCGAGAGAGGTGCTTAGATACGACTGTGGGAGTGAAGAATTTTGACAAAACTGAGTCACTCAAAATTCTTTAATGGCGTGAATCATGAATATAATCAACATATTTGACAGTTTGCTCCAGTGGCATTGAAAAGACTGGTCAAATGCAGAGGACAAGTTTCCCTACGAGGACAATAAAGAGCACCGTAACCTTAATTATGTAAATTTAAAATATATATATAAATAATATTATATAATTTACATATCAACCTCGATTAAACAGAATCACTTGGTCTCGTGTTGCAGTTTTTTATTGCAAGTCATCAGTTGTGTAACCCTCACCACAGTAACCACCCAATGACAGGAAACTCATCGCACGTTACTCAACTCACTTGTTTTCAGTGGATCATTTCTAAACAAAACACAATGACTCAAGTTCATGGGAGGAGTCAGGCTTGGATCAAAGGTTGCGTTAAACTGAAGCTAAACTGAAAATCTTGAAAATGCTGATTTCTGTTGTAATACAAAGCGTTCTTAGGTCTAATCACTAAGAGAAATCATCACGAACTTACCTTTGAAATGTTTCATGTCAAAATCCAATGCTGTCCAATGGAAAAGTGGCTCTTGCCGTCCATCTGAGATTATGACATCATCCCATTCCACAACGTGAATGCAACCTTTTATCGGTTTACAGTTCCATACTTATCTTATCACATTTATTGAGTTTTGTAACTGTGTTTTGACCTAAACTATTTCCTATTGCCTACGTAACATTTAACGTGACATCTTGGGATTTCAATCGACTGAAAAGTGCAACTTGTGCCGTTCAAAGGTCGTTAGATGAAATGAGCTGTTTGTTTTTCTCGTAACCATGGAGACGGGGCTACCTATGGACTCCTCAAATGTTTCGAAGACATACTTGTTAGAGGGAATGACTGTTTAATGACTGAGTGAGACAGAGGGCTTTCCTGTTGTGTCTCCAGAGTTCACTTGGACGCTGACTGTGTCCTGAGGGTTATTACTCTCCTCAGCCTGCTCTAACACATGATCTGCTGACTCTACCTCACAAATCCTCCTGTTAAAGCGGCACTGAGACCTTTGACTGAGATACAAAGGCGACTATGAAGTGCCGTGAACATGTTTCTGCAGCGAAGTCTGAATTTCCTTCGGGATCAGTAAAGTATCTTTCTACCCAACTGTCTCATAGACTTCAATAGTCCCTGCGCTAAGGAGCTGCTAGTGAGGGCCCATCTATGATATGCAATACTGACTTTTATCAATAACATACACTGTTTGGGTCAGAAGTCCAATCTAGAGTGCCACGTGTTGTAATCCGTGAAGCTCTTTCATGTTTTTAAAGATCATAGCAATGTTAAATCCCTTTGTCATTCCGGTAGATTTTTCTTTCCTAAAACGCCTGAGGAAAACGAGCCCCAATTCAAACTGAAGCTGTTTGGTGAACTGAACCCTGTGGTGCACAAACAAACGTCTGGACTCTTTGTGAAGCTAAGACTCTGTGGTTTTTGCATCTGATCAGATTTTCAGTTAGCAACACGCGACCAAGCCTTTGAAAAACAGCCGAAAACAAGCAACCTGAGAGCCACAAAAGACAAAAATAAAACGTGTGTTGCTGTTGAACAAGAGCTAATGAGAAGCACCATGTTTATTACATGTATTACTTAAATTACAAACTTAAAACCATTAACAGCTGGTATTTCAGTCATGATTGGGTCTATTAACGTTGAAACAGAACTGAAAGAAGAGTAAAAATGAGCTCTTTTATCATGTTAAAGTACCATACCACTCAGGAGTAAGTGGCAACTCACAAATTTTGCAAGCAACTAGCCAAAAAAGAAGCCCAAAGTTTTTATTAAGAACGGACGTGGTAACTATGCGTTGGATCTGACTTACTCTAATCATAGCTGGGAACACGCTCTGCACAGAGGAACATCGGATTTCAATTCCTGTCTCAGTTTCTTTGGTAAATATGAGTAAAGCTGGTGTCTCGAGGATGCACTGATTGACACTAGTTTGATCATTTATTGGGTTTTGACAATTCCTCTGTCAAAGCTGAAACCAATTCCACTAAAAAGAATTTCAGGGACGTAGATAAAGTAAAATAAAAAATCCAGATGGAATTTTTTTTCCCCTTTCTCTTTAAAAAAAAAAAATCTGTTAAGTTTACTTTGTCGAGTACAAACTGAGCCAGATTCATCGCAGAATAATGGTTGATTTGATGGAAATTTAGCGGGTTAAAGCTTTCTTTTGCAGGTTGATAGTTACCTTTTACCAGATGATGAAAAAAAAAAAATTAACTTTCAGAGGGCCCGCCAAAGAGCCCACGGAATTTTTATGAGGTCAACAACTTAAAGTGCCTATGACAAGTTGGACTACTCAGTTCACTAAAATGCAGTTGAGAGAAATATATTTAAAATTTAGCCAAAATACTTTACAAATTCTATTCCAGTTTAGCAATTTTTTAGGTTTTTTGTTTTACTTCCTGGTTGTAAATTATGACATCACTCTAGGAAATACCTATCAACAACACTGTACACTGGGCCAAAACTCAAGATTTTTTATTTTTTATTTTACAAATAAAAACACGTCTGAACATGTTTTTTGTTGAATTACTGTATAAAGGGTCAAAAAGTAGTTTCTTTTGTGTAAATTATGCATAATCTTTGTTGCCCCAGTGTGTGGGGCAACTTGATTGGTGTAAAACTGCATTTGTTTTATTCATAACAAGTATTTGTACACCAAATAAAGGCAAAATTAGAAAATCATGAAAACCTGTCATACGCACTTTAAACGTGTTCTTCTCCAGAGTGACATCAGTAAGCCATCTCTCTGCTGGTAAAAAAAAAAAAATCATAATAACGCATGGTGTAGACTGTCAGCCCCACACTGCCATCCTGGCTCTTCAAATCCATCTCTGTGATCAAGTGCATCGTGCATGCACAGTGGTTTAAAGGTCCCATATTCTGCTATTTTGCCCTTTACACAGTCTATTCTAAGGGCTTTGTTGATCAAATTTTGCGTTGTGCAATATCCATAACATAACAGTTTCCAAAAAACACCCATTTCTTGGACTGGCCCCCCTCCTTGCAAAAGCAAACGGCTCACTCTGAGATCTGACCCCCCTGAACAGAGAGCAGTCTGCCTCCCCCGCCCAACTCGCGCGCCTCCCCCGCCCAACTCGTGCCGAAGCCTAGAGCGAAGATAGTGCGCATGCGCCGTGTGCTCCGGTAAACAGCGATACACAAACACAGGAATAAACATTTTATCCGTCCTGATGGTGCGTCGTGCTGAGTCCTACGTCCTGGATCTGACCTGGAGTTTGACGTGCTCCAGTACCTCGACGATGGACGTTGCCGTTTAGTAAATAACAAGCTAACTCTTCGATCTGTCGTACCCATCGTGTAATTACTGTGTAGCATTAGCATTAGCTGTTTTTATTCTGCGGCTGCGCCCTTCCTGGAGGCGTGGCTTAAACACCGCGCCATCCTGGTGAAGCGCGTCATCCTGGTGAGGAGCCCCCGTCTGCCTGCTCAGCCGAGGGGGACGGAAAAGACAGTTCTCTAGAGAAAACATGAGGGAATCAATCAGAAAACCACTTTGGGCACAACATACGAGGCCCAAATAGCACTGTAGGAAGGTTAAAACCTCTGAAAAGTCGATTTTGCATGTTATGGGACCTTTAAGTGATTTTGATGGTTTTGTGCAGGGGCATTCGTGTAATTCGTATAATAATGATATCAGCAGAAGAGCCACTGCCTGTTTCTGCTTAACATACTTGACATTTTCACATCATTCAAATTGTTTAACGCAACCAAAAGTGTCATCAGATTATTATTCTGCACGATTTGGTTTGCAGCTCTGGGACTGATGTATTGTTGTTTTTACGTGCTCTGTTCACTTGCATCCAAAAATCATACATTTAAAGATATCAATTTGAAACTGTTTACGCACATAAATGTAACAGAAAAAATGTATGAAAAGCTTTCCGTGATGCAATGTTTTCATCAAAAACAAGGCATTTTATGTGTAAAAGTGGCACATTCTGGACGCATGAATCAGAAAATTAGAAAGAACCAGGTTTAAATTTCTTGGTTCATTCAAATTTTTTACTTGGAACTTAAGTAAATAAGGTTTAGAATTAGCTTAGAACAAATCCTTCTGTACAAATCTTGTTAATTACAAGACTGTAAAGTTTAAAGTTTGGTGTGTATAGGCTGATCTTTATGTCTCTGTGGGAGAAAAATGCTTGTAAAGAAAACGGCCTTTGAAGTTACAATGTCCCAGAGAAATCCATGGATAAAGTGGAATAAATGAAGTAATAAAACATCTTTTAGAGCAGACTGTATAAGTTTGTTGTTTCCACATGAAAACCCGTATGTTGAGAGAGCAAACTGACCAAAACATTTTCAAAAATGGGTGTCTCGCCTCAAAATAAACCTTCAACTGTATATTTGTTTGTTTCACCGGGGCTCATCCTCTTCTTTGTCTTATTCCAATGCCCAAACAATTGCGCTTCAAATAATCACAATCACAAGATGACTTTTTATGCGCTGAATAAGAATATCTATTTTTAAAACAGGAAGATGTTGTGTGGTGAGATAAGTTTTTGAGCATCGGTGAAAGTGTACGGGGCAATAGCTGCATGGAAAAAGGAAGGAGGAAGGGTTCAAGTTAGTAGCACATAACACTTTACGGTTCATTTTACTCGGGTTGATTTGTCCGTACACGATGAAGTTCCAATTCCTGCTCTTCTCCTTTTTAACAGGTAAGAAATGATACTCTGCTGTTTTGAATATAAGACGTATACAATTTTGATGCGCGATCACCAAGCAGTTATTGCAGATATCCATCCATCCATCCATCTTCTTCCGCTTATCCGGGGCCGGGTCGCGGGGGCAGCAGTCTAAGCAGGGACTCCCAGACTTCCTTCACCCCAGACACTTCCTCCAGCTCCTCCGGGGGGATCCCGAGGCGTTCCCAGGCCAGCCGAGAGACATAGTCCCTCCAGCGTGTCCTGGGTCTACCCCGGGGCCGCCTCCCGGTGGGACATGCCCAGAACACCTCCCGAGGGAGGCGTCCAGGAGGCATCCGGAACAGATGCCCGAGCCACCTCAGCTGGCTCCTCTCGACGTGGAGGAGCAGCGGCTCTACTCTGAGCTCCTCCCGTGTGACTGAGCTCCTCACCCTATCTCTAAGGGAGCGCCCAGCCACCCGGCGGAGGAAGCTCATTTCGACCGCTTGTATCCGCGATCTTGTCCTTTCGGTCATTACCCAAAGCTCATGACCATAGGTGAGGGTCGGAACGTAGATTGACCGGTAAATCGAGAGCTTCGTCTTTCGACTCAGCTCTTTCTTTACCACAACGGTTCGATACAGCGCCCGCATCACTGCAGACGCTGCACCGATCCGCCTGTCAATCTCACGCTCCATCCTTCCCTCACTCGTGAACAAGACCCCGAGATACTTGAACTCCTCCACTTGAGGCAAGGACTCTCCACCCGGAGAGGGCAAGCCACCTTTTTCCGGTCGAGAACCATGGCCTCGGATTTGGAGGTGCTGATCCTCATCCCAGCCGCTTCACACTCGGCTGCAAACCGTCCCAGTGCATGTTGCAGGTCCTGATTTGAGGAAGCCATCAGGACGACATCATCTGCAAACAGCAGAGATGAGATCCTGTGGTTCCCAAACCGGACACCCTCCACGCCCTGACTGCGCCTAGAAATTCTGTCCATAAAAATTATGAACAGAACCGGTGACAAAGGGCAGCCCTGGCGGAGTCCAACATGCACTGGGAACAGGTCTGACTTACTGCCGGCAATGCGAACGCAGCTCCTGCTCCGGTCGTACAAGGACCGGACAGCCCTTAGCAAAGGGCCCCGGACCCCATACTCCCGGAGCCCCCCCACAAGGCGCCCCGGGGCACACGGTCGAATGCCTTCTCCAGATCCACAAAGCACATGTGGACTGGTTGGGCAAACTCCCATGAACCCTCGAGCACCCGATGGAGAGTATAGAGCTGGTCCAGTGTTCCACGACCAGGACGAAAACCACACTGCTCCTCCTGAATCCGAGGTTCGACTATCAGTCGGATTCTCCTCTCCAGTACCCTGGAATAGACCTTACCGGGGAGGCTGAGGAGTGTGATCCCCCTGTGGTTGGAACACACCCTCCGGTCCCTCTTCTTATACAGAGGGACCACCACCCCGGTCTGCCAGTCCAGAGGTACCGTCCCCGACCGCCACGCGATGTTGCAGAGAGCGTGTCAACCAAGACAGTCCCACAACATCCAGAGACTTAAGATACTCAGGGCGGAACTCATCCACCCCCGGAGCCTTGCCACCAAGGAGCTTGCCAACCACCTCAGTGACTTCAGCCAGGGTGATGGACGAGTCCGCCTCCAAGATCTCAGCCTCTGCTTCCTCCTCGGAAGACGTGACAGTGGGATTGAGGAGATCCTCAAAGTATTCCTTCCACCTTCCGACAACATCCCCAGTCGAGGTCAACAGCTCTCCACCCGCACCGTAAACGGTGTTGGTGAAGCACTGCTTCCCCCTCCTGAGGCGTCGGATGGTTTGCCAGAATTTCTTTGAGGCCGACCGATAGTCCTCCTCCATGGCCTCCCCGAACTCCTCCCAATCCCGAGTTTTTGCCTCTGCGACAGCCCGGGCTGCAGTACGCTTGGCCTGCCGGTACCTGTCAGCTGCTTCAGGAGTCCCACGAGCCAGCAAGGCCCGATAGGACTCCTTCTTCAGCCTGACGGCATCCCTTACTTCCGGTGTCCACCACCGGGTTCGGGGATTGCCGCCGCGACAGGCACCAGAGACCTTGCGACCACAGCTACGAGCCGCCGCATCGACAATGGAAGTGGAGAACATGGTCCACTCGGACTCAATGTCTCCAACCTCCCCCGGGATCTGGGAGAAGCTCTCCCGGAGGTGTGAGTTGAAGACCCTGCCGACAGAGGGCTCTGCCAGCCGTTCCCAGCAGACCCTCACAATACGCTTGGGCCTGCCAAGTCTGTCCGGCTTCCTCCCCCGCCAGCGGATCCAACTCACCACCAGGTGGTGATCGGTTGACAGCTCCGCCCCTCTCTTCACCCGAGTGTCCAAGACACGCGGCCGAAGGTCAGATGACACGACAACAAAGTCGATCATCGACCTCCGGCCTAGGGTGTCCTGGTGCCACGTGCACTGATGGACACCCTTGTGCTTGAACATGGTGTTCGTTATGGACAAGCTGTGACTAGCACAGAAGTCCAATAACTGAACACCGCTCGGGTTCAGATCGGGGGGGCCGTTCCTCCCGATTACCCCTCTCCAGGTGTCACTGTCGTTGCCCACGTGGGCGTTGAAGTCCCCCAGTAGAACAACGGAGTCCCCAGGCGGTGCACTGTCCAGTACCCCTCCCAGGGACTCCAAGAAGGTCTGGTACTCTGCACCGTTGTTCGGCCCGTAGGCCGACACAACGGTGAGAGACCTGTCCCCCACCCGAAGGCGGAGGGACGCGACCCTCTCGTTCACTGGGGTAAACTCCAACACGTGGCGGCTGAGCTGTGGGGCTATGAGCAAGCCCACACCAGCCCGCCGCCTCTCCCCGCGGGCAACGCCAGAGAAATGGAGCATCCAGCCCCTCTCGAGGAGACGGGTTCCAGACCCCAGGCTGTGCGTGGAGGTGAGGCCGACTATATCTAGTCGGAAACGCTCGACCTCCCGCACAAGCTCAGGCTCCTTCCCCCCCAGCGAGGTGACATTCCATTTCCCCAGAGCTAGTTTCTGTGTCCGGAGATCTGGTCGTCGAGGTCCCCGCCTTCGACTGCCTCCCAGATCTCTCCGCACCGGCCCCTTATGGATCCTCCTGCGGGTGGTGGGTCCACGGGAGGACGGCCCCACGTCGCTCGTTCGGGCTGGGCCCGGCCGGGCCCCGTGGGGAAAGGCCCGGCCACCAGGCGCTCGCCGTCGAGCACCCACCCCAGGCCTGGCTCCAGGGTGGAGCCCCGGTGACGCCAATCCGGGCGACGTAACTGGCCTCGATTGATCACTATTCATAAAGGGCTTTATTGCAGATATGTTTCATAAAAAAGGGAAATCCTGCCGCACGCTGTGAACAAAATAAGCATTATCTAAGTGTAATATTTTGAAAGCAGCAGTACACAGTATATAGGTTTTTATATTTACAATTGTGACACGTTAAGTATGCAAAGTAATAACAGAACTTGGACAGTTTGCTTTGTTTAAAAAATGGGTACATTGTGTGTAACTTATTGTATGTAACACGTATTGAATTTGTAAATTTACAAAAAAATTCAACCCCTTAGATGACAGTTTTTGTGATATACAACCTACAGTCCAAAAATCTACAGTTTCATAGTAATTGTGCTTTTATGTGAAGCCAGTTTGGTCTGTTTTTACCCCGTTGACTTCCATTATAAATGCCTATTTTGACAATCCCCTTTTACTAAAAGAGCTTGTTCTATTCAGAAGTAAAAAAATCAGGTTCTCTTGGTTGTTTTGTTGCAGTGGAGATTTTCAAGTTAATTTTTATTTTTAACTAAATTGGGTAATTTGTGGTAAAATTATACTAGGATGCCTATTAAAATATTCATATTGTTTACCCCAACATGTATTTTATTAAAAGAATATTTTGTATCAGTTTTACAAAGCCGAGCCACCTCCAGGCAGATTATGTTTGGCTCACTGTAGTAAAATGGGTTGATTTAAGAAGGTGGTAAAGGTATCATATTAGACCTGATAAGTTGTGACTTTGTCTGAATGTGGTTGAGAAAAAGGACCCCAAAATCATTATTTTTTCATATTCATTTTGAGTCCTGTAAATGCTCATGTGAGATCAGACAACAACTAAAGTTGTCATGCAAATCTTCTGCTTTTCTGCAGTTGTTGCATTTGTGGAGCCCCAGCCTGATGTCTTCATTGTACATGAGGGGGAAGATTTCAGAAACATCTTCAAAAGCTTTACCACCCCATCAGAGGATGCTATGGCATACTTGTGCCGGAGCCCCTGTAGGAGGGAAAACAGACTGATGGAGATGCACGGCAAGAGGATCAAGAGTGGCCGCTATAACCTCCGACTGGAGAGCCAGGCGGACGTGCACGTGGCTATCACACGGGTGCTCAAACAGGACGCTGGTTTGTACAGAGTGGGATTCACTTCATCAGCATCAAAGAAGTATGTAGACTTTCAACTCGTTATCAAAGGTAATTATATTACATTCTATAACTAATTATAGGCATCAGGATTAAAGCATTGACTTCAGTGTGTGTCTTAATGGAGTCCTTTAGGACCAGGGACTGGGGGTCCACAATGTCAACAAGGGCAGCACATTTTATTATACACACACAGTTTATTATACTTTGTGCCCAGCAATATGAGAAAAAAAATGCAATGGTGAGCAGATTCCTGACATGTTCAGCCATATAGATATTTTTAATGTGTGAATATGGGGAATTCATTGTGGGACTATAGGGAAAACTAAGTTCAATTTCAAATCAATTTATTTTTATAATGCCCAAAATCACAACAACAGTTGCCTCGATGGGCTACAGGTAAAAGCAGTTCAGATAATTTGCATCTTTGTGATCTTAAAGGACACAGTGCTACAGTGACTTTTTTGAGCTTTAAACCATGTTCTAACAATGTACCATCATCAAAAACATACCTGAAGTAGCATGCAGTTGTATTCACGCTGTTTTGAGGAATGTGTCCTTTCATACAGGCTGATAAAACATTTAATGAATAAGAACATGAGATGGCAAATTTAAGGTACTCTAGAGCATGTTTAAAGGCTAATAACAATGTGAAAAATGCATAATATTTTCCCTTTAAACAGTCACAGAGTGTGCTGCCATCATTGGTTAAACTCTGCTGCTACATTTTAAGAGACCTGAAATGTCCCAGCTTTGCACTGACTACTGTTCAGTGGGACACAATAATAATAATGCCTTACACTTGTAATGCACAAAGCTGGTCAAAGCCTCTCAAAGGGCTACACTCATTATTATTTACAGCAGATCTTCTCAAAGTGTGGGGCGCGCAAAGCCATGCCAAGGTGCAGGATGAATAGGGAAATGTGAGCACAGTACACATGACAGATACGTTTTAAGCAACAAAAAACACCCAGCGCCACACGAGGATAATCTCTAAATATTAGAGAGCAGTGGGGTGAGGCAGCCTGACTGTGCCCCTCTGCCACACGCCTGTACAGAGGGTCTCATTCCCTCTCCACACCTCTGTCCCTCCACACACATCAGAATATCAGAAGAATGTATTGTGCGTGTATTTGCTTCCTTTCCTATTTGATCCCACGTGAAATATAGGCAGAAAAGTAAAGTCAGCAGTGTGCAGATATCAGTCTGTGTGACGTGGACCTGCGGAGGTAAAAGTGATTCACACAGTAACCGAGAATGACGCAAGAGAATAGCATGAGTGCGCCTGAAAGTCACCGCAGTGAAGCACCAATTCTGCGCTGTCCCACTGCAGTCTTGTACCAGTTCAGTCATAGTCTGTGAAAGCCCAATGTAATGACGATGACACTGATACTTTTTATTATTAGTATTTCATAATGTGTCAAGGCTGTGGGGGGTGGATATATTTTCTATCTCTTAAGGGACCAGAAAAAAAATTGAGAAGCACTAAATTATTGCATTCACTTCTCGGTGGTGGCTACTTCTGTACAGCCTCCAATAGCCTCCAATCCATTCAGGTTTACGTTTGCAGCTAGACTCTCTCGGTCTTCTGTGTTAATGGACTTTGTATGTGACAGACTTGTGCGGTGGAGGTGTAACCATGCACAGAAACCAGGAGTACTTGGTCTACAAAGGCTCTGACCTTGAAGTGACCTGTGAGCTCGCCCTACAAGCTAAAAACAGGAAGTTCCTGTGCCGCGGCGAGTGCTCCTCCCACCTCGTCGACACCAACGATCTGCAAGGATACTGCGCCAAGTACGGTGTGAAGTACGTCAGCGATGATTCCTTCAACGTGACCATCTACAACCTGAGTGCGCGCGACTCAGGACAGTACCGCTGCGGCGTGGGGCGCGAGGACAGTCCCAACAAGTGCCAGCAGTTCACTGTCAGAGTCGATGGTAAGGGGATATTCTGTGGCCGTGCAGACGCAAGCACAGTGTCTGCACGGCAGGTCATCAGTATTTGTCTGGCAGAAACCTTCCTCATCATGCCTTTATCTGCACAAATCCATGTGTGCTCTGATCCAGCTACAACTCTCTTAATATTACGGTGATAACGTTTAAGTTTTCGTGAAATATCTAAGGTTTTCATATATTGTCCAAGGCATTCAACTATTTTACGTTTTTCGGCACTAGAGAGATCCTTTTTCTTTCCCATATTGCTGGAAAATGGTGGTCTGCTTAATAATGTGGAACGTCCTTCTCAAATAGTTTATCCTTTAATTGGACTTACCTGGCAAACTAATTGGCCAAGGAGTCTGAGATTGATTTCACTGACTCAAAAAGCCCTGAGACACAATACCATCCGATTAAGAGAGCAGCTGCTAAAATGCCATTACAAAGCAGCAAACAGGTATTTGAAGCTGCTGGTGCCTCTGGAGTACCACGAACATCAAGGTGTAGGATCCTCCAGAGGCTGCAGTTATGCATAAACCTTCTATTGCGCCGCCCTTTACCAACGCTCACAAGCAGGGGCTCCAATGGGCCCAGAAATACACGAAGACTCATTTTCACACAGTCTTGTTCACTAATGAGTGCTATGTAGCCCTGGATGGTCCAGATGGATGGAGTGGTGGATGGTCGGTTGGACAGCCACCATATCCCAACAAGGCTGCAACGTCAGCAAGAAGGAGGAGAATTTTCAGTTCTTTACAACAATAACATGGTTTGAAACTCTGTTGTGCATAATAATTTGGAACAATGTGTTATGAGGTAACGACAGGCAGACCCAATGAAGCAGACCAGAGATATGGATCAATACAGAATTATGTATGTAGAGTTGGCTGAGGGGGAGTAGGCTGGACCAGGAAGCACGGGTGAGGACTGGGACGGCAGGCAGGAGCTGGCTGGACTGAGGTGCACAGGTGAGTACCGGGATAGCAGGCGGGAGCAGGCTGGACCGAGGAGCACAGGTGAGTACCGGGACAGCAGGCGGGAGCAGGAAGGACCGAGGAGCACAGGTGAGTACCAGGATAGCAGGCAGGAGCAGGAAGGACCGAGGAGCACAGGTGAGTACCAGGATAGCAGGCAGGAGCAGGCTGGAGGAAAAAAGTCCTTGGTAAGCAAAAATCCACAGGAGACAAATAACGAGAGATACAAAAAAAAAAAGCCAAGGAGTTCACCATGGAAGTAGACTGAACGATCTGGCAGGGTGTGGATAAATGAGCCAAGCTTTTGTACTGCAGAGGTGTATGCTTGATTGCAGATGGGTTCCAGGTGTGCCAATCAGTCATGCCCAGGTAGCTCCAAACAAGGACACCACAGGAGGGGAGGAGGAAACACACACACACACAGGAGGGAGGAGGCACTAAGCTCATGACACAATGTATTTTAGGTTTTTTATTTTTGGAAAAAATACCGTTATCATTGGGAGGTTTGTTCAATACCATTCGAATGTTACTCCAAAGGCTGATGACTTGAAAATTATGATGACTGTCATTTATATTGACTATATGGCAAAATCAATATAATTTGCATAATAATTTGGAACACGGTGTAAAATGTTCGAAAGATTAAATCCATGAACTAAGATCATCATCATTAAAAGTGCACTATGTATCTATTCAAGGGTTTCAGGAGGAGACTGGTGTAACAGGCCAGATTAATCCCTGCCCAGAATAACCCGCGGTCTAGTTCGGCCAAGACCAGAGTAAACCCGGAGATAAGGTCAAACTATTCACCTTATTCTGCCCCGCCCACTTTTGCTTCTTTTTATGTCTATGATCCGCATTCTTGTAGTAAAGGGACTTCTGGTTTGACGCTAACAGTGTTCGCACAAATGGCAATTGAGGGAAAAGTAGATTGCTTTGTCTAAAAAGTTTAATGTACACGAGCAACAACAAGTCAGCAACGCACTGATTACCTAAACAGCCTGAAAACGGCTTTTTAGTCCGTGTAGAACTTATTTTCTGTTGAGGTCGTCTGCTCCATCTAAACTACAACGGAAAAAGTTGGTGGCACGTAAGGCAACTTCCGGAATAAGGTGAACACCCGGGATGGTTAAGTAGCCTATACCAGAGGGGTATATTCTGGCCCAAAGGGGTTTAGTCTATTTGTCAATCCCATGTCTTGTTAACTAGGCCTAATGAAGCCTAAATGTATTTAATTATTCTTTTTTTTTTTTTTTACCAGGCAGGTCTGTTGAGAACCTATTCTTATTTACTCTGATGACCGGCCAAGAAGCAGCACCAAACTAACACCAGAAGAATACACTCACATCAATCAAAACATGCTACAGTAAAACATGTGAGGTCAAGATATAAAATTGTGAGCTGATCCTGATCGAATGAATTGCATGGATTAAAAAATGGAACAGCACTGGATCTGACTAGACCTAGATGTTGACCCCTCTTAAGAACCACCTCCAGACGAGTGATCCTAATGCACTTGCAGAAGTCATGAAAAGCACTATGTATGTCATATGCACGATTCAGAGCCCAGTCGCAACAGCTTCACGTAAGACTGAAGCAGCTGTGACTGTCTTCAGCAAGAGATGACTAGGATTGACAAGGCTTGACTGAAAATCTGGCAAAAATGTGTCTTCAGCTGTAAACGAGAGAAACCTCTGTTTATTTGCCACCCAGTCAGTCAAACACAAAGAATATGATGTCACTGAGATTGGTCCATCATCCAGATTCTGTTATGACAACGTTGTCGTTTTTGACCTCTACAAGCCCGGGTTCCAGCAATTATTTTACTTACCAGCAATGTTCCCTCTAATTTTTCATGTGTCTGTGCGAACACAAAAACTCCCTGAGCAGAGCCTTGGACCACGTAAGCGACATCAGACGCACTGGGGCCACTCATTCAAAACCTGAGATCAGAGCACTGCAGTAACACAGTCTATATTGGGTTTTGTTGGCCTTCATCCATTAATGAAGCATCCCTTGATAGAATTCAGAATGTAACTTATAGCGGCTAAGTTTGAAAGCTGTTTTCAACAAAAGGGATGCATTTTCCTGGGATTTAGGGTGTTTTAGATCAACAAACTCAAATGTTACAGTGATACATTTTATGGTCACGCAATAGGCTAATGGCAGGCCCTCCACACAAAAGTTACATAGTGCACCTTTAATCATACATAATGATTGCAGGCGACTTCTGCCCAAGATTCAAATGGAGGCTTTGTTTATCATAAGAAAACCTGTGGCACAGTTATGTTAACCTGTGTAGGACACATGCTGCTGATCACTTGTGTCTAAATCTTGTCAGTGTTTCTCTGTGAGCTGCACTGTCCTCCTCTCTCTGATCACAGCCCCTCAGCTATAATTTGGTTTAGGTAGAATTAATAATAATAATAATAATAATAATAATAATAATAATAATAATAATAATAATAATAATAAATGGATATAATCAAATCAGGGTCATGGTGTTTTTCCCTCCAAAGCTTTCACATGTTTTGGTGCATTTTAACATAAAGACTGACTCATATCCAGCAACATTTTTGTGCAATAGTCAGTAAGCTGCTTACATTTCCTATGAAAGCTTCTGGACAAAGTAACCTGTGTGTCATGTTTAGATCATAAGCCTGTGTTTCAAATAGGCCTAATGATAATTTACAGTTAATTTATGACTAAGGATGTCATTGATTAGACCAGGGGTGTCCAAACTTTTTCCATCGAGGGCCACATATTGAAATATAGACCAAGCGGAGGGCCACAAATCAACCGCGAAACGTTAAAAAAAGCTGCATTTATCTGATGTTTTAAGCACCACCACATCTACATTCAGTCTCATTGCCTTAATATCAGGTCTGTGTGGCACCAAAATGTTAGTTATTTAGGTTGGAATTGTAGAAAATCTGAAATGTGCTGTAAATAGTACGTATCAGGACAATGTGGGCCAGTTCACCAGGAAGGCTAAGGGCCAAGAAAAATTGGTCTGAGGGCCGCATTTGGCCCCCGGGCCTGAGTTTGGACATGCCTGGATTAGACTTTACTGTAGCTCTGACACAACAAGTCAGTCTTCAAAGCCTAAATATACTTTCCGTCAGTGGCCATTCATTTTCATTCTTCCAGTTTTCACTTATCATTCTGTGCATAAAGCACTTAACGCCTCGTTACGCACGCGGCTAATTTGCATATCAGTACACGCAAAAACTGTGCAAAGCGCTAAACTTTGTAGAAGCGCTGTGGTGTTTGCTCTGATTGGTTCATGAGTCTTCACTGGTGCTGAGGACAGAGGAGTCTGAGAAGTCTGTGTCTGCAGATGACTAGATCTTTGAACCCTTTTCTACAATTACATTATCTTTTTTTTTTGTTTTTACTGTTATAAAGATACCTCAGAGTGGATTCTCCCCTCCAGAGATCTGATCTGTAAAATGACGACTTAGCTGGATGCCATCTATTGAATTTACTGTAGCTTTGTGTATTACTGTTTATTGTTTTCCAGACACAACCCAGTTCAGCCCGACAGATGAGGGAAACTGTCCCACAGCAGGTCAGTGTCACTTCTCGTAAAGTGGGCTGTAATCACGATGGTGTGAATAGAATTTGACCTAAGATGATTTTTTTTTCCACAAATTTGGTGGAAGTAGACCATCAACAAGGCAAGGTATTTATTCTGGCTTCTCCATTTTCTTGAATTTACAATTTCTATCTAGATTTGAGAAGATTTGACTGACAAATTTCTTATGTGATGCAGAATGTTTCACTGGTTTCAAGGTGTTTCTGACTGATTATTTGATTTATCTTAAAACAAGAAAATAAATAGTCTTATAATAATAAAATAATTAGCAGATAACTTGGCATGAAGTGAGAAATGAATGTACTGAAAGTCAAGTCACAAATGGTTTGAAGTTACATAATCTAGAGCCATCAAATAAATCCTGTTAATTTAGTCAAAACGTCTGAAATTAACTTTAAATTTTAACTCATCTGGAATTTTTTTTTTTTAATTTTTTTTTTTTTTGCAGTGTAGCCTTCTTTTTTCCATAAACAATATAACTTTAAGAAGGATTTAAAATTATTACAAATGTGCTTGAAAATATCAAAATGCAAAATTACTGAACTTCACTTTTGTGTTTTGTGCGTGTTTTAGATTTTGTGTTTGTGTTTTGGATTTCGTGTGCGTGTTTTGGATTTCGTGTGCATGTTTTGGATTTCGTGTGCATGTTTTGGATTTCGTGATTTCATGATTTTTTTTGCGGGCCTGAAAATATATCCGTGTGTTTTGGAATTTGTGCACATGTTTTGGATTTTGTGTGAATATAGCTATAGCAGTTCACAATTTAAAACAAACATAAGCATAGGCACATTTATTATCCCATTAAATGCTGTGCTTTTTAGCAGAACTTTTCTTGTCAAAACAAGTGTGAACAACCAGAAACAGGGGCGTCAGACTGGGGGGGTAATGGGTACTGTTTCCTCGGGGGCCAGGGCAGGGAAGGGCCTTTAAAAGCATGTGATTTTTTTTCTCAATTGCATTCTTCTACGTTTTTTGTTGGATAAAGTCTTACTGAGACTAAATACAATTATTTATTATATCTGAGAGCCCCTCATCACCTCTTAAGAAAGGACAATCATTGTTCGCATATTAGCCAAGTTATTAAAAAATAAAACTGGTGATTATAATTTGTAGTTAGTAGTAGAGATGTTTGTGAAATTGGTCTGGTTGTTATTGCAAAAACAAACAGTACTGTGTCATGATATAAACCGGAAGCAACACAGGATGTCTATAAATTAAATTAAACATACACAAGTTATAGTAAAAGTATATTAAAAAAAAACAATAATAGCCAAATTTGTAGGGATAAATAAATAATATACAAAATTATATATTCGGGCCCAACAAGAAGCTTTGTACCTAGGGCCCAGAAATTGGTGCACCACCCCTGACCAGAAAGAAATGAGATTAAGATCACATGCTATTTCAATAATCTGATAACTCCAGAAATCGTCTGAATGAAGATTGGAACAGTTGTATTTATTTACAGTACACAAAATGGCAGCATAAAGGAGTTATATACTGAATGTCCCATGCTTTTTTAGCAGAGGGGTCCAGCCTGGCCCTGCCCCTCGTCACCGCTGTGCTGGTGAGCATCATACTAACCCTGGCCTTTCTTCTGATCCACAAATGGAAGAAAATGCAAGCTCCTCACTGTAAGTTTTTACGCAACGCTGACTGGCAACACTATTTTGTATGTGTTCTGTGAAAATAACAAAATCAGTTCTAAATCCAGGTGTGTCATGTTAAGAGACATATTCAGTCCCGATCAGAAGTTTAAGACCAGTTGAATAAATGGCAAAAGTCACATTTTACATGGTTGGATCTTAACAAGGCTCCAAGTATGCAACAAGAAATGGGAGTGAGACAAAAAAAAAAGAAGTTAGAGTAAACATAAGTATATAAGCTGACTGCCTGAGACACATGGTCTCCCTCTTCACCATGAAGCGACACCATTTGTGCTTTTGCTCTTAAATAAATATCCTATTTTTGTAATTTGTTTAAACATGTGTAGACTCCCTCTTGTTCGAACCCTGAGCCAGTTCATAACAGTAATAAGTACAACAGTGCCACTGTTGATGCAAGTGTTTCCAGGAGTGCGAGGGAACATTTCTCTTATGGCGCCCCCTCCCTGTGGCACTTAGAAAACATCTCAGGTGGATCTGCTTGTCTTCAGTAACGTTGAAAATCATCAGGATCATCAAGGTTACATTTTTTCTCATCAGAGAATAAAACTTTCTTCCACCTTTCAATGTCCCATGTTTGGTGTCTCTTGCAAAGTTCAAGCTGCAGTTCTGTGGCGTTCAAGGAGGCGAGGCCGTTGAAGACATGTTTTGTTTTTGATACCCATTAGCCACAGATGTGTCTGATGGTATTGGGCTGCAGTCGCACCAGTAACAGCCTTAATTTGGGTCGAGGATCATCCAGTGTCTTGATGGACGGCCAATCAGATCCTCCTGCTCAGTGCTGGTGTCATTATTTCACTTGACTTTTTTGTTCTATAACCGTCAGGAGCATTTTAGAAATTCCAAATGTCTGTCTTACTGCATCCCACCTCAGCAGTGATGGAGAGAGGCCCTGCTTATGCAGCCCAGAACATTTTTTTGCCTTTGCCATCAGAACATCATGACAGGCGAATACCTGACAGAATATGACACTGAATCTGCATTTTTGTACAAATTTGGGCTTTTAAAGGCATGTGGTTCTAAACTTTTGATCAGCTGCAGCTTTTTTGTGTGTGTGTGTGTGTGTCTCACTCCTATTTTTTGTGAAATTTGACTTTTGTCATTTATTCAACTGGTCTTAAACTTTTGATCGGGACTGTATTATGCAGTATTTGTATTTTTATTGGCCTTTAAACATGCTCTTGTGTACTTTTGCTTCGGCATGGCATGTTTTTGAACTTAAAGTACTTCATAATGTATGTTTGAGGCATTCCCTCATCAGAAATTGTGTGAGAACTCCATCTGAAGGCAGCAGAGAGAATTGACAGGGGGAAATAAACAAAATATAACATGCTCAACACGCAGTTATACTGAACACAATTTGAGGCAGAAATGCCTAGAACCACGCTGGCGATGATTTATGGGACTTAAAAACAGCACAGGAGGCTCTGGATTTCTACCTATAATCTTATAATACTGGGGAATTGAAACCAAGTGTTTTGTCAGGAGAAGACTTAGTAAATTAGAGTGAATGTTAGTTAATGAAGCTAACTACAACTCCTAAAAAGTTTAAAGGTGGTTAAAAGCTCAAATAAAAAACAAAAAAAGAAAAAAAAAAATCATATTGTAAATCTTTTAAAGAAGGGGAAAGAGGACGACTGACCTCATACATTATAAGCAAGGCTCTTTTTGGCTGAGTCTAGATTGTTTAGCTTAGCACTTTGTAACGTGCCTCTTGGGGAAAAAAAATGGAATTTAGATTTAGCAGAATCATTAATTTTTTGTAGAGCTCTGACCATACTTCTGTACCAAAAAAGAAACAATTAGAAATTCCCAAATAGCGACACAGACATTATTTTACAATGAAATGTTGGATTTGGTCACGCTTTAGTAGGTCTGGGCCATGGTATCTTAGTTTGCTAAACTCAAAAAAGACTGAAAAACACTGCTCTAGTATAACTCAGCAAGACCAGAATAAACCGGGACAAGAGAATATTTACTTAATGCTGTTCTCATGACCTGTGCAGACGTGAACTCCATCCCAGACGAGCGCACCAGCCCTGCAGCCCAGGAATCCCAGGTAACAGGACTTTCACACAAAACAATATCTTTTTGAAACATTTTGATCACTTTGACACACAAAAAAAAAAAGCACCGCCTTTTCCCAGCAGTCAATTCTTGCTCAGTCAAGTCAATCAGCGCCATTATGATTCTATTTATTGGCATTTCTTTGACATAAAACAGAAATAAATGTACAGTAGAATCAAAATCATCAGAAAACATTTGGTGCAGCTACACGCGTACGCCACCCGCGGCCATCTTGGTTCTAGTTGCTAATGTAAACTCTCAAGAAAATCTGCATAAACTGCTGAAATATCAGAACAGTCCTAATCTTTCCTGTCAGCTGTGGTTCTGACAATTACACAACAACAAATTACGTCGTACAAAAGTATAGCTGCATTTTGAAACACAAATGTGGCTTTGTTGTAGTGAGTTATGTAGAAAATGCTAATAAATGATTAGCATTGGTGATTAGCATACAGGTCAAACATGATGAGCTCAAAGAAACAACTGAAATATGGCTTATAAATGTCTGAAACTTTCCCCGTGTTTGGTAATAATGCTGCACAAAATATTTTTTAAAGTTTTTGTGTGGTTTTGGGCTTAGGTATTTGGCAGTTAAAAGTCTGTAAAGTTGTGAAAAATCTGTTAAAAGCCTCAGTATCTGCGCTGACTGCTCTGTGAAACATTAGTTTACAAAAACCAACACATTTCAGCCAACGCTTGTGAACCAGTGTTGCGTTTATAAAAAGGCGAAGTACAAAAAGTGAATCCTCACGCTCTCCGTAGAAACAATGTCTCCGACCAGCCGCAGTTTAATTCTATGCTTTACCTGATGATTCTGTTACTTTGAAGCACTTACGGTCCCGCTCCATGTTGTAAATGTGCCATGTAAATAAATTTGACCTTGACCTTTGACCTATTCTTGATCTGTCGTACGTATGTTGGCATGAACCCATACTATTTCAGACACTGGGTAATCTTAGTTCCAACTGCGAGAAATGTGTCTTTGAGTGTATTATTCAAATTATTTTGTCAAAGAAAAAAGTAAAAGGAAAAAAAAGGGTAATTTATTTCATATATTTAAAAAAAAAAATCTGGAGCTTTAAAAGATTGTAAATAACACATGACTAATGACGAGCGAGTTTTGCCGTCCTGGTAAAGCTAACAAACATTAGCTGGCTAACGGTGCATTTCCTGCTTCACAGAGTATAAAAGTCTCTATGATTAGACACAGAAAGTGCTGCGGTCTCATTTTCACCCAAATACATGTTTTTATAGTATATCTATATTTGGGCAAAACTGACTTTGCTTTATTACATGAAAAGAAACAAAAAATGGGGTACAGGCCCTTTAATTGAATTGAACAATGTTTCATTTCCCTTTCAGTCTGCGTCATGTGACAGTGATCCAGCCTACGCCAGCCTAAATCAACAAACCAGAGAGAATGCCTACGATCCACTTGAACTTCAAAACGTTCATGAAGACAGCGAAAGACATAATGTACGTGTTTATTGACAAAAAAACGCATTGGTTGAAAGGATCAAAACCTTTTATTTGATACATAAATGGATTTAGTTTTTTATCACATAATAATCTTTTCACATCAAAAATATCTGGTGTTGTAACAAAAGAAAATAAAAAAACAAACTACTGTGTCAAGTGTACTGAGTGCCAGAAGAAAGCCAAGGCCAAAAGTATTAACACATGAATCGTACAGCACTCTCATAATGCAAGTCATGAAATAATCATTGTGGTTCACCCACGTCATGAAGCCCTGTGAGTTGGTGAGTGAGTTTTTTTTTTTTTGTAACTTAATTTTTTTATGCATGCATTTATTTAATCATAAGTATTTTACTATTCATTGTTTCATGTTGCACATATTCCAAGCAAGTTCCTAGTTGAATTGTGTTCACAGACAATGAAAAAAAAAAAACTTACAATAATAAAGACTAATTCTGAATAACTTTCTGATTTGGAAAGTTCTTGTAATTATTAACTTGTGGGATTCTTCTTTTTTTTTTTTTTTTTTATTAACCATTGCAAACATACATTCAACATTCAGGAAAGAGAGAAAGAAGGAAAAAAAATTACAGTCTATTGTCTCAGTCTGACATGAGACAATAACATAACACAAGACAACAGACCAGGGGGAAAAGGGTGTGTGTGTGTGTGTGTGTGTGTGTGTGTGTGTGTGTGTGTGTGTGTGTGTGTGTGTGTGTGTGTGTGTGTGTGTGTGTGTGTGTGTGTGTGTGTGTGTGTGTGTGTGTGTGTGTGTGTGTGTGTGTGTGTGTGTGTGTGTGTGTGTGTGTGTGTGTGTGTGTGTGTGTGTGTGTGTGTGTGTTACATGCATGGATAAATAGGTACGTTTTTAGAAGAACTGAGGTGAAGAGAACATTAGCCAATTGAAATCGCTGTAATAGGTAATAGGTGGGGGGGGAATATAACTAGATCTACTATAAAAGAGATAGAAGAGAGCGAGGAAAGAAAAGAGAGAGAGAGAGGAAAACAAAACAAACAAAAACAAAACAAATAATAATAATAATAATATATATAAATAAAAATAAATAAAATAAATAAATAATTAAGCATATATATATACATACATATGCATGATAGTTGTAGAATTGTTATTATTATCGTTATTGCCATCACATCACTATCGTACACCCACACACAACACTCAAACTCATATAGATACATACACTTCTTTTCAATTTCAGTTTTTCTCAATAAGCTTATTTACCTGTTTTTATTTTATTATTAGTTTTATTTATTAGGTAAATGAGCTTATAGCTATTTACAAACTGTCTTATTAGAAGAATCTCACAAGTTTAACTTTCTGATTCGTTGAGTAAAAACCATAATGAACGCCCATGCCGCAGACGGACCCTACACTCGTCTCACCACTAGGGGTCGTGTCGTTATTGGGGGCTGCGGGAGAGAATAACGGGGGCACTGACTTGAACTCACAATAACAGCTGCAGTTCTCTCTGCTGTCTCTTTAAGACCAAGCAAATCAAAACAGGAAGTGAAAGAACAGGGCTGCTCTTCCTCCTGGTCCGTGCGTAATGGATGAGTCCGCCCGCTGAGGCGCACAGGCTCCGGCCTCCTCGGACCATGCTGCAGCTGAACGACTCTGTGGAGCCCGGCAGCCCGGGGGCCGCGGTGCTCCATTCCGCGGACAGTGAGGACGGGGTGGAGGTGGCCTTCACGCCGCCCCCCGAGGACGGCGCCGCGCACAGCTTCTCCCGGGCCGCCTCGGTGGCCTGCTGCCCGCCGCTGCAGACACTCAAGCCTTTCCACATCCACAACCCCACCATGCAAGCCAAAGTCAAGGACTACTTTGTGTTCAGGGTGAGCTGTCACTGCACGCCCCTGTTTGTGCCTGTGCGCAGCGGAGATAACGGGCTGTGGCGCTGAGTATCATGTGTCTGTTATACTTTTGCTCGGATCTGATGTTGTCACGAGCTATGTTTACATGCACAGCAAAACTCCGATCATTATCTGATTTCTGAAGCCATCAGATTGTCATGTAAACGCTTTCATCTGGTGTGAGTAATCGGAATGTTCACTGCGCAGGTTCTGACAAGGAAAATCGATTTAAAGATTGAGCTAAAGAGATGCCACTTATTTATAGACTATTATTTAACTGTTATCAAAAAATATGAGTCATAAAACCTCTGCTCTCAGCACAGCTTGTTTTTGAGTCTGTGTGTAGTTTGAAAATGGTTATTTCATTATTAAATTAGACTATTTCAGTGTCCGATGACTTGCGATTACTCGATCAACGTGTTTCAGCGCTACGGAAAAAGGGCAAACTAATGTGACAAAAAAGAAAATAAAACTAAAGATTGAAAGAGTTATTCCAAAATCCATTGTACTTTGTCTTCCAAATACAACAGTTGCTCAATATATCCTCTGATAGACCCACACTGTCACCAGCTGTTTTGATGATCAGATTTTCTTGTGCTGTAAACAAACACCAAAAATTAGATCCAAATGATTAGTGTATATTCTACTCATGTGATGTGGTTTAGTCTTGGTTTTCTACTGTGTAATACTGCTTTAGGTCCTGGTTCGTGACGTCGGGTTAAATTATTTCATACCAGACCTAGTCCACTTGTACCTCTTTCTGTTTAGATGATCGGTGGGAGTTTAATCCAGTTTTTCCCTGGTTTAGACTCACTTTAGTTCTGATTTTGTACTTTTGAACTGATTTACTGATCTGGTTTAGGCCGAGTTTAGTCCCAGTTCAGGGTCTGTTCACACTTGCACATTCACCGTATCATAATCAAGAAATAAAGTGGGACTAAACCTGAACCAGACCAGTACTAAGTACGTCATACACACTTGTTATTTGGTCTATTTTAGTTCTGATCTTGGCTTGGTTTGGCCTTGTTCGGCCTTGTTCAAGTCTTTGTCTCGTCCTGATCTAGACTGAGCTTAGTTTTGGGTTTAGCTCCAGTTCCGATGTGGTGAATGTGCATTTGTGAACGAATCTCAAATCAGGGCAAGAATCGGACCAAAGGAGACCTGGTTTGGTCTTGGTTTGAGCCCACTAAAGCTGGACTAGACCAGGGCTAAACGAGGACTGGTACAGAATCAAACAAAGTGCATTAGGGTTCAAACCGAGCCAGTGTGAACGCGCCGTGAAGCCAAGTTTTGACTGACCCTTGTCGCCCAGACCAGTGAGGAGTTTATTGAACAGTTCTGTTTGACGTCACTTATCCGAGAATCCTCTGCAGTCCAAAGTTCTTAAATCGTCACCGTTCTCGTTCTGAACATTTCTGCGTCTAAACTAATCAGCGTAACTCGCATTTCTTCACAAATGCATTCTTAGCTTGTGCAAGCGCTATCAGCCCGTAGACAACTCCTCAACTCAGAAAGTGACCAGAGCAAACAGAACCAGATACGTTTTTGATCACAAAAACATGTAAATGTAATTATATAATCTCGTACCTATTGTCTGATGCAGAAGAAACAACCTCAGTAGAACCACACTCAGATGTTCACTTTGTTTTTTTTGTTTTTTTGTTCTTAAACATGAAATGCTAAATTAAAGGTACTCAAGAGCATGTTTAAAGGCTAATTACAACATAAAATGCATAATATTTTTCCTTTTAAGTTTGGCATCTCATGTTTTAACTTTTTTTTTTTTCTAAATAATAAACAAAATCAACATCTGCACCTGTTGCCGTTTCCCATGGCACTTTCTGAGTTTAGCCATCGTCTACTGGCTGCATAGCACTTACACAAGCTAAAAATGCGTTTGTGAAGAAACGCAAGTTAGCCGAGCCGTCTGTAGTCTCAGAACATGCCTGGGGATGATTTAAGGACTTTAAGCAGCCTAAGATTCTCGGATAAGTGACGTCAGTTATTGGAAAAACGTCACTCATCGAGGGACTTCTGCAGTCGGAGAGGTGAGGATTTTATAACCAGGATTCATCAAACTAGCGTGAATGAAGCTAAATGCAGCTCGGTGTATTTTTGATGATGGAACAATGTTAGAACATGGTTAAAAGCTAAAATAAAAAGGCAATTTTGTAACATTTTTGTCCTTTTAAGACAGCGGAGACACTTTCCAATCTGCTCCAAAGCGGAGCAAAAAGCAGTGCAAAAAGAACTTTGCAAACCAGGGACAAAACCAGGACATGCAGAGTCTTTAAATTCAAAATAAACATACTATGGGCTCGAAAATAATACCCTATGTTTTAAGATTTGTTTTTTTAAATGTCAAAGCTGCATGTGGCCTTTCGTTTATCCCGTTTATTACCGTGTCATGATGCCCGGGAGGTGATGACGCGTTGCTCTCTCTCTCAGCCGGGGACCATCGAGCAGGCGGTGAGCGACATCCGGACCGTGGCCCTGCCCTCGGAGGACGGGGAGGTGCTGAGCGTGTGGCTGCTGGCCGAGTGAGTCTGCACACACTGCTGTCACATGGCCGTGTTCACATTCCAAGCACACGTAGACCGTTTAGCGTTCCTTCCTGATGTCGTACGAAGCTTTCATTGTGAGTTTGCGGCTGTGGAGTTTGCGCAGCACCGCGTCGCTAGTTCCGCTGAATAATCTCTAAAGTCCATGTGACAGGTTAGACCCTTGATTTTCTACCAGTGCGCCGAAGAACGCTAGTGCGCCAAGATGTTTTGTCAGGTGTGCCTTGGAAAAAATGTCCAATTTGAGTCGACAGGTTCACAAACGTAGATGTAGTGACTAATTTACCATTGTCCAGAGTCCTGAAACTTCTACACCACAAATGAAAGACAAAGCCATCATTATTTACAACTTTAAAGAACCAGACAGTGGCACAAACATTATTTACCATGTTTGTTTTTTTTTACTAAATAGTCTTATTTGGTAATGTCTGGGCAGTAGAGGGTGTGCCCCGGTACCGTTTAAATCCAAATAGTGTGGCGCAACTCAAAAAAGGTTGAAAAACACTGGGTTAGACTACACATTTCTCTAAAATGTAGTGAACATGATTATATATAGGTAATATATAAGTATTTACTAAACATTTTGCCTATTTGTCCCCAGTTTGACAGTTTGCGTAAAGTTTATCATGTCACTTCCTGGTTGGACATGGGCAGCAAATATGACATAGGTAGCGGTGATTCTACAGCTGTTAACTAGCAACCATTTTGAAAACAAGGATCAAAATCCACATAAATGACACAATAGTTATGATTTGACAAATAATAATACCCGATAACACCGTTATTTTGTTGAATGACCGTTTAAACTGAAAATCGTGTCCAAAAGTTCTGGCCAGACGTGGTTAGCTTACCTGCCCTAAAGACCTACATTTAACCACATGATCTGTGAATAAACCTAACTCTAACCTTACCCTAATTATTAAAAAAAAAAGTTTGCTAGCATAGCCACCAGTCTTTGGCATTAGGATAAACTACACAACCCATTTTGATCAGTTTTGTCTTACATTATTTTAGAAAATAAATGCTATTTTCAGTCTCTGCAGATGTATCGGTTCATTTTGGGGATCGTCAGGTACTTAAAGCCCAAGTATTGAAATCGAAACCTTCCTTATGTTTGGCCTTGTACCGCTAATGAAGATTCACTTTTGGTCCGCAGAGTAAAAACGTTCTTGAACCCCTGCCGTAGTGGAAACTGTTGTTGTGATTGGTAGTGGATGAAGGGACCGAAAGTGCAAAATCGTCAGCCTTTCTCCTGCCTCTGTTCTTACCGTCTCCGAGTGTGGAGTGAATAAATAATGCACAAAAACGGCAAACAAACTTTGAATATCTGGCAAGTGCTTTGTAAGCTCAATGCATTCTTATAATACTATGGCTGTAGTCAACTAAAGAAATTCTTGGTCGACTAAAGACACACCACACCGACTGATTAGTCGACTAAAAGAGGTGTGGCAAAAAAATGTATCAAAACTCTGCAGTATCTCCATGTATATGACCCAAACGACACTCAAAAGACCAAAAGAGCGCAGGAAACTGTACATTCTGTTAACTGTACATTCTGTATATAGTCTATCTTAGTCTATTTTATTCTTAATTTTATGCATGCCTTTTTATATATTTTTTATATTTTATCCTTTGCTTTATGTTGCACCTACGCCGAAGCAAGTTCCTACGTTTGTGAATTTCACTGACAATGGCAATAAACAATTTCTGATTCTGATTCTGATTCTGAAAAACAGAGAAAAACAACTATTTATACACAGAAGTACTATAGGAAACATAATATTTATATGTTGGACTCCAAAATCTTCAGCTAACTCACTCCATATCTTCTTGTTTTTGCTTTCTTTGTCCATATAAATCTATTTAATCTAAAAAAAAAAAAAAAGTTGACTTATGAAGATGTTGATTAAAGATATACAACCCTACAAAATACAATAACATCTAACAGAAGTCATTTTTTCCACCATTGATCTACATTTGAAACCTTTTCTACCACTATTTGGGCTAACTCCTTTGACATTTCACTTTTTACCACATAAATGACTGAGTAATTCAATGGACGCAACTAATAACAGACACTGCTTACTGTAGACCAGGGGTTCCCAAACTTTTCTTGCTGGGACCTCCGAAATAGCTGCGCAACCGACTCGGGGCCCCCAAAGCGAGATGAAAATAAACGTAGGAATCATTTCAATCGTAAAAAGCATGCTAAATCAGGTTAAATATTGGTTATTTTAATAGTTTATTCTCTTATTAGACCCCATTTAACTAAAAGATACTGTTTTTAAAATAAAAATAGAGCAAATACAGCGTCATATTTATTAAAATGAGATCTTGAAATCATCTCGCGACCTCCAGCTCACCCCTCGCGACCCCCATTTTGGGAACTTAGACTTAATGAAAGGAGTTTTTAAAAGATAGAACATTATACCTTTAAGTATAAAGGTTTTGTGTTGTCCCAAAAATACGTTTCCAACATGGTACGAACGAACGTGTCCATTTTGCAGGGTCGACCACTGGAACAACGACAAAGAGCGACTGGTTCTCGTCACCGACCGGTAATGGCACTTCTGAGCGATGGCTTGTGCGCGTGACTCGGCCGTTACTGATGCGTTCCCGTGGTTTTTCCAGGTCTCTTCTGGTCTGCAAGTACGACTTCATCAACCTGGTGTGTCAGCAGGTCATCCGAGTCTCGCTGAACGCCGTGGACACCATCTCCATCGGCGACTTTGAGTTCCCACCCAAGTCGCTGAGCAAGTACGTGCAGGGTCCGGACCGTGAAACTGATCGAATTTTAGGACGTTTTCAAGGTTTGAAAAGGGCTTGAATTTTGGAAAAGGTGCTTGAAAACGCTTGGAATGTAACTGTGTCCTTCGCATTTTGACAGTAAAGAGCGCTAATAGTCTTCAGTTTGTTGTTTTGAAGAAATAAAAACAAAATGTACTTATATTTGACCCCAAATTAATAGCCACTTTCTAAAACAACCTAAAATACAGGAAATGACTTCTGGTTTTCTCAAAATTTCCTACAAATTTCCAACAAAGCGCATGTTATCAAGGCAATTTCTTGTGATATCTTTTGTCATTGTCTCAAAGTGCATATTAAAGAGATACATTAACCTATTTTGGAAATCTAGAAATAGAAATATATAGATCTGCAAGTTTGTTACGGTGCTTAAAGCAAAAAAAAACAGACGTGTGATGGACGTGAAGTACAAAGGTGCCTGAAAAGTGCTTGAATTTTTTAGGAGATACAGTATTATTTTCTCTGGATTGCTCCACAGTGTGACATTTAACTATCTTTTATTCAATTGTTTACCTGGAGATATAAAATGTTTAATGCCATGCAAAACAATAACATTGCACTTTTTAAAGCTATTAACGCTCCTGCTATCTTCGGATCTATTTGACCCCATCTAGACTTTTTAGTTCTTTAATTTAATTGTTGTGAAACTTTGATGGGTGGTCCAAAACATCACCTAACATACAATTTATGCAAATGTTTTTAATAAGATAAGTTTTTGCTTTCCTGATATGAAAAAGTACATTGCTCTTTGATCAAATGCATTGCTCAAACGAAGAGAGAAACAAGGGTTAAATTAATTTCTCTATCAAATCACGAAGTTCAGGTTCATACTATTTCTAGTGATATCGGTGTATTTCTCCAGATATTGGCGTTTGGTATCAGTCTAATATTGGAAATTTAACGGATATTTAGCCCAATATCCCTTCCCGACTGCTCAGTAAATGTTTCTTCCTGCAGGAGAGAGGGGTACGGCGTGCGCGTGCAGTGGGACAAGCGACCTCGGGCGTCCTTCTTAAACCGCTGGAACCCCTGGTCCACAGACATGCCCTACGCCACCTTCACGGAGCACCCCATGGCCCGCGCCGACGAGAAGGTGGCCTCGCTCTGCCAGGTTTGGGTCTTTGTTATGAGGCGGTTTGGGCCACAAAAGGATTCAGTGCAATTTATGTGAGATCAGACCTTTTTAAAACATGAGGCGTTTCCTCCTTTTCCAGTTCATCCAACTTTTCACAGTTCCAGTCCCACCCTTTTGACGTGCTTTCAGAGTAGGAACTAAGGACAGGAACCGCACTTTGAGGACTTTTGTAGCCCCTGCTTGGAGGTACTTTCTAGTCAAACCAAGAACCATTTACAAATCAAATCAAATGTATTTGGTCAACCTTGTTTTTAAAATGCTTTACAAAGTGCTGTACATATCAAAATCCCAACATTAAAAACACATTTAAGACAAAAGGGCAACAACTCATTCTGACAGGTTGTACTACTAATTTAACTAAAATGCTGTTAAAATAAATATATTTCAATTTCTGCTAAAACCTTTACAAATTTTACCCCAGTTTAGCTATTTTTTTCAGCTTTTAATTTCACTTCCTGGTTGTAAATGGTGACATCACACTGGGAAATGACCAAGAAACCGTCCTGTACACTGCAACACAACTCATCTAATGTCAAAGATTTTTTCATTTCCCAAAGAAAAACACACCTTTATTTTGTTGAATTAATGTTTAAGGGGTCAAAAAAAAAAGTTTCTTTTGTGTAAATAATGCATGACCTTTGACTCCCCAGTGTGACGTCATCAGTTTGTTTACTTCCTGTAATTTTCTACTGATTTTTAAAAACTTTTCTCCACAAACAGCGACCTGATTGGTGTAAAACTATAATTTATATTTACAAGAGGTATTAATACGTTGAACAAAGTCAAAATTAGAAGATCATAAAACCCTGCCATACACACTTTAATTAAAAGCCAAAGAGAAAAAATATGTTTTCAAAAGAGACTTAAACGTCTTTAGTGAATCAGCCTGTCTTATATACAAAGGTAGGCTGTTCCAAAGCTGAGGACCAGCGACAGAAAGAGCTCGATCACCTGTTTCCTCTTTGTCTTTGTCACGGCCAGGATCAGCCGACCTAAGAGCACGAGAAGGAGAGTACGGCTGCAAGTCAGACAGATAATGAGGGGCAAGACTATTTAAAGATTTACAGACAAATAAAAGAATAAATGAAATCTATTAGAAATCGTACTGACAGCCAGTGTAGAGATGTTTCTGAGACTTAATAAACCACTAAGTTATTAAAACATTATGCAGAATTTTAATTTTTAATGTTTTTTGGGGGGCTGAAAACAACCGCGTTATGGACATTAGCTTCTGTCGTGCCGTTAACCTTGTAATATTTGAATTTTCGAAATCCCTATGGCAAAAATGAATGAGAAATTTACTTCCGGGTGCCATTTTACAACATTAACTTTATGACAGAGCGGTTAGAGCTCTTGGAGATTAGGTTTGAATTAGGTTCAATTCTGGTGTATAATTCAGGTCAGGTGTTCAGACAATGTAAAAATGAATCTCCTCAGAACTTCCTGTACACCCCGTGCTGTAAATATAAGAAGGCTGCGATACAGAAGCTTAAAGTAGCGGATAATGAGGCTCTCAGAAAGCTGCTGAAAAAGCCCCGCTCCAGCAGAGTCTGTTCTGTCAGGCTCCAGTCGACACTTTTCAGGCTCTTACGAGAACTCTGAGATGTAGGTTAATTTGTCGCCTAAACCCTTGATCTTCAACCAGTGCGCGTTGAGAAAACATCCAGTTTGCGTTCACAGATTCACAAATGCGGATTCATGAACTAATATACCTTTTTGGAGTCTCCTGAGCAACATTTGCACCAGAAGAGAATGCAAAAACATGACTATTACCAAATTTAAAGAACTAGACTGTGACACTGACATTATTTGCCTCATTATACACAATATTTTTAACTAAATGGTCTGATTTGGACATTATTTTACTCATTATACGCAATATTTTTAACTAAATGGTCTGATTTGGACATTATTTTACTCATTACACACAACATTTTAACTAAATGGTCTGATTTAGACATTATTTGCCTCATTATACACAATATTTTTAACTAAATGGTCTGATTTGGACATTATTTGCCTCATTATACGCAATATTTTTAACTAAATGGTCTGATTTGGACATTATTTGCCTTATTATACACAGTATTTTTAATAAATGGTCTGATTTGGTCATGTTTTAGTGGTAGGTGGCGCGCCGTGGTAGCTTTTAAACACGAAACGTGTGCCACGACTCAAAAAAGGTTGAAAAACACTGGCCTAGACGACTCTGAACTGTCCTGTGGTGACGCGGGTGAATCCCAGGGGCAGCTCTGAGCGGTACCGGCCCACTTTATGGAAACACAACTGTCTTTTATGATCTTGTTTGTATTTTTGTTGTAGTTGTCCGTCTTGTAATACGGACCTGTCTGAAATAAAAATAAATGATGACCGGTTAATTGGGAACTCTAACAGGAACAAGCGGTAGAAAAATGAACTTTAACTTCATTAGGAATATGTTTCATTCAGTTTCTGATTTACACAAACAGTTTTGACGTAAAAAATTGAACTCAAAAAGACAATTCTTCATTAATAAGTTGTAACTAAAATTCAGCTTAAAGGGTGTATGGCAGAGTTTTATGATTTTCTAATTTTTACTTTATTCAGTGTACTAAACCCTCTTGTGAATATAAATTATAGTTTTACGCTTGGTAGTGGAGAAACGTTACCATACCATACCATACCAACTTTATTTATAAGGCACTTTAAAAACTTTTTACAGTCGGCCAAAGTGCCGTACACAAAACAAACAAAATCACATAGTATTAAAAGCTAGGGAAGAAAGGTGCGTTTTTAGAAGTGATTTAAAAACAGACAGAGATTGAGCCTAATCTCTAAAGGCAGCTGATTCCACAGTCGTGGAGCAGCAACTGAAAAACGTTGAAAATGATATTGTAAAAATGTAAAAATAACAGGCTGTAAACAAATCGATGACATCACACTGGGGAGACAAAGGTTGTGCATTTAATAATTCACACAAAATAAATGACTTTTTTGACCCTTTAAACAAACTAAATAAAGGTGTTCACATGTATTTTTCTTTGTCAAATAGAAAAAAAATGTGGTGCAGTGATTTCTTGCAGTGGTTTCTTGGTCATTTCCTAGTGTGATGTCATCATTTACAACCAGGAAGTAAAATTAAAAACCTAAACAAAGTAGCTAAACTGGGGTAAAATGTAAAGATTTGAGCAGAATTTGAAATATATTTATCTTAACTGCACTTGAGTTAAATTAGTTATCCAACCTGTCATAGGCACTTTAACGAGAATAAATGTGTTTTTAATTGAATATTTAAATGTTTTAATGGGATAACGTTAAAGAGCCACTTTCAGCCAATGATGCGGGGGACTGGGCGGTTCCTCTGACTTTAAATATGGACTGGGGAAAGAAGGGACGAGTTTTTTTTGGAACTGTTACGTGTGAAAATGCCTGTTATATCATCAGAATGTTCCAGAATGGAGGCGACCGAAGGCAAAAACGAAGTGGACCGTAACACGTTTTCATTGACTAACTGGAATAAGCAAATTCCAGGATAGAAAAGTCAGTTTGTTTGCTCACCCTGTTCTAAGCAGCTTCTCGGTGGCTGAGAGGATAGCACTTATGCCGTGAGTTTGAATCCATCTCCAAATATTTCCTTACACAGCACTGCCCTGTCCAATAAAGCCTTCGGGCCAAAACAGAAAAGAAAAGGATCTGGTCAACTGGACTAGTTTTTGTGTGTTTTTCCTTGTTGACAAAGAGCGTTTAAGGCGAGACACTGCAGGCAAAACTCATTTTTTTTCAATTTTTTGGTCAGTTTGCTCTCTCAACATATCGACTTTCATGTGAAAACAACAAACTTGTCCAATCTGCTCCTGAAAATGTTTTATTCTTCCATTGAATCCACTTCATCCATAGATTTCTCTGGGACGTTGTAACTTCAAAGGCCATTTTCTTAAAATGCATTTTTCTCCCTCGGGACATAAAGATCTGTCTTAAAGTGGCTCCCACAAACACCAAACTTTACAATCTTGGACTCAACAAGATTTCGACGAAACGTGCAGAAGGATTTTTTTTATATCTAATTCTAAAACTGATTTATTGAAGTTTTAAGTTAAAAAAATGAGGCAAAATTTGACATAGGACAATTTTCAGTCCAATCTAGTTTACTTAAAAAATAAATAAGAAATCCAAAATCCCAAATCCCAAAATTTTTTTATAACTAATATGTTACAAAATGAACTGAGAAATTTAAACCTGGTTCTGTCCATTTTTCAGTTTTACATGCCCCCAAATATGTGTATTTTTTTGGCCATTTTTACATAAAATGCCTTCTTTCTACGTGAAAACATGACATGATGAAAAACCTGTAATACATTTTTTTCTTACGTTTATGTGAGTAAACTACAGTGGAAGTTTACAATTGATATCTTTAAATTTAAGATTTTGTCCTACTCGTCGTGTCTCACCTTAATCTCGGAGTTGCAGTTGTTTACTCTTTTTGTGTTTGTTTGTTTGGAATGGTTGTTTTCCGTCTGACAATGGTACGGGCCGGTGCGGGTCACGTAAACAGGGCCGTGTGAACAATGGGCCGATGCTTGTGTGGGACGTGCCAGAGGACAGAGCTCCACAGAGACAGGAGCGTCTATAGTCACCTCTTGTCACCAAGTAGTCACCAAGCACGTGTTTGTGAACATGTGCTTGGTTCTTCTTTTAAACCGGCAACTCCGCACCTCAGGCGTTCTACTGTGACCTGGACTGAGAAAAAAACACATGTCATTGGAAAAAAGACCAGTTTGTCCCTGACGCCGTGACCTCAAGATGTGTTTGGCTTTTGGCAAATGTCTTGTATGCATCTTTATATTAAAAAAGAACTAAAAAAATATAAATAAAAACGTATGGTGTTACAGGGTTTATGCAGGTTTCAGCAAATCAAATGTAATGCTTTTTAATGCCGCATTTCAATATCATGTGAAAAGCACTCATTAAAACCATTCCATTGGGCAGCACAATGACCAGAAAATAATAATAATAATAATAATAACCTCATGATATTCAAAAAAGCTCATTTACACGGAAAGTTACACCATGGGAATTTATGTTTTGAACTCTGTCTTTTACTTTTTAAACAATTGGATTTAACAGCTAAATTCAATAAATCCAGTACATCTGGGATTGAAATATGTTTGAATGTTGAATTTCAAAGTAAAAACTGCTGTCACAGACACAGACTTCTGATTGGCTGACACAGCGGCTCTGGGGAGACCATTATTTGTTTTGCGGGATTCACTTACTTAACTTAAGGTATTAAGAAGCATTATTTTTTCAATCTATTGTGCAGCCCTATTTTTTATTTTTTGATATTTTGATTTTGCACTAAAATAGATTCAGCTTTTGAAAACACTGCTAGACAAAGAGTAAACGGTAAGATTTGGACTTCATTTGCAAATGAACATACATTTTCCCCACAATTCTAACTTAGAAAATATTATCAACAGAAAATATGTACCTTTTTGATAACAATACAATATCCTTTAGCTGTCGATTCATTGGTCGATGGTGTCTTAGTCGACCAACATAACATTAAATTGATTTATGTGTCAAAAACAGCCAAAAGAAACACATTTTTAGTGAGTTTGCTGAAGATATTGGAGCCTAACATATAAATACACTGTGTTCCTAGTGCAGTTGTTGTCTTTTGAGTGCAGTTTGGGTCAGATACATGGAGGTACTAGATTTTTGTCACATTTCCTTTTAGTCGACTAATCAGCAGGTCTTTAGTCGCCCAAGAATTTCTTTAGTCGACTGCTGCCCAAATCACAAAGATTGACAAGAAATACAGATATGTTTCTTCATACAACTCTATACATTATGTCTACATTATTATTATTTTTTTAATAACAGTTTGCTTTCTCCCTTTCCTGCATCTTTTTGTTCGTTGCTGGTGTTTTGAAATTGTGTCTCGTATATTTATGGCGACTGTTACTGATGCATTAAGAATATCTCCAGAGGCAAAACGGCAGATGACTGACCTACTGAAAACAAACAAACTTCTGTGTATTTATGTCCTGAATATAAGTACAAGTGCACTTTGGGGAAGCAGAATGGAGCAATAGCATAAAAAAGTACAATATATGTAACAAGAATGACTGCAAGTAAATGAATCACTTTTTTCCCCATTTTTGGTCGTTGCAATCTGGCCTCTCGCCACTAGATGTCAGCGTAACATTGAGTTGCGCACTTGTTTATGTCAGATTACGTGTAGAGCACACCGGAATTGGGATGATTTGATAAAATATAGGTAAATAAATATATTAATTTTATAGATTGATGTGCAAGTAAACAGCAGTTATTTGTGTACATTGAAACCATTTCTATATTTTTTATTTTGACAATTCAATATTGAAATATGGTGACTGAAGACTCCTAGATGATGTGTTTATTGATGAAAACCTGAAATAGTTTATTCGTTTTTGACATTGATTTTATGATGCCACTGTCCTTGTTCTAAAAGATTTTTTGGCACATGTTATAGTCGGTATTGTTTAGATAACGATTATGATTATCAAAATACTGTCATAATTATATTAGGAGACTAGTCATTAATCATTATTCCAATTAATTGTTGATGTTATTATCCCTAACTACTGTTTAATGTTGCCAAAGAAATAGCATTTTTATAGTCTACTACGGAGCCCCTGAATTCCCCTTAAAAAAAAAAAAAAAAATTAAGATGCATGTGCACAAGTCACCAGGTAATAAAGAAGAAAAGTTCAGTTGAATTAAAACTAAAGATTACAGACTTAAGTGGTCAAACTGTCATAATAAAAACGATCTGTCAAACACATCTGACATTTTTACATTTTCCAAAAAAGTAAAGCAAAAATTTAGTTTTTGTTTCAAATCTCTTTGAAATTAACAATATAAGGATTACCTGCAATATTGTTTTTCATGCGGTTATTGATATTATGTTAACTGGTATTGCACAGCACTCTTAAAGGGGCTGTACCTATTTTTTTCAAATTAAATAGTAAAAATCAGTTTTGCCCCAGTTACCGTACAAATAGATTTTTAAAGTGGTCCTCAGAGTAAAAATGAGACCGCGTTGTGTGTCTGCATCCAATTATTCAGTGTTTTATCCTCTATGGAGCAGGAAATGTGTTTTTGTTTTTTGGCTTTTAAAAAATAAAACGACAAAGACATTAAAATTAAACTCAATCGACACTTCCGCATAATGAAATGTGTAACAACCCAAAAGGCGGTAAAAATATACAACACGTGAAAGATAAATTTACAATCTATTTGTTTTCCCCTGCATTTTACTTGAGCTATTAGCATGCTAGTTGTTGTTAGCTTTACCGTGAGCGCAAAACTCGCTAAGCAGCACATTTGAGCCGCTGTTAACTGTTTGTTCTGTTTTTCACATAAAAAAAAAACCCCGTAAAAATCACGTACAGCACCGACTAATTCACCCACACATGAATGAACCCACCAGATGAAAAATCCGCAACAAAAAAACGCAAGAAATCAGACGTTTTCTTCATTTTTCTTTTAGCTGGACAACTTCCGAGGCCAGCTGATCCAGGCGGTGAAGCGGGCGCACAAGGAGCACCCGATCCCCGGCCGGGCCAACGGGGTCCTGATCCTGGAGCGGCCGCTGCTCATCGAGACCTACGTGGGCCTCGTGTCCTTCATCAACAACGAGGCCAAGCTGGGCTACTCCATGACCCGCGGCAAGATCGGCTTCTGAGCGCAGCGCCGCCCTTAAGTCGTCCTGAACTCTGAGCAGGTTACCGTGGTTACGCGACTCTAATCGGATCCGGAGAGGGGAAAGTCTGTTAAAGTGCGTATGGCAGGTTTTCGTGATTTTCTAACTTTGACTCTATTTGGTGGATTAATACCAGTTGTATATATGCATTTTAGTTTCGCACCAATCGAGCAGCCGTTTGTGGAGAAAAGTTGGAAAAATATGTTGAAAATTACAGGAAGTAAACAGACCGATGACATCACACTGGGGAGACAAAGGTTTAAGCAAAATTCACACAAAAGAAATAACTCTTTTCATCCTTTAAACATTGATTCAACAAAATAAAGGCGCTCGCATTTTTATTTGTAAAATTTAAAAATCTGTGACATTGAATGAATTTTGGCCCCGTCTACTAGATGTTGCTATGGCGATTTCCTAGTGCGATGTCATCATTTACAACCAGGAAGTAAAACAAAAAAATTACTAAACTGTGTAAGTATTTTAACAAAATTTGAAATATATTTATCTTAACTGCACTTTTGTCAAATCGGCCGTCCAACCTTTAAGTTTTTCTTGCAACATTTATAAACAAAGTGATTAAATATTTAACTGAAGCCTATTTTAATTTACTCAACTTTAGATTGCAATACATACAAGCTTTACTATATAGTGTTTATTCAGACAAGTTTGTGTGCAATATTATAGAGATGCGTCAGAAGCCAGTGGTGAGTGATTGCACAAAATGGTCCGTCCTGTTCAGTTTTAAGCGTCCGTAATGATTTTCCTGACGATCATCTGAACTGAAGCCAACTCAGGGTGAGGTTGGAAGAGAAGGCTTGGACATGGTAAACAGTTCTGTCATCCTTCTCCAATAGATTATGCCTATCATTAAAGGAGCTGTACCGGTTTTTGACTGTTTTGAAACGTGGAAAACAGCTAGTTCTTGTACCGGTGTTTTGTAATGAAGTCAAGTTGCCCCAGTACAGATGTGTTGTACAAGCATCTGTTTGGGTGAAAATGAGACCACAGCTCTTTCTGCACCTATTTATTCACCTTATTCGGCCCCGCCCACTTTTGCAGTTTTTTTCCAAAGATGTGCACTTTTGTTGTAAACGCACTTCCGTTTGACGAGAACTCCGTTAAAGCTAATGACAAACGAGGGAAAAGTCTTGCCGCTAAAATGTTACATAAAGTAGATTGATTTGTGTAAAATGTTTAATGAACACGAGCAACAAGTCAACAACGCACCGATTTCCTGGTCAGTCTGAAAACGACTTTTTAGTCCATGTACAACTTATTTTCTGTTGAGCTCGTCTGCTCCATGTGAACTAATACAACGGAAACAAGACGGTGGCGCGTACGGCAACTTCCGGAATAAGGTGAATAGTGTTTTATTCTACGAGAGAAGCAGGAAGTGCGGCGTTAGCATGCTAATGTTTGTTAGATTGTACTGTGATGGTAAGTGATGCTCAGAAACAAGTAAAAAGTGCTTATAAACTCATAGCGCTGGGTATTTAGGATACTGGGACTGTATTATGTACGTGAAAGATAGATGGGACTGATTTGAAGAGTTTAACATGAACTAGTTCTGTTTTTCATGTTTCAAAACAGTAAAAATGAGGTACAGGGCCTTTAATACAGTATGTTTAGTACAGTATGCACATTCACTTCTGGTTCCAGATGAGAAGTTACTCTTTAAATGTAAAAAGCTTAAACAGTGGAGTGAATCCAGCTTTGTTTCACCCCCACTGACCTCTGGTAGTCATCCGGGATTCATAGAACTGTAGTTACATACCTAACTTTCTAATAGCGCAATCCTTTTTGTCCTAATGATCTTTTATTGCCATTACCCAACCCATCCTTTGACATTTTAAACTTGAGCTTGTGATCTAAATATATTTGTAGTTTCAACTTGTAGTGAAAATGTCCAAAGAAAACACACATTTCCTTTGGGAACGTTTGCCTTCAGTCACAATAGATACCGTTTGTTTTTACATTTATTTTGTTGTTGACTGTTTTAAGTCAAATGTAGTAAACTTGTTGATCCAACCCAGAGGCTATCCACACTGCCAGTACTGCGTGTGGTTGAAGAATATCTCTAATTTTTTATTTTATTTCTAATTCTAATTTTAATTCTAATTTAATTTTAACACTAGCTGGCTATAGTTAAAAAAAAAAAAAAATACATTAATTCATTCACCCATTCTACTGGGTGAATGAATTAATGTAATTCTGTGCCAGTTTCAAACCAAACCCCTCTTCATGGTAATTACATTTGATAAGATATTTCGGAAATAGTATTTGTTTTTTGTTTTTTTTTGTGTTTTTTTTCAAGTGCCAACAACACAATCGCCAGTAATTAGAAAAACAGGCAACGCTTTGAAATAAGGCACCTTCTAAAGGCGTTAAAAAGCACTGATTATTTGTTTATAAGCGCTTGTAAGTCATTTATCACGTGTTTTTTGGGCATAGTTTAATAAGCTTCTTATTAATACTCTTATAAACACAGTGTACATTGTTTAATAATGCACATGTTTTTGGTTAATAACATTCAAAACATATAAGCCAGGCACAAATGCTAGTGAATGTCTTATAAATTCATGAACAAATGACTAGTGCTTCTTAACGCCGTATAACAATTGACAAAGACCCTTATTATAAAGCGTTACACACGTTTGTCCATAGCATTGAATCCGTTTGATAATTTCTTTGTGTAAAGTGAGTGTTTCTCAATCCATGTTCTTATATTTGTAGAACTACGACTTGTTTGTTGGAGTTATTTGTGTGTGTCGTTCTCTGGCCTGACTGACTATATCTAAAACTCAAACTTTTATGCAACCAAAGGATTTTTCACGCTGTTTACGCTAATCCTGTTGTGTGTGCTGCGACGGCTTGTTCTGAAGTCTGTGGATGTGTCCTGCATGGGGTGTGACTGCATGAGCGCTTTAAAGGAGCTGCACTTTTGTCTTATGGTTATGTTTTAAATAGCTATGGATTTTATTTATGGATTTCTCACTCTGTGTTGAAAGTTTGTTGAATTGTGAGTATTTGTTGCCCTGTCTTTGGTAAATAAATGCTGACGTTCTTGGGTCTAAGGTCTGTTTTTTACATTTGGATTAAATTATTTTCTGTGTGCATGACATTTTTCTTATAAGCAAAGGTGAGTAAATACATTTGAATTAAAACAGATAAATCGTTGCACTTTGCTGTATTTTTAAATTTTTGATTCTTTATTATGATCATGGCTAGCAATCAATTCATCATAAAATCTTATTCACTTTTTTTTTTTGAAGATTGTTTGGACATTTTAGTATATGAATGTTATGTTTTACAGCGCAAAACACTATAAAAAATACAAAAGCAACATATTTAACAAATGCATTTTATTCAATTCATTTTTTATAAATAAATACAAAACTATAAGTGCAATAGAAACTACAAAACTATCGTATCGCAGTGTATCAAAATCAAACAATGACATTTCAAAATACTCAAAAGTGGAATGTGTTGAAGTTTTTCCATTTTGTAAACATAAGAAGCCCCTCGTTACCTGCACAGGGGGGTTTGGTCAGGGATTGTCGTCTTAAAGTGAGACACTACAAGTGAATTGGGAAAAAATTTAAAATTTAAAGATCAATTGTAAACTTCTCCTGTGGTTTACTCATATAAATGTAAGAAAAAGATGTATTACAAGTGTTTGATCATTTCATGTTTTCATGTCGAAATAAGGCGTTTTATGTGCAGAAACAACAAATTACACATTTCAATATGAAAAATGGACAGAACCAGGTTTAAAAAATGTTGGTTCATTTTGTACACATATTACTTATAAACAAAAAGAGGATTTTGGATTTCTTATTTAGCCTTTGAGTGAACTAGATGTGAAAACGGCCTAAAAATTCAAATGTTGCCTAATTTTTTTTTTTCAACACTTTAATAAATCAGACTTTAAGGCTGATCTTTCTGTCTCTGTGGGAGAAAAATGCATTTTAAGAAAACAGCCTTTGAAGTTACAATGTCCCAGATAAATCTATGGATGAAGTGGATCAAGTTAAGCAATAAAACAACTTCAGGAGTAGATTGGACACATTTGCTGTTTCCACATGAAAGCTGATGTGTTGAGAGAGGATTTTTCCTGTAGTGTCTCACATTAATCAGACTACAGTCGGCTCATTGCTCATATACATTGTACATTCAGTCTGTGGTTGTGTCCTAGTGTTGGTCCTGTTGGGTCTCCATGTAGCACAGGCAGAGCTGGTCCTTCCCCAGGACGATGAGTGAGTCTCCGCTGTTGTGCCAGCTCAGGGACTGCACCTGGAAACCACCTGCCACCAAAAACAAAGAGGAAAATGATGAAACTACTGAAAACTAGAGCGAATGATTAAGTGTTAGTATTACGCCTCATTTATGCTCAACGGAAGGCAAGTCTGGTGCATATTTTTTATATATAAAGTATATAAATATATATAAGATATAAAGTAATCTAAAGAAATACCTTTACTTTAGATGACTCTAAAGAAAGATTATTTACAAGCATTTCCAGAATATCACGAGTAGAGCTACTAAGCAACTGATGATTACTTTGACAATCAATTAATCTGCCTATTATTATTGATTCATCAATTAGTCTAGTTGTTTAGAACGCGACACAAAAATCATTTTTTAACTAATAATCATTATCATTATCATCTTTTATTACAGACTTGCAGTCCAGAATTAAAACAACAGTGAGAAAACCCATCCCTCCCACACCATGCACCATGATCTCCACACATCAGACTGGTACAGTGCGGCACTGAGTTTAACATTTTTACATGATAATAATGTTCAGTCACTGAGTCGAGATATTAATCTATACATCAAGCAATGCAAGGCTGCCTGAAAAGTCTGGATCCCCGATGATACAAACAGGTGACTTTCCCATCTTGGCCTTTCCAGTAAAATCCTTAAACTGTCATTATAAGCCACACTGAGTTTCCGAACACTGGCTTGTTTGTGGTTTGACCACAGATGTGCTGTATACAACACAGTACAGTATGCTTCACAACTCATTAATTAGAAAATGTTTTCAAAGTGAATTTAATTAAGGTGCGGCATAAAAAGTGATGGTTTTAGTATGCAAGTACAGTATGTCTGTGTGGTAGGTTTTGTTTTGATGTGTTATTTGTGTTTTGAAATAATGGCACCTTTTTATTACTTAAACCCAATAATAAAACTCAATAATCCATCTTCCACAAAGAGTGTTACCTTCGGCTGGCACCTGCACGGCCACGCAGCCCGCCGGAGACCACAGGTAGAGTTTGTTGTTGCCGGTGCACAGGGCGAGTCGCGGCTGTCGGGGGTCCCACTGGAAACAGCGCACAGGGGCCGTGTGCTCCAGAACCGCGGCCGCCGCACTCATCCTCTGCATGTCCCACACCCACACCACAGTGGACATGCTGTCTACACACAGGACAACACAACGGATCAGCTAAACGTGTACGGATGTAGAAAACATTTGTTGTTTTAGTGTAGGGCTGCACAATTAATCAAAGAAATCAAATTGAACGGACACAAGAAGGAAATCACAAATGCTGCAATTTTTAAAGTGTGATAATTTTTCCCATAAACAAAATATCCAGTTTTATTCTGCATAAAAACTGCTAACCCTGTAGTTTAGATTTGTTGAAACATGTTCTAACAATGCGTCTAATAGAGTAAAAAAAAGTGACTAAAAACACCAGAAATGCAACTAAAAAGGAAAAAAATCTTGTTTAAAGCAACATAAATGCATCTAAAAGCAACAAAAACGAGGACAAAAATTTGATTAAACACACACAAAACACAAACACACAACACAAATAGCTGACAAAAACCAACCGAAAGTGACAAAACGCTGCAAAAAGCAACAAAAACTACAATTTGAAAAACACGATTAAAAGAGACCAAAAAACATGACTATGTCACACAAACATGACTACAAGCAAGAAAAGAGTGATTAAGTGATAAAAATGCAACTGAAAGTGACAAAAACATGATTAAAAGCAACAAAAACGCAATTAAAAGCAGCAAAAATGCTATTTAAAGCGACACAAACTTGACTACACAGGACACAAACAACTAAGAGACAAAAAAACAAACTGAAAGTGACAAAAACTACACTAAAAGCACTGAAAACTACACGCGATAACAATACCAATAGAGACAAAAACGATACTAAAAGTGACCAAAAAAAAAGCAGGTAAAAGCGACAATAGTTTCAGTCTTTTTGTCAGTTCTCCTGGTTGTGTTTACCATGAGAACTTCAAACAAAATTCCATTATTAAAACATAAATCCAATCGCAATAGCAATACTGGTCAGAAAAATTGCAATTAGATACTGTATTTTTCCAAAATCGTGCAGCTCTATTTTAGCGACTGTTACCCAACTTCCTTTACCGTTCTTAGTGGCCAAGTAGCGGCTGTCGGAGCTGAATGCCAGACTGGAGATGCCGATCTTGGGGTTGGCGCGCTCTGGGTCTGGTTTGACCACAGGAAGATGGACCGGCAGAGGAGCGATCTCATCTGCAGAGGGCAAATGTGAGCATCAGGCAGCTGCAGCTTTAAGCACACACATTCTGCATTATTTGTATTGTTGGCCCCTCATTTTTACCCCTACCCTTTCCCTTAAAAATGGGGCAAAGGTAGGGCTGAAAACACGGCTCTTGGAAATGGAACAGCCCTAGTTTTGCTCTTTTGTTCACTAGCTTACATTTCAATTAAATTAATAGGTGAGGAATTTGGCCAATGCTTTCCACGCTCATAATTGGGGTATAGGCTGCTTTTACTAATGATAATAATAAGTCAGTATATTGCCATCTTTTGCGTGGGTCTGTGGAGTCGATGACCTATAGCGCAAGCCCGCGCTGCTTGACCTCAGAGAACTGACTCATGGCAGCGGTGATCTACTTTAAACGGTTTGGGTCAAGTGAAACCTCACTTCTAAAGAGAATTGGGACGCCCCTTTGTCTCTCATGAAAGCGCAAAATGAAGGGGAGGGGCTGAGGCTAAGGGCTAAGGGGTAGAATTGAGATTGGGCCAAAATAATGCATCTACCGAAAGCACACATTACTTTATATCTGTGGGGCATTTCCTCATCAGGATTTGTGTTAGAATTCCATCTACTGGCAGCAGAGGGAATTACAAAGGGGAGATAAGCAAAAGCTAGCTTGACCACAACACGTTACACGCAGTTGTCATGATCGATGTAGTAAAGATTCGAAGACAGCGAAGAAGAACTCTTTTCTTTCTACCGATGCCGTCAAAATAAACACGGAAACGTTGAAACCGTGGGTTTCTGAGGCTTAGAGGGGAGAGGACCTCGTAAACAGGATTAATCAAAAGAGGTAAATACAAGTATAGTATATATATAAAGTCCAGGTATATTTTTGACGAGGGAACAATATTTTAAAGTGGTTAAAAGCTCAAAAAAGTAAACTATGCATAATTTTGTAGAAATGTGTCCTGAAACTAAATAAAACTCCGTAGTGTGTACATTTGCTCTGTGTGCTGAAGAGAGTGGAACCCATGGAGATGTTGTGGATGGACAGGTCGTCACTCACAGCCGGGCGTCTCTCCACCTCTTTATACACAACCTTTTAACACACAGACAAAACAAACAGAAAATATGAGCTAATTCATGACAACTGAAATGAACGCTATACGTTTTTGCTCGAAGTGCTTACAGCTTTTGTGCTGTTGATTGTTGAAGGGTGCTCAAGCTGGGCAATTTTCTTCCATGTGATGTGATTGAGAATTCGTACCTGAGGAAAGGAAAGGAAAGATACACTTCTTACGCTAATGACTTCAATAATTGTTAACTGTTTTCTATTACATTATGCACACGTGAAACAATCGTATATCTAAACCAATGTTTTTTTTGAGTCATGGCACACTTTTTTGGTGGAAAATATTCTGCGGCACACCACCAACTAAAACACAGTGTTATTTTCGTTGCAAATATTGTATACAGTATGTCATTGTCTGGTTCTTTAAATTTGGCACTGGTGGCTGTTTACCTTTCAGTTTTTTGTGCAGAAGTTGCTCAAAACACACTAAACTTACCAATTATTCATTTAAATCCATGAATATGACATTTTATCAAGGCACACTGGTGTTCCCCGGCACACTGGTTGAAAATCAAGGATCTAAACAATTGAGCCTTGTCAAAAAAGAATTCCCATCATCCTCCTTGTCATGCAATCAAGTCCATACTTTTTATCATCAAACCAAGCATAAATTGAAATGTTAACAAACCATAAAGAAATGCAGAGTGTCATAATACATTTACAAAAGTAGTAGTATATAGTATATAGTAGTAGTAGTAGTTTGATAAGCTCTTAATTTTTTTGGTCTTACTTTCTCATCATAGCTGCCGATGGCCAGGAATTGGCTGCTGGGGCTCCAGGACACAGACTTGACTCCTAAAGACCACTCGTATGCGCTGTAGGTCGACAGAAGGCGCCCGTCCAGAGAGTACAGCAACACCTTGTACTGAGGGGAGGAGGGAACGTTTCATCACAATATTCTTTACTATATAGACTTTCAATTAGGATGTTAATACAAAATCCCTTGCATTTAGGGCTGGGCAATATGGCAAAAAAATATAATCGCGATTTTCTTGGGGCCAGATAATGATTTTGATTTTATCATGATTTGTGTTCACTTAGTTTTTTCTATTGCCTTTAATAGAGCTGCACGATTTAGGAAAAAAATATGTAATTCTGATTTTTCTGATCAGTTTTGTGATTAGATTTTCTATTCAGATTCACAGTTTAAGCATGATTTTGTTGCTTTTAGTCACATTTTTGTCACATTCAGTTGTCTTTGTCACTTTTAGTCGTGTCTTTGTCACTTTTCGTCGCGTCTTTGTCACTTTTAGTCGCGTCTTTGTCACTTTTAGTTGCGTTTTGGTGCATTGAGTTGAATTATTGCACTTAAGAGGTGTAAGAGGTAACTAAAGTAATCTGCTCAGAGGCGACAGAGGCTAAACAACAGGAGAGAGAGGAGAGACAAACAGTCAATCATGATACGACGATGTCATAAAAATAGCAGATTGTCACAGGGATGACCACGATTCGATTTTTTTCACGATATCGCCCAGCCCTACTTGCATTGCCCATAACTACTTACCATGACTAATTATTTGTAATGTTTTAGGCTTTGGATAGAACTCAGAGTCTTTCATGTCAAAATGCCATTCGGTTTTGCCCACAATGCCGCTTGTAGCCTTTACATTCTCTACAGTCACCGTATATTTACCGATGTGAATACGAACCTCTAGACAGCTCTCCCACACTGCCAGCACACAGCCATTGGGAGACCATTCCACTCCAGCCAAGTCTTGAGTTTCTGTCTCAAAGTGCTAAGAAAAAGACAGTCATGGATGAATCACAAGAGCTCTCATTCTAGTCTGTGGCATCGGCACTTAAATGCATACAAAAAATAGAAATTGCTACTAAAATCAGATGAATTTTAGAATGTTTGTGTGCGTGTTGTGTTCAAACTGGAGCTGAAAAAAGTTGAATGATTAATTGCAACTAATTATTTATTGAAATAATCGTAGACTAATTTAGTTTTAGTTGAATAATCGTTTTCTGAAGTATATGTAGGCTCCAAAGAATGCCTTGAGTTCAAAGGTTTTATGACTGAGACAGAGCAGCGATTAATCCAAAATGACGCTAGAAATGTGTAAAATTTGTGTTTTAAAGGACACACATGATGCTATAGCGACTTTAATGAGCTTTTAACTGTGTTCTAACGTTATTCTGTCATCAAACACATACCTTGCATTTAGTTTCATTCACGCTAATTTGAAGAATCCTAGTTAGAAAATCCTTTCCCCTACGACTGTCAAAAACACTACTTCGATAAATGATGTTTTTTCGATAACTGACATCACTTTTCCGAGAATCTTTTGCTGTATTTACACGATCGCTGCAAGCTTGATTAGCATCTCACGCAGTTTTTTTTGTAAACACACTATGAAGACGGCATCTCTTCATCTTCATCTTGGTCAAATTTGGTAAAAATCTCATTCACAAGCCTTTCACAATCTAAACAACAGGGCTGTATACCTTTAGTCGTTTAGTCGATTAATTGGTCGATGGTATCTTAGCCAACATTTTTATTAGTCGATTATTAGATTTAAAGGATTTATATGGCAAGAAAACAAGAAGATATGGAGTGAGTTAGATGAAGATTGGAGTCCAACATATAGACAGTTTCTTCTGTAAAAAGTAGTTGTTCTTCTGGTCTTTTTGAGAGCAGTTTGGGCCAGATACATGAAAATACTTCAGTTTCAGTTTTTGCCATTTATTTTATTTTTTTGTCAATTAATCGGTCGATCGGGCCAGTCTTTAGTCGACCAAGAATTTCTTTAGTCGACTATAGCCCTATTAAACAACTAATCAAAGAATCGAAAGAAGTTATTAACAGATTCATTGATTACCAAAATACCAAAAATTGCGTACATTGTGAATAATGTGACTTTAGTCTCTGGTATCAGAGTGAAGTTAATATTTTGCACGATGATACTCTCCATCGGCGTGTATAAGCCCATATCAGCGCATTCCCATGGATGGTCGAGCTTACCCTGAGTAAATGCCAGTCGTCGCACACAAAGATGCTGACGTAGTCCTTGCAGTCTCGACGTTCGGCCAGGGCCATGTAGCAGCCGTCTCTGCTGAAGTCTAGAGCTGTCGGAGGGATCAGAGGAGGTTCCTGTCAGTCAGTGAGGATGGAATATACACGATCCACTCATGACACAAGAACAACTGCTGGGCGCCGACTAACTTATGTCAGTGGGGAGAAGACTTCAAGCAGCAAGAAACAGGTTTAGGTCTCCCAAGAATGTTCATACTTAAACTGTCACTAACTCTGTCTGAAGATGACCAATGAGAGGAATGTGTGGGGGAAAAAGTGTACTCATGATATGGCGAATTTACAAAAAAAAACAAAAAAACATGTCGTCACAAGAATGAGATCACCATTCAGTTATTATCATCATATCACCCAGCCCTACATGCCCTGCTTATTTGTCTTTAACGCCACATTCCAGGCAAAGAAATTACATTTTTGTGGAAACTGACGGCAGACTATCCACTGGAAAAGCTACATGGAACGTGGAACTTTATTTATTTATTTGCATTATTGTGAATTATTGTTAATTTTGTTAACGCTAGCTATCTTTGATATCAAAATATAAAACAGAACAAAAATCAGAACAAGACCAACAGGAGCACAGGAAGTAAAAACTTTTTTTTTTTTAAATGGAAAACAAAAGAAATTTCAAGGTTAATGTCCATTTTCTTTCAAATTTGTTCTTTTTAAAATGAAGTGAGAATGTGATTTTTTTTTTTTTTTTTTTCATTTTTGGATGTGAATTGTAATGTCATCTCCTTGTGAAGGCCTTCTTCACCACCGTCAGAGGTATGTCCAAAGATATATATTGTGTCCATGGCAGGAATTTTAAGGCCCAAACCCAAAGATCTAAAATTGAGTGGGATTTTTTTGAATGTCTAAAACAGTCTAGAGTGGTAGCAGTGGTTCCAAAGTTTTCACCCCAAGTACCACCAAATAAAAGATTTGGCTTTTTGAATACCACCAAATCTAAACTGGGTCTATAGGACTATTTCAGGTCTAAATTAGGGATAAACCAGTTTTAAGTAGGAATACACCACTGCCACAGCAGTTTTAACTAGAAATTTACTAAAGGAAGAGCAAAACAATTTGGTTAAAATGCAGTCTAAATGAAGTAAACATTACAACTGAAGTAGTGTCCGCATACCACCAGAAGAAGTTTGCGTACCACACTTTGAGAAACACTGGTCTAGAGCTTTGCTTTATTAATCTCTAAATCTTTTAAATAATGTCTTTAGGGGCATGGACTCTCTATGGATATTGGTTTGTTGTGGGGAGTTTCCATAGATACAGCACCAGATTCTTAGGAGCAATGGAAACGCATCCAGGCCAAGCAGGGGCGAGTAGAGTAGGGCCGAGTAGGGCTGGTGGAAACGCCCCATTTGACTGGAAAAGAGCCCACATTGATGTCCGATTAACCTCCAATCACATGCCTTCAGTAAATCACCTTGCCAAAACTGAAGTGAGAATACAATCCAAACCAGATCAAAAATAAAATAACACCTTGTTCAAAAGAGTCTGGACCTAAGTATATCTCAGGAGAACGGAAAAAAATCTAACAGACAACTGTGACCGGTCAACATGAGGAAAAAGAAGTGATGTATTTTTGGTTCTACCCTCAAACCCTACCTTGAATCCCAGCTGGGGAAACTTGCAGGGGTCAGAAAGTCCACCAAACCTACTTACAGCTCTGGTACATCACAACAGATTTGATTCGAGCGCCCATTATTTGCGGAGGCGTGTAATCAAATACCTCCACATAACAGCATAACTGCCCGGTACAATGATATACCCGGTGCGACGGTGCTATGTCGCCATCAGGGCCACATTATTTATATGGGCATTCTTGTCTCGCCGCGTTGCATGTGGAAAACGGGGAGAGTGGCGGACAATCATTTTTCCTGCACTCGCTGACAGCTCCGTTATGAAGGGCATGTCCCATTTACTGAGGAGAGGTGCAGCTGTCAGCGAGGGAGCCGTGGTTACAGCGCATACTCGGCCCCGGCTAGAAGGTAAAGAACGGAATGTGATTCGGGCTGTAACTGTGTCCTCAGGTGCTCCTCGGAGTGGTGTGAGGAGAACGCTGTAATAAAAGGGAGGCACATGGTCCCTTTTTGTACATTAACGCTCTTATTCTTATCCAAGAACATTAAAAAAAACAACACTTAAAAGGTGCACTATGTTATCTTGTGGAGTGCGTGCAACCTGCTTGTCTCCATGAAATGTTTATGCTTTGCCTTTAACGTTTCAGGGAATGACATAATCTCACATTTGTCCAGGAGTGACCCATCGTAAAAAAAGCTTCAAAAGTAGTTATTTGGTGGAGTGGATGGTTTGAATCTGGCTTCATGGTACAGGCCAAAATTTTTTTACAAATCCTGTGAAGTGTTTTGTGTGTGTTTGATGTCATAAAAAAATGACGTGCTGTTTACACACAACTTACAATTAAAAAAACTGTTTTAACGGTCATTCAATAAAACAAATGTGATATCAGCAATTATTTATTGTCAAATCATAACTAGTGTTGTTCCGATACCATTTTTTTCTCTCCGACCCGATACCGATCCTTAAGATCAAGGGAACTGCCGATAACCAAGTACCTGTCCGATACCATTACAACTGTTAAAGTTCAGCCCAATTCTGACACATTTCAAATGTATATATTGATTAAAAACAAATGCTTGATTATGAATGTCCCATCACAGATTTATCTGGTAAACAAAGGCAGGGCAGTTTCGGGGTAAAGCTCCTCCCTGAGGGCAGGGCTTAGTCAGCTCAGAGCTGTATGAAGTAGAGTTTCTCGGACCAGCTCCTCAGATTGAAAATTACTGTAGAATGTAAACATGTTGATTTTAAAAACACTGTCCAGATGAGGGCTACTTTTGAAACTATTTCTACAAATGGCATTGAACTTCTATATTTCCATGAATGGAGACAAACACATGACATCTCCAGACTATGTTACTGGGCAGATCTGTTTCAATATAATTTTATTTTATAATATTTATTTCCTCCATGGGCAATTTAAGAACATATTATTATTAAAATGCAATCATAATAGAACAAAGGAGGGCTTGTCAGGTAGATTCAGCAGGAGAGTAACAGCCCTCAAGACAAAAGTGTCCCTCCTCTTGCAGCCCAAGCGTCACGGACAGCACCCACGTCCACGGGGAGCCAGGTGGACTCTAGAGACACAACAGGAAATCTCTCTTCTAAGCCTCACTCTTAATGACTTTAGAGGTGAATCTGTTTCCAGTAAGATTTATGTTTTTCATTGTAGTTTTGAGCAAGTGCAGCTCTAACTGAATAAATGTAAGATAGATACGTCGAAAGCATTACTGTGGAACAGTTCAGGCAAAGCAAAAACATCTTCATGGAGACAAGCAGAACTTCAAAAACGATATTTATAATTTCTCAGCTTGTCATTCAACTTTTTTTATAGAACCGGGGGCAGAGTGCAGTTCTGTAAAAACAGTTCATGAGAAAAAGAAGACATTTAATGACCTCTTGCAGCAATTTCATTTCATTCACAACTTAACATTTTCGTGACTGTCAAAATGGTCAAATCCAGGTAAAATTTTGAATAAGAAAAGACTTTACACATGGCAAAAATAAGTTGTTTTCACTTAATATCTCCCATTTAAATTGTGCTTACCTTTTTGACAAGATTTGGGATATTTGATGTAAGACACAGCTTTCGTGCACAGCGACCACACCGTGATTCTGAGCTGTGGAAAGAACAAAAAAAAAAATTATGCGGCGCTGTTCAAGACGCATTGAGTAAAATATACAAAATACTTGTTTTTCCGAAAAAATTCAAGATGATAATTTCCTTAATAACTCAGAAACTGTTTACAATGTAGACAAAACACATGCAGTTCAGTACACATAATACGCACTTGGACTCCCATTAACAGCGTGTCTACTTTGTCTCTGCGGGTAATATGCCCTTCATAGCTCCATCGACTTTGTGCCAGACATCAGTTTATATAAGAGCTATTTGTTTGCATATGGTGTCTGGGTGTCAACAACAGCCATTTAATTAGACCTTTACTCAGCCGGCCTTCAGTCCACACAGGATTGAAGTGTTCCTGGGGGCTCCAACATTTGTCTCTCATCCGCAGCTTAGCACTCAGAACAGCCCACTTATCATCGGGGGGTGAGTTAGGGGAAACAAATGAGCATCTAGGCTACAACATGTTTCAGGCTGCACAACAATAACACAAACAGCATGCCAAACATTAGATTTGATCACAGTGTATTTCATCCAGATTCTGATCATTTAATTCACAATCACTCAGATAAAGTATATAAATGTGAACAAAATATTCTTCTTGGTCCAATTATTTCCTTCTACAGACCCTTTCGGTGCTTGTAAACAGAACACCGGTATTCTAAAGGGTGGTACTGTTCCATAGCATTAGCTTCCAAACTAAAAAACAAACAAACAAAAAAAATCAACAATAAAAACAGGGCTGTTTTGGTGACAACACGTTGCTATTTCAGTGTAACACTGTTTTGTGATATCGATTGATGATTGATATTGATGATTAATAATGTTAGCATAGCATAGTTGATGATGTTATGTACCAAAAATATAGCAGGCCTCAGCTGTTTGACAATTACATTTTCATATAGTACTATTTGTTTTATATCATCAAGCACCAAAAAACGTGCACAAATCAGTGAACTTTATTAAAATATAAGTCGGAAGTTAATATTTGACCAGTATTACATATTACAATTATTTGTTTCCACAGCCGCATACAGATATAAAAAATATTTTTGCCCATCAAAATGAATGGGGTAAGATGTTTATGTCAGTAGCAGGCTGTGTGCACAGATGTTCTGTTCCAAACACATACATAAAACAAATATAAAATTAAAGTGAAACTTTAATTTTAGGCCAAATAAAATTAAAGTTTCACTTTAATTTTATGTGGCCTAATACTAAATTGGATTGATTTATTGACCTTAATTGACCTTAATTTAACCAGGAAAATCCCACTGAGAGTCCTGGCCCCAGTTGGGAGAAGCCGATTGTACGTGGTTTTAGTGGTAGAAAAAACGGAGTACTACGGAGCAAAACCTATGGAAACACAGAGAGAGAACATGCAGACTCCAACGAAAGAGGCCCCACATCACCCAAGAGTCAAACCCAGATAATCAGGAATTCCAGAAAGGTCTATTTCTATACTCTCTGGGATTTTTAGCCATTTACTTGAAAAACGCTTCAAAAACGCAGTCGTCTACAACAGGAAAAGTTCACAGCCTTGGCTGATGAGGCCTACAACTAAGGCTGTAGTCGACTAAAGACATTTTTGGTCAACTAAAGGCCTGCCCTATCGACCAATTAGTTGACTAAAAAGGGGATGTGGCAAAAATATCCAAACTATGAAGTATCTCCATGTATCCAACCGAAATTGCACTCAAAAGACTATTATTATGCCGGAATTTATGCAAAAAACGACAATACTAGGAAACGTTGTTGTAATCCAAAATCTTCAACTAACTGACTCCATATCTTCTCTTCTTTGCTGTTTATTCCATATAAATCCTTTAAATAAAATAATTAGTCGACTAATAAAAATGTTGGTCGACTAAGACACCATCGACCGATCAATCGACTAAACGACTAAAGAATTACAGCTCTACCTACAACCTGTCAAACAAGAGTATGTATGTATGTTGTATAATTTAAATATTTTTTTTTTATTTGTTTATTTGGTCAAGACCGTACATTAGCCAGGGTTCCATATGTACCCCAACTCCGGATTTTACCATGGGTTAGTTTTCATCCGTTGTCCTGCATTCACTCTCGCAAACACACTCATTCACACACCTACTGTACGTGTTTTTAGAGGCAGGGGAAACTGGAGCATGGGAGCAAACCTATGCAGGCACGGGGAGAACATGCAAACTCCACACAGAAAGGCCCCGGGAGTCGAACTCAAGACCTTTTGGCTGTAAAGCGAGACCGCTGCCCTACTGTGCCGCCCAAATCAAATTCACAAGAAGAATTTTGATGCTTACTTATCTTCTTTACTTACATGAGAAGAGGCATCTAGTCTGTTAAGTTTTAAAACTTTTATGCAATAATTTCCTTGCCTTACAACAACCACAGCCTCCATATGTTACACATGACCATAACTGTGCCATGCCCTTCTCTTTCCTTGTAAATGGTAAATGGTAAATGGTCACATTTATATAGCGCTTTTCTACCTTTTTTAAGGCACTCAAAGCGCTTTACATCAAGGAACCAGTCACCCATCCACTCACACATTCATACACCAGTGTACGCAGACACTGGGGGCAAGGTGGGTTAAGTGTCCTGCCCAAGGACACAACGGCATTAGTCTCGAGAGCGTCCGACCCGAACCGAACGAGCAGCACCGGCCCTTGTATTTTGAAAATAGGAATGCGCCGCTGTAAATCTTCCCGGTGACAAAGCTTTCATCGTGCACTCGGCCGGACACTTGAGCCGGGCCTGTGTCTCTGCCCTCACAGCCCTGAAGTGTGGCCCCAGTATCGGCCCCACACCTCCAACTGTGCGGACCCTTCTGGTACCACCTCACCGCACGCTTCCTCCAACACGTCTCCATGGCAACAGGCCACGACACAAACACTCTTCTGAGATGCCTTGAAGCCTGCTCATAGGGGAAGCACCGAAAGGCCGACGCAAAAGGCAGCGTAACTTTAAACCGTGCCAAGAAAGAGGGGGGGCAGTTGAGGAAAATAGGTGGGAAATGCTTTTCCACATGCAGCACTGTGCAGTGAGAACTTTGGGCGGTAAAGCGACACGTACGATGGGGTTTCTGCGATGGAGGTGAGGTGCAGCTCTGGTGATGGGACATAGGCGTCGGAGCGGGTGTGAGAATTCAAGACCCGCTCCTCAAAACAGCTGCTGTTTATCTATCTGAGATGGAAGAAATGATGCCTTTACAGAGGGCAGGACCACTGGTTCCACTTTTGTGAGGTCTTGTATAAACAAAGTTAGATAGATTTTGACGAAGGTTTAAAAGACCGCAATAACGACAATAAATAACAGATAAAGTTGTCAAGTTGTTAGATAGTCTCACTGAGATTTGGAGTCGTATTCTCAGGGGAGTCCTGTCCCCGGTGTAGTAGTGGAAAGGAAAGCCAAAAGAAACCAGAGTAGACAAGGGTGGGCCTCCCGCTCCCCAACAGTCAATCCCAGGACCTTCTTTCTGTAAGGTTTAAGTACTAACAACTGTACCACTGTGCTGTCTCTGTATCTTAATTGGTGTTCATGAACCAAGTAAAAGTAACTTAACGCATGGACTGCAGTGAAGCAGTGTAAAAGGTGCACTGCGTAACCTTTTGGTTTCCAAACTGTGACACATTCTGTAAAAAAAACATGAACATCTCTATTAGGGCTGTGCAGCTAATTGCATTTCAATTACAATTGCGATACTTTAATAAATTACAAACATTGAGTAATGGAGATTATTAACATTAAATCAATGTGCCTGTTTATCACACTCTATTTCTGCAAGATCCGTCCCCTTCTCACCTGGACATGGACTATTTGAGGCACTCTCCTCGGGCAGGAGGCTATAGTCCATCCAGACCAGAACCTCCCGCCACAAGAACAGTTTCTTTCCCTTTGCTGTTGGATCATGAACACTTTATAACACCTGCCACTTTAACATATATTACAAAAGAGCTATCTATTTGCACTGCCAATTTGCACTACTGTCTGTCCAACTGAACATTTCTGTATATAGTCTTTGTCTATTCTATTTTATTCTTAATCTTATGCATGCCTCTTTTTATATATTTTGCTAATATTTTATTAATTGTTTTATGTTGCACCTTACGCCAAAGCAAGTTCCTATGTTTGTGAATTTGATCACTGACAATGGCAATAAACCGATTCTGACCTACTTCATTTCGTCTGTCTGTTCTCTTTATTGAAAACTCTCACCAAATAATTGTGATTTCAAGGAGCCCTTCCTTGAACGGGAGTTCAGTTTGTGGAACAATGCTTTTCAAGCTCTTGAGAAGACGACTCAAACACAGCTGAATGCAACAACTTTATTCCAGGTGTATTTGTCATGATGGAACAACAGTGTTTAAAAGCTCAAACATTCATTTCAGCTAAGTATGGATGCTTCAAAAATGTCTTATTACTCACATGTCACACGAATTGAAATGAAATGGCACAACTGAATAAGTAATTTCATCACCCCTGTGGTTAGCGATGATATTCTTATAAGTGATAGCTCCAATACCAAACTGTGGTGGTACAAGCAACTTCACTGTATGCAATTCATTTCTTTAATAAAGTGACAAACACATATTTATAAAACAACCATGTGTGAAATCTTGCAATCAGAGCTGGCCACATGCGACAAGAGTTTTGTTACTGAAAAGCCCCGGCTACCAGTCATTCTTTCGAGCTGTGCCTGAGTGCGTCCAATGCCATATAGACCAATCTGTCAACGCGGGATTACACCGTGGGCATTCTTCATACAAAGCCCCGTCGAAACCGATATAGCTTTATGCTCCCGTTACACCCTGCCATACTGCCTTGGAACCGGATCTGGACGCAGGCGTATACCATTGTCCCGTCATTGTCAGCGAAAAGCATTGGAAGGACGCTGCCAACAATGCTACACGTTAGCGGGCCTCCGATAGCAACGGGCGGGAATGTTATTGCTAATCCGATGCCCGCGATGTAAAAAAAAACCATTAGAGACGTGGTGGGAGCTCAGCGTTGTCCTTGGCACAGGTTTTTCCGCCCGCAGTTTGTCGCCCGTCGCCTGGTAAATGTAGATTAGCGTGGATGTGTGAGTGGCGTTTTGCGAGGTCCGAAGATAAACGAGAGGAATTTGGACGCGCGAGGGGGGCGAGGCTAAAGTGACAAGTGCTCGCAAAACACGGAGAGGTTTCGTGTGACGCGCCATTAAATCTCTGACATGGAAGCATCTGGAATGATTGACAGCTGCTCCCTAATGACATTTAGTTTATGATATGTGTGATGTCACATATTGGAAAAGGTTTATCAGGTTAAAGGAGTACCATATGATTTTCTTGGTGGGAGGTCTGCCACCTGCTTGTTTCCATGTTATTGCGTTGCCTAAAATGCAGTATAGCATAAACTGAACAATTAAAGGTGTTTTGATCCATTTATTTACAAAAAAACAACTTAAAAACACAGTCTAACAGTGAGCGGGTTTGTCTTCACAGATGGGACCTGCGTGTCTCCATGGAGATAAGTTTAATGCCATATTAGTGTGGTCACGATACAAAAAATTCAAACTCGATTCTCAATCCCGATTTTGATACCACACCAATAAGGACACTGCTCATTAATCATCAAGGTTTTAGACAATAAACCCACATACTCAACAACAAAAACAACAATTAAATAGGCCTGCCACAACAATACATTTTGAAGTGCGATATATTGTTCCAGAAAATCACAATAATCGATACTATTAAAAGTACTTTATGCCACTGAAAGCGGGAAAATCTAGTTTTAGAATCGATTAGTACCCAACAACTCTATGCCATACTGTGGAACATTCTGATGAGAAAAAAACAAAAAAACAACAGCTTTATATGCCAACGAATATGAAGAGGATTAAGTAAGTAAGGGAAACATTTAAACAATTACAAAGACACTAAACAGTATCTTAAAGTTGTACCTTGTTTCTCAAGCAGATGATCCAAATCAAAAAGCATGAGCATAACCCAAAAAGACATGATGTATTTTCAGAATATGACATTCAGTTGTGATTTTATTGGCATTTTGAAACCAGTAGGGGGGGTAGGGGTAGCTACAAGTCTACAGTTTGATGGTAGTCTGTCGGGCTGCACTATATTAGAAATACCATTTACAAATTGGCTGTTAAGTGCTGTAATTTCAATATTATTTCAATGCTTATATTTTCATAAGTATTAATAAACGTTTTGACACAATTATTTCACTTAAAATAAGTCTCTGCCTAAATGTGTTAGTCAAACCTCTTCAAAATAAAAACTTAACCAAGACAAAACCGAATAAGGAAAATCATGAATAAAACGTGCGTTTTTTAATTTTGTCAATAAAAAAAGAAGATTTCTGCCAGGTGAAGACCTTGGTGTTAGTGCGATGTGAATTTAGTTTGTTGCGATATCAATGATTGCGTCAGCAAAAATTGCAATATTGATACATTTGTGATATATTGTCTGAAAATATTTATTATATATCTGTCAGTGGAGTTGTATTTTGAATAAAACCTGATAATCCTGAATTTCTGACCTCTACAAACTAGGAATGGGATCATAAATAATAATAATATCGCAAATCATGAAAAAAAAAGAGAAGACGTTGTTTGTGGTTCTATTCTAGATCATTATTTTCACTCATAAGTAAAAAAATGATAGTTGTTTAAACATCAAATTATTCATAAGAAATTACTAGTCTTTATTGCTCAAATTTCTAAACAGTCTGAAATGCAAATATTAATTGTGATATTATCATGAATTGCAATTACTTTGACCAATATAATCATATTGCAAAACTTTATCATCATCCCAAGCCTGAATAAACACAAATTCATGCGAAGCCACAAGACTGTTCACATATTAGTTCCCAATAACGCGAGGTTGTCCGGGGCTGCCGCAAACTCTTGTTATCGCTAATAAAACTATTTTCTTTTCCTGCTGCCCCAATAAAACCTGTGAACTTATAACTATGCGCGTCCCTGCATATCTAAACGCGGAGCCGGTGACGCGCGGCTAAGCTAAGCAGATTTACTGACACATATGCAGACAAACAGAGCGGCGTAGGCACGATCCGAGCACAGCTGTCCATAACAAGTTAATATAGCAGGCCCGTTTATGAGCCGGGATGAAATTTAAGCCCGACACCTACACCCGTCTGCCACTGTCTTAATGAAATCTTGGAGCGGGGTGAAGGTAAGTTCAGCGGACCACTTGCCAAGGTGTTAGGCCGCTTATACTGCACCAATTACGCTACGTTATCAACCGCAATTACAAATCGGGGCTCGCCGGTGCCAAGCAGTAGCAACTAAGGACTGACAACTCTTAAATAATTAAAAAGTACTACACTAGTGAGCGTGTGTCAACTCGTGTGCACCCTGTTACGGACTGTAGTGTCGGAAAGAAGGATGTCCAGAATCAGGGCTATTCAGGACTTTCCGACCGACCCGCTCCACAGTGTGCTGGTCAGCTGCAAGAGCTCAGTCGGTAATAAGCTGTTACTGCTACGATGCTCCACTGAGAGACAAAGGAAAGCATTAAAGATGACACATTGAACTAAAATGTAGTGAACGTGATTATATTTAAGATTTTACTCAACATTTTCCCTATTTGTTTTTGTTAAGTTTACAATTGTACTTCCTGGTTGGACATGGGCAGCAAATATGACAAAGGTAGAGGTAATCCCACAACTGTTACCTAGCAACCACTTAGAAAACAAGGGCCAAAATCTGTATAAAGTACACAAAGGTTATGCTTTGACATCTTAGAAGACCTTTATTTTTTGGAATGACTGTTTAAACTGTCAGAAAAAGGTGTCAGTTGTTTGCAAATATTTTCAACGGCACGTCGCTTTTTGATGACATAGGAAGGCGGATTTCAGCACTACTTCCTGTCTTCTTAAACTTTTATTTTTCAAAATGTCTTCACAAATTGCAACTTCAAGAATGTAAAACTATCCTAAATGTTTACCACGGGTGCCCTCCCACCAAACTAAGTCATAATTAGTATGTCATGAGAACCTGTCATAAAGACTTTAAAGTGCTGAACTTTGAGCTACTAAATGTTAGTTATAAAGTCATTGTGCAATATTCAGTTCATTATTTTCACTGTGGTCAAATGTATGTCAGGGTTTATTGTATTTTTATTCTCACTGTGATGCAGATGTTTAACTTGAGTTTCTTAACCTTATTTTTATTAACTCTTGGTTCATTGAACGTCTGTGACAAAAAGGATAATCCCTTGGGAATGAATAAAATAGCAGCTTTCTCGATCACTTCCTGACTATATCACATCATTCTTTAAGTTTATTTTGTTATTAGTTTTGATTATAGACGATTTGCAATATTATACATTTTTTGATATATCGCTAACCTTTATCTCAAACTCAAATAATTATCTAAACCAGCTATAAAAGCTGTCTAAACCAGGGTTAAACCAGGTCTAAAATAGGACTACGCCATGGTAATTCTAAATGACAATTGAAAAAACTGCATCTGGAACCAATTTAATAGCTCTGTACTCTGTACCATCCATACCTCGAGTACCACAACAACCTACCCGTGTATCAGAGTTTGAGAAACACGGAAAGAGGATTGCTGAAATGTTAATTAAACTAAACTTAGCCCTTAGGTTAGTGGGTGAGTGTCTTTACCAATCGGGTACTAGCTAGACCTACTAGAACAAAATAGGTCAAATCTTGTAACTATTGCATAACTGGCAGAGATATTGCAGCCTGGATGACTTTGGGAAGAGGAGAAGATGAGGGCAAGCAAGCAAACTGAAGATTGCGCAAAGTAAAGAGATCGGAGAGGCCTCTAGAACCATTAAGTTTCCAAAAAGCACGCTTCATTAACGCCAAAAAACCCCACTCCAATTGCTGTCTCCACGTGTCTATCATTAGAAGATCTGCTGGTTTAATATACTTGATACTGTCAAGTGGTGCGAGACGCTGTTGCTCAACGCCAAGGCCACGTGTGTGTCTCTTCAGGAACTGGAGCCTCCATTCTGTTGCGTTTTATATTTTGGAAGTTGCAGACAGACACAAAGCAGACATGCCGCAGACGCTTGCACTCCTTGCACCCCTCTCCGGAGCAGACGGGTGCGAGTCGGACCACACAGCACCTGTCAAGTGAGTCCGGGAGTCAGGTTCAGCTCCGCGGTGCTCCCCCCCTCTTCGCTCTGACGAAGCTCCCGTGATCTCGAGGGAAGGAGATAGTTCTTTGTCTGAACTTGAAGCTGTTATGGAGTATTAAGCCATAGGACTTGGAGCCATTATTAGTTAAAGTTAAAGTTAAAATGATGACAAAGACTCGAGTTGTTGCCGGGCGTCTTCTTGTCTCCCTCTGCTGATTTTTTGAGGAACTACAGCCATATAAGTCGTACAAATAGGGACTCTAACAAGGAGTGGCACGATGTGTTTAGCAAGAGAACGCTTTATTTGTTTTTGTCAAGATGGTAGAGAGGTTGATATGTGGAGAGGAAAACATCGAATAATTGAGCAGTCTTAAAGTAAATGTGTGAGTATAATAGCCATAGCTATAAACACATAAGACACATATTTAGCAAAAAGCAAAAACTACTATAACTGTTATAAAGTTGTTCCCTTCCCAAAAACATAGCTGGACATGTATTTAATTCTAAGTCAAAGATTCAGTAATTCTGTTCACGAGTTTGTCTTCTCTGCTCCTTATCTGAACCTCACAAACACACAGTTTCAAATTTCCCATATTTGTGACGGTCTGGAAAATCATGAAATCTCGCACTCAGACCATGAAATTAGGTTCATATATTTGACTGACGAATGCCGTCATTGCTCACTGGCACGGTGTGAGTGGTTAGCACTCTCGCCTCGCAGCAAGAAGTTCACGATTTTGACTCCGGGGCCAGACTGGGCCTTTCTGTGTGCAGTTTGCATGTTTCTCCCCGAGTTTCCTACTGACTCCGGTTTCTACCATCAACTCAAAACACGAATAATAGGTCAAACTGTCCAGTACAGCTTGTCCAACACTAAAACAAGATCTGGAGATGGGCCCCTGAGCAGTGTACACCAGCTGCTCTCTGCTCCTGATAGGCTGCCCCAGCGGAGGGCAGGTGAAGAATGGATTAAATTCAATCCTCACAAGGGATTATTAAAGTATACCTTCCCTTTCTACCTATCATTAAACACAAAGACAGGTTTTGCTCAGTGGTATTTTTCAGTCCCTGTGATTTTTGTTACAGACGGGCTATGCGTTCGTAACAACTCACGGAGATGCTGCCCAGACTCGCAATTTTTGTAAAGTATTGGAGAAGTGTGCGTTCTGATCCTAGGCAAAGAATATGTCAGTGCCATAAATGTCGGAGAGTCCGTTGGCACACAATGCTGCTGCCCGGGACAGTTGTGGCGACTGTGCGTAAATAATACAACGGTGTTAATATGCGATTCTTAAATGAAAATCAGTGTTTAGCATCGCAGTGTTTTCATTCCCGCTCCTCAGTCTAATGAGCGCTGCTGCCAGGGGAAATCGCAGGCGTCCAGTGGAGGGCACATACACATTGTGGACGTGTTCCGGGGCACTTGAGAGCCGTGTATGACAGGACGCTAACAGGAGCCGAGCGGTGATACCAGGCTGAATACATGCAGCAGGTGGGGGTCTGGGGGGGTGGCGGCGATGCATTCAAGAAAAGGGCTCTGGTGTCTGGCTATTTTCAGTGCCCCCCCTTCCACACGGGCCCAGCAACAGTTCCCCAGCACACGGCATATGCACGGAGCAGGAACGTACGCACCCGGGCGCACTCCTCACACTTACGTTGAAATCGGTGGCGTTGAGGATGTGACGTCCGTCCGGGCTCCAGCGCGAGGAGACCAGTCCAATAGAGCCCTCGTCGATCTTACAGTGCCAGTCGGGCTGCTCCAGAGACCACACCTGAGGACGAGCGAGTGAAGAGAGAGGGGGCGAAGAGAGAGAGAGAGAGAGAGAGATCAATGACACCCCTCGCATGACCCAAACAATTCACCACAAACACTGTTCAACATGAAAGACTGGCGCTGGATCCCTCTTCAAAGGTGAGGAGCAAAACACGTTTAAGGATTCTTTTTAAACTTTTGGAACCAGCTCACACATTGAGAGACATGATGGGAAAGTTTTAGTTTTTTTAAATCACTATTTTTGACAGAATGACCATATGTCTTGTTCAAATGTTGAGATTATTTTATTAACATATTCTCAATTTCATGATGAAACTGTAACTAAGGGAAAGAAAAGTGTATTTGTTTGTTGTCCTGGTTTATGGTTATCTAGATTATTCATTTATAGTCATAACCAATTAGTGAAACACAATTTGAATTTTGTCTCTGGTTTTTCACAATAGCTCCAGAAAGTGGTGCCATTTTTCAACCCCAAAGACACAGTTGTTGTCAGTTGAGGATTTAAATCCATAAGATTAATTTGGCAATTAAGTTATGTCATGGGCTTGAAGATAAAGTGATTTATCTTGTAGTTTTATAGAGCTGAAACTTGTTTTTTTAACCAACACACCCAGTCGTCAGCATATCAGACCAGTCATTTACACACTCCATAGGCTTCCAGTTTCTTTTAGATTTGATTTTAAAATGTAACTTTTGGTTTTTAAAGCCCTTAAATGCCCCCTATTTCACCGCGCTTCTGTCTTTTTGAAACCAAAGCGGGACCTTGGAAGTCCCGGAGCCAGACTCAAACACTGGGCTGATGGAGGGTGATGGGGTGATGGAGTTTTCTCTGTCGCTGTCCCCCAATATTTTTAATATTCAAAGACTTTGGCCTTTTTAAATTTAGTCTCAAAACTTTTTTATTCAGACTAGCTTTTAACACTCAGTAATGTTGTGACACTTTATTTTGTACAGTTTGTTTCATTATTTACACTGTTAAATGTATTTATTATGGTTTTATGCTTTTGTATTGATGTGACTTTTATTGAAAAGAACTTCAGTGTTGTAAAGGGCTCTATAAATAAAGGTTGTATAGGTATAAATTCTATGTTGATAAATATTTGCCAATAGGGAACTGCATATTGTTCCAGTCAATACTGTGTCTTCAGCTTTTATCTCTATAGTTCGTTTAGTTTTTAAATAACCGATTGCTAAATGCTCGTTTGTCTCAAGTTGTGTTTCCTATTGCTTCAGATCTTAGGAGTTCTAACTAAAATTAGCCTAGCGAGTAGAGCAGTCACATTATAACTGGAAAATCAGAGGTTCAGCGCCTGTTCAAGGAAGTTAGTACTATCTTTGTGTCCTCGGGCAAGACACTTCACCAATCTTGCCAGTGTGAATGTGGTGAGTTAAAGAGGCTATTGGTGCAGTCTTACAGTCAGTCCCTGGGGTAGTGTTGTGATGACAGAAACATTTCAAACTCTATTTTGAGATCAAGTAAAAGGCTCAACACTGATGCCACAATAAAAATAAATCATTCTAAATTATTTTGTATAAAATGTGTCATTTTCCACACACGATAACAGCTGTTTCTTGAATTTTACCATGTGGTCTGATAGTAGTTCTAATATGGACCAGGACTGTTCTATGACTATTCAGGAAAAGTCCAAATTAGTTCTATTTAATGGAGTATTCTAGAGCAGTGATTCCCAGCCTTTTTTGTCTCGTGTACCCCCTAAGCTTTGTCTCACACTCAGAGTACCCTCTGACTTGAGTTTCAGGCAAATAAATGGGTTTACTAGTCGTATATTGTCAACTGTTACTATTATATTTTAGTTTTAATGTCCAAGATACTCCAAAAGATGCTAAATTTACAACTAATTACACTTTTTTTCATGTACATTTCATCTTATTTTAAAACCTGAAACCATGTACGCCCTGGTCATTGGTCACATTATTGTGAGCATCATATTCTTGTGATTAATGCTCTTGTATACTGTCCCTGTCAAATAAATCAAATAAATACAAACATAAATACATACCCCTTGGGGTCCCCATACCCCTGGTTGGGAAACACTGTTCTAGAGCATTTTGTCAAGCTGCGTATAAACATTAGCCACTGTTTATATCTCAGTAAGTTAAGGTAGTAGCAGGAATGGAAAGTAACTTACATTACTGTAATTCAGTAGATTTCTTAAGTGTACTTTTTGAGTACATTTTTAAACCCGTGCTTGTACTGTAATTGAACATAATTCTAACCATATAGTTGAACTATTTATATTTCCATAGGAGTTAGTACAACACAAGTCTCAGCCCATGGTTGTCTCACCTCTGTGTCTCTGCTCCTGTCTGTACAAACACTAACACTGTACAAACAGTGTATTGCCAGCACCGATTGTCCAGAGCTCAGAAAATAAGCGGATTTTATTTATTGACCAGGAAAGTCCAACTGAGATTTAGAATCTCTCTTTCAGTGCAGTCCTGGCCCCAGAGGGAAGGAGCCTATAGTAAATGTTTTTTTAGTTTATAGAAACATATACAAAAGATGTGGTTTAAATTACATCACTCAGATTTAACCCATTTAATTAACCAATTAGTACTTTGACAAATTTTTTCAAGCATACTTTTTACTTGGGGCTGTAACTAAAGATTATTTTAGTAGTTGACTAGTCAATCATTTTTTGTTTAGGCAACTAGTCAAATGATTATTGCTATTGTACAATGAGATTTTTAAATACATTTTTATCCAAATAAAGCATGAACTATGGTGACTGTTAGCTTTTAGAAAGAGAATTCTTACGAACAAAGTGCGTTGTTGATGAAAATTAAAAATCGTTTTTTTTCTTTTTTGACATTTTGATTTAATAATTACAATAACTTTGATATCAAAAGGTATTTTTGTCATGTTTTAGAGTCTGCCTAGTCCAGATTATATTTATTTATTTTAATATTACTTTACAATTATTATTACGTTTCTTTAATAAATAACTAGTCACAATTGGTTGAGTAATTGTTTCAGCCCTACCACCACTGGGTAGTAGTTGATGTGCGGTGTTCTGTCCATTTAACCAGATTCTTTCAATTCCACTGGGGAAACCTCACTGTCAGAAGAAGCTGGATGATTTGCCTGTTGTGCGTATTTGAGATTAGCCAAAGCATGTCATTATGACAAAGCAGAAACAGCCCTTACAAGCCAGGTTAGATGAACTTCTGCTAATAACAGATCCTCACCTGCACCAGGCCTCTCTTGTACATGGCGCAGAGCACAAACTGTGAGTCAGACGACCACTCCATGTGAGAGATCTGGTCCAGACAGGTGTACAGCTGTAGGATCTGCAGTGTGCCCACATCACGCACCACCAGCCTGTACTGCACACACGTCGCCTGGAAGTGATGGAGCAAAAGCATCAACATGAACGACACAGGTCTAGAAGGATTCATATTTTTGAGTGGAGATGATTATCGTCTACAAGACAATATTGAAAAAGCTATTTTGAAGGTGCATGCAAACTTAGTTAGAACATTAAGTATAAATGTTTATATGTTTCTATAACCATGCGTTTACATTTTATGTTATGGATGCCATTTAGAGTACTTTTGAACAAACTAATTTAATTTGTAATTGTTAAAGGACACATATGCTATGTCCTTTATTAAAAACATATCTGGAACTGTATTTAGCTTCATTCACACATCCTGTTTACAAAGACCCCTCCCTCTGAGCCTCAGAAAGCTTTCTGTGTCAGAGGTAGAGATCCAGATCCTGTGCTATCCATAAATCATCGCGAGCATGAGCATTTCTGCCGTCAAATCTTGTTCATTACAACTGCACGCTTACATTAGCATGTTTCTCCTATGTAATTCCTTCTGCTGCCAGTAGATGGAGTGCAAACACCAACAGTGAGATATTAATAATAATTACGATAACCAGACATTTACCAAATATTTTCCATCTGGAGACACTTTGCACAGTTGGTTGGTTTGCTTGAAAACTTCAGAAAAATTCATGCTGTCATTTCATCTGCAAAGAGAGCACAAAAAGGAAAGAGTCAGAATAATAAGCAAGAGACAATCAGTTCTATTTCTAACATAGTTTCATAAGAAATATCAAAACTAATCATTGTGTACATTTGTTTGGCCAGAAAAAAAAATGGAATAATCATATAATCCAATGATTAGATCAGATTTTTGGTGTGTTTACAGCACAGGGGAAATCTGATCAGCAAAAGTATCTGGTGACACCTGCCAGTTCATAAATGGAGTAACAAATTAACTCTTATATTTGAAGACAAAGCACATTGAATTTAAAAATAACGTTTTCAATCTTTGACATGTTCCCTTTGTTTTTTGTCTCTTTTTTTTTTTTTTTTGTATTTTAGAGATATAGATTAGATTACTCATATCAAATGTTTACATTACATTTCAATAAGCTGGTAAAGCTTCCTAAAATAATGTCACAATTAAACCACTAGATGGAGTAATGTGACCAAATAAAACATGCAACAAATGAGGGTTAATGTTAAGAGTTAAACCCCACATTTTAAATCTTTCGGCTCATTTAATCATCTGAACTGGCTAACATTATTTCTAATATACACCAAAATAGTCAAATTACTAATAATACTTTGCAGGTAGACAGCACAGGTACTATTTATTCTCTCTAAAACGTATAGAATAGCAAAATAAGGCAAAACTTTAAGACTTTTTTTATCTTAAGTGAATGAAAAGTGTTAAATGGCCTGGATACTGTGCGCAATAATCCAATGCTGCAGGTTAGCTAACTGTGGCTAACGTTAGCTACTGTCACTTATTTTGCGAAGCTTTAGTCAAAACCGCGTCGAAATATACACGACTGTATTAAAATCACCTGCAGAATTTGTTAAAACCTACCTGCGAGGTCAAAAAGTCAAACAAAAGCTGGCAAATGTGTGAGGAGGTGAAGTTTGTCGCCAAATAAGTAGCACGGCTCCACGGGACAGCTCCGTCTGCAACAGTTTGTTTGGGTGAGCGGCTGACGTCTGCGTGGTGACAGCCAATCAGCGCACGGGCCCGGAGAGCGTAGCCTTCTGGGAAATGTAGTTGTGTGGCAGAAAATGTATTTTATGTTTTTTGTAGTGGGTTACGTTGATTGTGAAGAACGGGTGTGATGTTGAAATTGTTATTGAGTTAACCAATAAGTTCATGTTGGATATTCAGTTTTAAATCAATGATAGGACGATAGGCCTTTTTCAAATCTATTTTTTAATAGTTTTACCTAAGCTTGTGCTGTTTTGTTAATAGGGCGGTATCGCCTGTAGGGCTAGACAAATAATATAATTATTATTAATATAATAATAATTATATTATTTACCAATTGTCAATGATATGCAAGCTAATCACAGCCATTCCTCTTAACTTTTTTTTATGTGCATGCGTGCGTGCGTGCGTGCGTGCGTGCGTGCGTGTGTGTGTGTGTATGTGTGTGTGGGTGTGTGTGTGTGTGTGTGTGTTAGCACTGTTTAAAAGTCTTGTTTTTGTTCATTCAACCAACATTGAAAACTATTTGATTTAATTTTTGAAAAACACTAACAAAATAAAATAGAAAAATCAAGAAGAACAAGATGGATAAATATGGAGGAGGGATTAATTAATTATTTTCTTTTCTTTTTTTTTTTTTTTTGCCATATCATCTGGTTACCATGCAGTCACCCATTCAGATGGGGGCAGCAGCTCGTATTTCTGCGTGCCTATGACGTCTTTTTTGTATTAAATAAGTCCACTCCAAACGCATAGCCTAATGTATGAAAAATACAAAAGATGGCTTAGCTTGTCCATTGTCCGCATAGGCGAAATTATGCACAAGATCTGCAAAGGCTTAAATTTAGTATTGATATTTGTCTGTCTCTACAAATACGTCTGCAGGTTGAATGTTGTGTGATGTCATCAAACCTTGCAAATTAGGTCTTTTCATGGGATTCAGCCTGTTATATTCAACATGTTGAGAACTTTTTCCCATTCAAATGATACAAAATGTTGTCGGTTTTTTTAAATGAATTGCTATCAGTCGTAATTCTCATCATTCTGAATCCCATGGTGGTGGTTTTCAGATGTGATGATGTCATACTCCCATTGGGGGCCCACTTTTCCCTACCGACAATATTGTATTTTGCCCCGAAATTAGATCCTTTTTTTTCAACGAGCCCCTAACTTTGCATTTTAAGTATGTTCATCATTAATAACCCCAATACATATCAAAAATTATCGGACTATATGAAATGTTGTGATGTCATCCGAAATCCAACAATTATACGAGCGTTATAATCAACATCGCTGCCAATTTCGTCACCGATTAGGTTAAAAAATGCAAAAAATGAAAGAAAAAATGCTCGCAACAATATAAATAACACATCTAAAAGCTCAACAGTCGGAGCGTAAAGATCCCGGAGGCAGCTGCCGCGACACTTTTGCCGCTTAAATGTGCCCAAAGCGCGCTACGCCGCCTCCTGCCTTCAGCGCCTCCTCGGGCTCCTCTGCCTCACACGTCGCTCAACTACCCAGCATGCAAATCACTTTTCTTCCCGATCGAGGCTGAACGTTGTCGGAAAAAGAAAAAAAAAAATCAATAATTTCTGAGTTATCTTGTGCAAACAGCTCTTAGTGATGTTTTGTTGTCGTTCGGCGGAGGTTTTCTGCTCGATGTTTTGCGCAACAAACTGAACGCGGTTCGGGGGAAGAGGAACGTCACTCCAGCGTTTTTCGATCGGATTGGGATTTTATTAACAAACAGGTATGTGTTTTCACGCCGTGTTGCTTGGGTAGCGTACAGGCTCACGCTAAGCTTTTTCGTATTTTGCGCAATCGCTGTTTGGCACTATATTTTGACGCGTTTAGCCGATTTATGAACATTTGAATCGATAAATCGGTTATATAACTGAAAGGGTGAAAAATGGGGCCTCAAACATGTGTTACACTTATTGTTTGAAAGTAAAAAAGAAGACGCAAAAGCTTGTTTTTGTTTTTTTTCGATGCGTAAAAGCTCAAAATGGTAGACTGATAACGCAATGCAGGGACTATTTCTTTTCACACTTTATCTAACGAGCCCACAAAATTTCACATATGTATTTTGCTCATGTTAATTTATGAAATGAACCCTAGATCTTATCAATTTTACTTTTTTTTCCCCCTCAAAGTAAAATAGCCAAACTAAACATTAAAGAGGCCTTGCGCGTTTGTCTTCATTTCATCCGAAACTATTGCCGTGAAACGCGTTGATGTTTGCGGGACGGGTCGCCACACACTTGCCCTTGCGCTGTGCGTCGTGTGTTGTCATGGACGCACGTAACCCGGCGCAGCGGACACAGGTGACGGCGCAGGTGAACGAGCGCAAACAGCGGGACGGAGCGAGGCGTCCATTGTGTGAGATTTACAGAGGCCTGCGCGTGCACAAGGATTAGAATTAATGGGTGATAATTTAACAGTTGGTTTCCGGGTTAAATTCGTATTGATTACAAGTGGTGATGGACGTTATATGTAGGACTGGTCGGTCAGAATCCTCGAAAAAATACGACGAAAAATAAAGCGTTGTTCTTTTTTTGTCGTCATTACGTATTACTTTCATGTGTGTCTTTGTCGCCTTTTTTGTGCTTTTGACAATATTTCTTTTTTTAAATACCTTTTTATGTAGCTATAGGCTATGAAATGAAAATGCTTTTGGTGGCTTATTTAGCAGTTTTACGCACACGACGTTGTCAGTCTACGCTCTCCTTTTTGTGCCCATTTTCTGTTGATTGTGTCAGACTTGTCTTTACGTGCCTGTTTATTTAAATGACACCTTTATTTCACCATTTTACATCTTGTGTTTTTTGTCATTTCCCCAAACTCTAGTCGTAGCTTTTCTATGATTTATTTCACCGGACATTGCGCGTTGCTCGTCGCGCTTTTAGGCCTGTACTTGTAACCTGTTTATTGAAAATATCTCACGTTCCCCGTGGCGCTGGTAAGTGAAAAAAAAAAAAAAAAATCAAGTCCAGGAGGAATCCCAATTAGGCGCAAAGCTGTGGCGTCACTGGGGCTGGGACTGGGACCGAAAAAGCGCGCAGCGACGCGGCAGAGCGAGAGAAGGCCCCGGCCCACGAGCTGCGGCTGGAGTGCGACTATCAACCCAGACAAACGAGGCACGACTGTGGGGAAATAATATAAAATACAGAAAATGAATAAGACATGTCGAAATTACCACCGAGACGTAGGTACTTTTTCATTTAACGTTGTCTTAGGCCTGTGGGTCCATTAAAAAAACGAATTGGTGTTTCAAATCCTTTATTCCTACTGCCTATCGCTTACATAATTGCTATTGGTGTAGCCTAAAGTGTTTTTATTGGTGCTATATTTATTAGAGCTGCAACAATTGGTCGATTATAAAAATAATCACAATCGTATCTAGATAATCGTATGTCATCTGGACCTTTTCATAACAATAACAGCGGCATTATTAATTCAAAATGTCAAAAAAGAATAGAACATTTCTCATTTTTCATTACTAGCGCTGCAACTGGTGATCGGTTAGTCTGGTGATTATTCTTCAGATTAATCCATTAGTTGTTGTTTAGGTCGCAGAAGGCCGGTGAATTTAAGGTTTTTTCATTATTTAACTGAGAGGAAGCTAAGGAGAACACCTTCTGCAGAGGATACTTACAACAAAATGGGCTTTTTGATAAAAAAAACACAACCGTTACATTTTTCTTGTGTCGTTTTGCGGTAATTCTGGCTTCATCTTTGTAATAAAACATTCTCCCTCAGCACATGACAAGTCTTGGAGGTTGTGTATAGTTCAAAAAACGATTCTCAGATTAGTTGACGATTATTTAAATATTAGATTAGTTTATTATTTTATTATACATTATTAGCAAATATTCCAGAAGCCTTCTGTGATCATATTTCAACCTTTTGTTTATAAAATGTACTTGAAAATGTATTTATAAAGTGCAATGAATATGAAGAATGAATCGTTAGACTTAATCGTAAAAATGATCGTTGATTCATTTTCAATGGCGTGTCGCTTATTGATGACATCACAGAGGGATTCGGTTGTAGAACTCAGCTCTACTTCTTGTAAATCTCGACTTTTATTTTAAAATTTTCTTCTCAAACAACAACCATGATAAATATTAACCTCAGGTATTATTCCACCAAAGAAAGTCATAATTAGAAAAACATAAGAACTTGTCATATGCACTTTAACCCTTTAAACCTGTGTTAAAACAGGAAATATTTGACCCCAGACTGTTTAACATCGTCACAAATCGAGCCTCGGCGCTATTCTTTATTTTGGGCTCATCAATAGGTCAAAGTATACCTTGCTTTTGAGTTATGTAAACTTTGAAGTCAATATTGTATACTTCAAGTTTAGTTCAGTCTTTATTTGTCAGGGACCATGTACAAATGAATTATTCTTATAAAAGAAAAGATTATCAGCACCAGATTTAGCTCCTGCTATTCTCCATCTGCAGTCCCTGAGCAGTGAGTAAAACATTTATACAAAATAAAAAAGTGCACAATACATTTGCAGTGCTTTACGGCTCATTGTCATTAGCTTAGCAGATAGACTGTGAAATATCACTTTTAAACGTTAGTAACATTAGGTACAAAACATTTAGTTTACAAATAATAAAAATACTATGTTAGGTTTTATAAATACAGTTTAACTTGGCTGATATTGATGCCGTTGATTATCTATTATTTAAGTTAAGTTAAATGTAATTATGAAAGTCTACAGACATTTTCAGACTGTCTAGAAGCTGATGCCACTTGGGCTGTAATCCTTCAGTTGTTTAGCCTATTAATCGGTCAATGGTGTCTTACTCAAGTGGTTCCCAACCGTTTTTGTCTGGAGTACGCCCTAAGCCCCGTCTCACACTCAGGAGTACCCCTCAACTGGACTTTCAGCAAAAACAAATGGGTTTAGTAGTCGCATACTGTCAATTATTACTATTATCTATACATTTTTCATTGATTTATGGTCCAATATACTACAAAAAGATGCTAAATTTACAACTAATGACACTTTTTAAATTCAGATTAAAGTACATGTCATCTTCTTTTAAATCTGAAGTCTTCAAGTACCCCCTGGTAATAGCTCATGTACCCCTTGGGGTCCCCGTACCCCTGGTTGGGAAACACTGTCTTAGTCAACCAAAATTACCATTTTATTTAGCAACAAAATGAGAAGTGAGAATCATGAGTTTCATCTAAGTTGTATATCTGTAACACATGCTGTTTACTAGTACTTTTCTGTTTAAAATAGTTGTTTTTGCATGAACTCCCTTGCAGTTGTGATCTTTTGAGTGCAGTTTGGGTCAGATATGTGGAGATAGCTTTTGCCACACTCCCTTTTATTAGAATCATCGGTCAATAGGGCAAGTCTTTAGTCGATCAAGAGTTTCACTGTCTGATTGTAACACATGAATAGGCCGACTGTGCTAAGGCAGAAGATCTTTTCGGGATGGTGCAGTTTCTGATCGCGGTGGAGCGGGTATTTTGTTCAGAGCAAAGTTGGACGGTATTTTTCAAAGGAAGTGGTGCAGCATTCACTTTGATCTTAGTTTGAAAATAAAACCAAATTGTCGAAACTGAGCATTTTCTATTTACTGAGGATGTTACGGTGATGATAATGAAGTGTTTTTTGTCACGTGCCTTCAGTGCTTGGTTGGTTTTAGTGTGGTCTTATTGGCCTGAGATCAACAGGATAAATGTTAATGGAAAAATATGATGCATTTTTGTTGTTATTAGCCTTTAAATGTGTTCTTGAGTACCTTTAATTTGCTTTGTTTTGTAATCAACAAAAAAAAGGTTTATTATCAACTAATAAAACATTTTCTCTGGCAGTTTGGAAAGACACTTACTTAGTGCATCCAGCCAGTAGATGGCGCCAAGCACTTAGCTATATTAGCTCTATAAGCGAATGTGCTACACGCAATTATCAAGCCAGTAGTTGCAGCAGTTATTATGTTTAGACGTAAGAAATACTCAGAACGAGTCTGCAGATGATTTAAGGACTTAAAACAGTGGAAGATTCCGGGATAAATGACGTAGATGATCTGAAAATACGTCCCAGAACAAGGAAGTTCAGCAGGAGGTGCTTTTCACACTCGAAGGGGGTTGTTAGAACATGGTTAAAAGCTCAAAAAAAGTCACTGTAGCAGAATATGTGTCCTTTAAAGTCATGAAGAATAATTGTAGCATTGAAATAGGTGAAAGGGCCTCGACTGTCAATCTGTTTTTATATGTTACCATAGAGATCTTGTGCAGTATTTGTAGGTGTGAATGGATGCAGTAAACCTCTAGACCTCTAATCTAAAAATCTAGTTTCCATATCACCTAACAAACTACAATTTTAAAATCTATTAAATATAAGATCAGACTGAGTAGTAGCCAAGACGTTTCATGTACAGCTTGTCACAAATACATAAAAGTCAACATTTGTGCTATAGATGAAAAAAGAAAAACACATGTATATCATGTGACAACTTTACATGACTCTATCTTAAATTGACTGGGAGTGAAGTTTGCTGATAAGTTACTTTATCTTCTGCTCTAGCTTCAAGGTAAGGGTCAGGGTCATCGGAATTGGGGGTGTGTAAAGCTCTTAAAGTGGAGATAATGCTGTTCCTTTTAAATGTTGGACTGTGAAAACCTACAAACTATAAAGTAGGCCAAACTAACTCGTGAATGTAAAGTCTCTGGTTCATGGCATGAGCAGTCGACACACCTTTGCCACAGTTTGTGTTGGTGAAGTGTTGCCGAGGAGATGCGGCGCTGCAGCTTTCAGTCAAACACTTACGGCACTTTGTGGGTCACACTGTGATGGTGAAAGTGAGGCCGCGGAGCTCTGGTTAGCATTATGTGACACTTTGTAGAACATAATATTAGCAGTTTTGTAGAGACCATTTTCAGTTCCTGATAGCCTACATTTAAAACAAATCCAGTCCCAATTTGATATTTATATTGCAGCATTCACACACTTATTTGCATGGACTGTTATTAGATACATTATTTTTACTTTGGTTCTTGATTAAAGGGGCTGTATCTGTTCAGTTTTGAAACATGAACTTGTTCTTTTTTAATTCATTACATCAGTCACATGTATCACTCACTTTCCTGATGCAGTCCCAGCAGATTCACCGACATGAGTTTGTGTCTTTTCACAAGTCTTTGAACCCAAAGCGTCACGTGAAAGTTAAAAAAACATTATGATGCTGACGGTGTACCTGCTTCTCATTGAATAAAACGCTCTATAAATAGTTGCAGAGAAAGTACTGTTGTCTCGTTTTCAGAGGAAAAGATGCTTTTACAATATATCTGTGCAGGGGCAAAACATATTTTACTTTATTTACATGCAAAAAACGGGTACATGAACTAGTGCTGTTTTTTCCATTTCAAAACTGTAGAAATCAGGTACTGCCCCATTAATACTAATGCTATAACCCTTGTTATCTGTGTTTTGTTCAGAAGAACTGAAGTCAGAGTTTTACAAAGTTCATTGACACCAAACAAATGTTTTTGTTTTTAAATGTCTTTGCAGACATATTTAATTTACAATAAATAACTATTTACATGTTTACTATGTAAGTTTGCACAGCACAAGCAAACACCAAGAAAGAAAGGTCTTTTCCAAAATGTCCAGCAAAAACCAATAAATCAATCAATGCCTGTCTGAGTCTTTTGTGGACGCTCAGTTCATGGGACAAAACCATGAGTGTTTCTCCAACACCTCAAGGGTGATTCTTTTTGAGGGATTCTGTTCCAGACACATTTGAACAAAATCCTTTCCCTCCTCAGACGCCTCGCTGGTCTTCAAGTTCAGCTCTCCAATGACCCACTCAACTGTGGAAAAACCGTTCCCGTCTCCGTTGAGCAGATCGTAGGCGATTCCCCCGATCTGCCACACAGTCGTCGGACCGTCCTTGTAGCTACCGTCCATGATTAGCTCTGGTGGGCTGTAGCTCAAGGTGCCGGCGCAGGAAGGGTACGGCATGACACTCACGCATCCACAGCCGAAGTCACAGATCCGGACTCGAATACCGGTGTCTGTCTCTTGAATCAAGACGTTCTCTGGCTTCAAGTCTCTATGAAACACCTTCTTGTTGTGAAGGTCGATCAGTGCACGGACCAGCTGTCTCATGATGTCCCTGGCAGTGTCCTCAGGCACAGGGTCATTCTCAACGATGTAAGTAAGGAGGTCCATCGACGGGTTGGGCCTCTCCATCACGATGATGATCGATTCGTCCAACAGGAACCATTCGATTACAGAGACGGCGGCGCTTTGTCCCAGTCTGTCAAGTCCACCGGCCGCTTTGTACATGAGGTAGACCTCCTCAGGGACTTGGAACAGCTCTCCAAGACTGGCCAGGGTCCTGAAGTTCACCTTTGTCCTCTGGATGTGCTTGATGGCGACCTGCAAGTGAAATCAGAAAAGACTTTGTCACTTTGCGCAGATGTAAATGAAACACTTTGTTCTTAAATCTCAAAGGCTGCCATTTTTTGAAGTACCATAATTTCCTCCACAAATAACAACATTTCCTGTCTTATCCTGCAAACATGCTCTGAAATAGGGCTACATTTGTTTGTTTGTCAGTTCATAGGTCTATTTTTAATGCAAACTTTGAACGGATTCCTTTTATTGAAAACATAAATTGCAAATCTAGCAATTCTTGTCATAAAAATTACAAACATCAAACATTTTCCCCAAATTGTATACGTTCCTTTGTTATTGAACTTGTAGGATACTAAAAAGGGATTAGGGTTAGTAATAGGGTTGCAACATTATAGGACTGTTCAAAGTTGGACATTTTTAATGGAAATTATCGGTAATTTATGATAATTAACAGGAATATATAGGAATCAATGGGATTAAATAGGAAATTAACACTGTATCTTAACAAGGAGTGCTATACAGAGACATAAAAACCTGAACTTATGCAAATATATTTAAATATTTGTGCTTTCACGATCACAGCCAAGAGAGTAACATCATCAAAAAAGTTACCATGGACAAATTTGACCATTAGAACTTGAAATTTTTCAAGAGATTAGCTTCAACACTTTAGAGATTTCCAGAAATGGTAATTGTCTACCCCTTTGCAGCTCTAGTTTGTGAAGGCCAAAGAACTATTTTCTTCTGTGGACATCTACAAAATGACGTGACTACATTAAAGGACAAATATTATGCAAAATACGTTTTTTGGAGCTTTTAGCCATTGTTCCGTCATTAAAACCATACCTTAAGTATTATGTACCCATAGCATTTAGCTTGATTCGTGTTAGTTTGATAAATCTTCCTTCGATGTGTGACATTTTTTGATAACTGATAATCGTGTGCCATTTCAAGTCCTTAAATCATGGGCAGACTCGCTTTGAGCATTTCTGCCGGCTAAACATGATCATCACGACTCTATCACATCTGCATTACGGAACATTGTGGATATAAATGTGTGTAAAGGCCTCTGCAGCCACAGCTAAGTTAATATGGCGTCTCCCAAGGCTGTACGGGTGTAGTGACTAAAGAAATTCTTGGTCAACTAAAGACCAGCCCTGTCGACGGATTAGTCGACTAAAAGGGGGTGTGGCAAAAATATATCAAAACTGTAAAGTATTTCCATCTATCTGAACTAAACTGCACTCAAAAGAGCACAACTTTAGAGGAATTCATTCGATAACAACTATTTAAACAGAAAAGTACTAGGACACAGTGTATTATATGTTAAGACTCCAAAATCTTCTGCAAACTCGCTTCATATCGTCTCGTTTTTGCCATATAAATCATTTTCTAATAATGTATAATGAATAAAATGATTAGTTGATTAATAAAAATCTTGGTCGAGTAATAAAAATCTTGGTTGATTAATATACCGTTGACCGATTAATCGACTAAACAACTAAAGGACCACAGCCCTACAAGGCTGTGTGAAGTTGAATTGTTCTTTGTAAAAAAAAAAAAAAACATTTTATTTTTAGTTCTAAAACATTTAACACAACATTTAAAGTAAAGATACTCAAGAGCAGGTTTAAAGGCCAATAACAAGATAAATAATGCATAATATTTGTTCTTTAAAGTTTAGATTGTACTTCAGGAAATAGGCGGAACATTTACAAATTTACAAATTTTGTGAAGTGAATATGGAAGAAAACCTGGATCTGGACCAGACCAAAACTATGAATTGTGTGAAAGTGTCTTGTCCTTACCATTAGACCGTCGGACTTGCGCACGCCTTTGTAAACCGACCCATATCCTCCACTCCCCAGCTCATAGCCCTGCTCATATCTGGCATTGAAGACGTCCAGACCTCCAGCAGAGGCCAGCTGGGTCAACCTGGTTTAGACCTGGTTTAGTCCTGGTTTAGTCCTGGTTTAGACCTGGTTTAGACCTGGTTTAGTCCTGGTTTAATCCTGGTTTAATCCTGGTTAGACCTGGTTTAGACCTGGTTTAGTCCTGGTTTAATCCTGGTTTAATCCTGGTTAGACCTGGTTTAGACCTGGTTTAGTCCTGGTTTAGGCCTGGTTTAGTCCTGGTTTAGGCCTGGTTTTGTCCTGGTTTAATCCTGGTTAGACCTGGTTTAGTCCTGGTTTAATCCTGGTTTAATCCTGGTTAGACCTGGTTTAGACCTGGTTTAGACCTGGTTTAGTCCTGGTTTAGACCTGGTTTTGTCCTGGTTTAGTCCTGGTTAGACCTGGTTTAGACCTGGTTTAGTCCTGGTTAGACCTGGTTTAGTCCTGGTTAGACCTGGTTTAGTCCTGGTTAGACCTGGTTTAGTCCTGGTTAGACCTGGTTTAGTCCTGGTTAGACCTGGTTTAGTCCTGGTTAGACCTGGTTTAGTCCTGGTTAGACCTGGTTTAGTCCTGGTTCAGTTCTGTAGATATTGTTAAAGCCTGTACATGTTTTCATTTTTCAAAAGCATGTTTCTGGCCCCGAGGACTAAACCATCCAAAAAATATAGCCCTCGATAAAATAAAGTTGAATAGTCCTGCCATAAATCATTGCCAGTCGAGTTCTAGTTCTCAGCATTTCTCTCGTCAAACCGCATTCATTACAACTTCATGCTTATATTTGCATGTTGAGGACAAGCTGTTTGTTTTTACCTCCCATTTGTAATTCCCTCTCAGTTGCTCAACTCAATTGTTGATGTGGGGTTTGAATTTGCCAATAGTTGATACAGTTTTGCTCAGATTATTTAGTTGCATAATCTTATAATTCTGTATTTGTTGAATACTTCTTACAGACATAATATTGAGTCTAAATACACGTTTAAAATAGAAATGCATCTCATTAAAGGTGCTGTACCTAATTTTTGCTGTCTTAAATGAAAAACAGAACTAGTTCCTTTTAAACAGTTTGGGATGGTCCAATCTCCCTCCCTCTTTTCCTGACCCATTCCTAATGCTTTCAATAACTTTAATAGGCCACATTTTGTTGTCACGGTGATGCTAACAACAACGTGCATGCTAACAGCGCACCATCATCACTTCCTGGTTTTCTGGTGATATTGAGCTCGTCCCTCCAGTGGGACGTCGGACTTTTTCTTAATGAATTGCTCTTTTATCCACCATGTGATAAAAGGAAACTATCAGCTGTTAGAAATGTTAGTTTAAAAAACCCTCTTATTTTCAGTCAGTTATTCTGAGATGAATCAGGGTCAGATTGGTCGTCAAACTCACACAAGGGTTAGGGGTTAGGGTTAGGGGTTAGGGTTAGGGTTAGGTTTTTTTTTTTTTTAATTACAAATCTCTAAATCGCATTTTTAGTGAAATTAGATTTGAAAGAGGAATTGTCAAAACCCAAATCAAACAATGGAGGCATGTCAAGATTATTCGGTTAATCGATATTTGTGATTATTCAGATCACAATATTATCATTAGAACCGAAAACTAACCATTTCAGTTCAATCTGGACTCCAAAAAAGTGCGCCTAAAACAGAGGTGAGAATGACTCCCGCACGATTCAATACGATACACTCCTCACTACGACCGGGACTAACTTTATTTATTTATTTATTATTTTAGTAGTCGACTAGTCATTGCTTCTTTTTTTTATTAGTTGACCAGTCGACGATTATTTCTATTGTACATTTAAACTTCTAAAATACATGATCAGCCAAGTAAAGGTTGAACTGTGGTGGCTGAAGGCTTTTAGGTAGAGAATATTTATTAATAATTGACTGAATGAAGGGGTGCATGGTGGCAGAGCGGCTAGAGCTTCTGCCTCTAAATAAGGAGATTGTGGGTTCGAATCCCAGACCACCCCAACATCACACGGTCTCTCTGGGTGGAGTCTGCATGTCCTCCCCGTGTTACCGTGGGTTCTCTCCGGGTTCTCCGGCTTCCTCCCACCGTCCAAAGACATGACTGTGTAGGTTAATTGACAACTCTAAATTGTCCCTAGTGAATGAATGTGAGAGTGAATGGTTGTCTGTCCTTGTCTCTGTCTCTCTGTGTCAGCCCTGAGACGAGTTGGCCACTGTCCAGGGTGTACCCCGCCTAAGGCCCAAAGTCACTGGGATAGACTCCAGTCACCCGCGACCCCTAACGGGAATAAGCGGTAGAAAATGAATGAATGGATTGAATGAATGTATTGGTTTATTTGGTGAGGACAGGACATGTTAATGAACATGTACCGCTGGATTTAGCCTTGGACTAGTTTTGGTCCGTTGTCCTGCGCTCACTCTCTCAAACACACTCTCGTTCACACAGAGTGAGACAGACAGGACACTGAACATGTTTACTGTGGCAGAGGAAACACACGCAAACACAGGGAGAACATGCAAACTCCACACAGAAAGGAGTCCAACTCAGGATCTTCTTGCTGTGAAGTGAGAGTGCTAACTGCTGCGCTACCGTGCCACCCCTAAAGTGTATTATTAATGGAAATCAATAATCATTTTGATGTAATAATGTCACAGTCTTTGTTATGAAAGCTCATCTGACGTGTGTTTTAGAGTCTGTATAGTTCAGATAACACTTCATCGATTTCATAGCTGTTTTTTAAATCGATTAATCGTTGCAGCCCTACTCCTTACGATGCGACATGCGATAATCGATTTATTGCTCATGATATTCAACATGACATGACCATTTTTTAAAGGTCCCATATTCTGCTATTTTCCCCTTTACACAGTCTATTCTAAGGGCTTTGTTGATCAGATTTTGCGTTGTGCAATATCCATAACAGTTTCCAAACAACACCCATCTCTTGGACTGGCCCCCCTCCTTACAAAAGCAAACGGCTCACTCTGAGATCCGACCCCCCCGAACAGAGAGCAGGCTGCCTCCCCCGCCCAACCCGCGACAAAGCCTAGAGCGGAGATAGTGCGCATGCGCCGTGTGCTCCGGTAAACAGCGATACACAAACACTGAATAAACATTTTATCCTCCTGACGGTGCGTCGTGCTGAGTCCTACGTCCTGGATCTGACCTGGAGTTTGACGTGCTCCAGTACCTCGACGACGGACGTTGCCGTTTGGTAAATAACAAGCTAACTCTTCGATCTGTCGTATCCATCGTGTAATTACTGTGTAGCATTAGCATTAGCTGTGTTTATTCTGCGGCTGCGTGCTTCCTGGAGGCGTGGCTTAAACACCGCGTCATCCTAGTGAAGCCGTGTCATCTTAGTGAGGAGCCCCCGTCTGCTGCTCAGCCGAGGGGGACGGAAAAGACAGTTCTCTAGTGAAAACATGAGGGAATCAATCAAAAAACCACTTTGGGCACAACATACGAGGCCCAAATAGCACTGTAGGAAGGTTAAAACCTCTGAAAAGTCGATTTTGCATGATATGGGACCTTTAAAGAACAAACCCAACACATTTTACGTTTTTCCCTTTCTTAAACTACAACCTGCACAAACTTAAAATAATACGCCAATTTTAATTCCAAAACAGTGTCAAATATTTTGCAAAAACACGTTTCCCTTTTTCTAAACAAGCAACCAGATTGTACTGCTGTCACGATATCGATACTGTATCACCAAATTTAGCATCACGATATATCGATATTTTGGCACACCCCTGACCTAAATGTATAGTGCTTATAACGTGGCTGTACACAATAACACAATAACTTTACTCTTGCACTTAGTTACTTTTTTACTTTGTTACGTGTCAATAATTGTAACCATGTTTCTTCTCCTAAAAATCCTAACCCTAAAATCCGTAATCTCGGCATCCCTTTTGTCACGTAGGAAACAGATGAACCTGACCGTTGCGTCGTTAATATCTCTAGAGCAGGGGTGTCCAAACGTTTTCCATCGAGGGCCACATATTGAAATACAGACCAAGCGGAGGGCCACAAATCAATCGCAAAACGTTAAAAAAAGCTGCATTTATCTGATGTTGTAAGCGCCACCACATCTACATTCAGTCTCAGTGCCTTAATGTCAGGTCTGTGTGGCACCAAAATGTTAGTTATTTAGGATGGAATTGCAGAAAATGTGAAATGTGCTGTAAATAGTACTTATCGGGACAATGTGGGCCAATTCACCAGGAAGCCTAAGGGCCAAGAAAAATTGGTCTGAGGGCCGCATTTGGCCCCCGGGCCTGAGTTTGGACATGCCTGCTCTAGAGCGTCCCACGGTCCTGTGCGGGGGGTGGGCATGGCCACGGTGACGCCGCTGTGGTGCGTAATGCTGTCGTGTGTGATATCTGCTCCGGGCCGCGCGAGGAGGAGCTGATGCAGCGGGCGAGGTGAGGCGGGCAGGCCCTGGCACGCCTCGCTGGCCCCCAGACGCGGGGCCATCTCCGGGGGCCGCATGGGTGCGATCGCACATGGAGAGGGAGGAGAGGGAGGAGAGAGGGAGAGGGAGAGGGAGCGCACTCTAGCCACAAATGATATAAACATGCACTGGGTACTCCGGGGGAAAATTACAGATGTTTGGATGTACTCATTTGTATTCAATATTTTAATTTGAGTGGTTAGGTCTAAAAACACCAAGCTTGATGCAATTGGTTTTTTGTTGTTGTTTTTTTTATAACATTAAATTCTCTTGTTTAATTGTGCTTGGCAAATACTTTTACTCAATTACATTTACTCAATGTAAATTATCAACAAATTGTACTCCTTGGAGCAGTTTTATGTCACTGTACTCAATGTAGAAAAGATAAAAGTTCATAAAAGGATAATACATAAGTCTATACATTTTAAATGACTTTAAAATGATGTGTATGATCTACAAATAGGTTTATTATCATGAATATGGAACTGTAAGATTTAGATTTTTTGGTTCATATAAACTATACTGTTCCTATACTATACTATATTTGACTTTATTATGTATTATGTTTGTGTCAACCGTTTTAGCAAAGGCTACACTTTACATTTTATAGGTCTTTGCATTTTATCTCTTTTAAATTTGAATGTGTTCTTTAACATGCTGTGGTTATTGGTTGTGGTTGTTGCAGTGGTTGTTATTAGTTAATGTTGGTTGTGGTTGTTATGGTTATTGTAGTAGTAGTAGTAATAGTAGTAGTAGTTGTAGTAGTAGTAATGGTAGTAGTAATAGTAGTAGTAGTAGTAGTAGTAGTAGTAGTAGTCTCAATATCACATTAAACTGGTGCAGTGTACTTTTAAACAAGAAAAAGTACAACAAAATAGTCTGAGATTGTCAAATGTATTCATTCTGCCCAAGCCTTCCATGCCCCGATAAAGCTAAATATTAAATAAAAAATAACTTTATAAACTTACAAATGAATATCATGTATTTAAATTAGCTTGAACATGTGTTAAAATGCACCAACGTACGGGAAATATGTTCTGGGGAAGGACCTTCAAACCCTCTGTTTAAAGGGGCTGTACCTGATTTTTACTCTTTTTTAGGAAAAACTGTTTCTATATTTTTGCATGTAATAAAGTCAAATCTGTGTTGCTCCAGCACATATATATTGTAAAAGCATCTATTTGGGTGAAAATGAGACCACGGTGTTTTCTCTGCATCTATTTCTAGAGTGTTTTATCCTACGACAGAGGCAGCCTGCTAATGTTTGTTAGCTTTACTGTGACGGTCCGTGACGCCCTGGGCTCAGAGACTCTTAAAAAGTGACTCCAAACTCATGAGTGAATAGTTATGGTGCTGGGACTGCATTTGGAAAGTGAGACATACATGTGACTGATGTAAAGACTTTAACATGATCTAGTTCTGTTTTTCATGTATTAAAACAGTAAAAATCAGGTACAGGACCTTTAAAGCTCTTTTGAAAATGTAAGTATTGCATCTATGAATTAGAATTTTCCGATAGTTCACTTACCACCCGAAATTTATCAACACTTAGAAAACAAAAGCTTCCTTTCAAGAACAATTCAAGAGACGCAGCAGCAAAGTTATAGAAAATCACACTTGATGAAGAGGGGCCTGTACTTCATTTCTGCCATGGGCCCCCAGATTCCATGGTCTGCCCCTGATCCATCATGGTTCATGGGAGGAAGTGGAATTACACACTTGAGACCCTTGAGTTCATTTTCTTGCCATTCTGTTTCTGTGAATGATTTTGTCTTTCTGTGTGCGGCAGAGCGAGAAGCCCGTCTCCGGACTATCCCTCCTCAAAGATGTCCCAGACCACGGCCACTGAAGAGGGCGGGACGTTTGAGCATCTGTGGAGCTCGCTGTAAGTCCACAACACCATCACGTATTGGCTTAATATTAATAGAATAATATGTCTATCACACATTGACATTGTTAATAATAGTTGATAATAGTTAGAATTAATTAGACTAAAACGTAGAATTAGATGCAGACAGGACACAGCAACCAAATTTTCACCTTAAAAAAAAACATGAAACAAAAATCCGGTACAGCCCCTTTAAAGCTGGTGTACCTGATTTTTGTACGTTCCTCGCTCTCACAAACCCTTTGGTACATTATTAATATTCACATACATTCATTTTCAGGCGCATACATGCTTTCAGAACAGATTTTATCAGTCGGTGAAGTCAAAGTGTGGTCCTCCCAAGCACGGCCAATCAGAGCGCTGCTTTCTGCCCTTACTTTCCGGGTTGACGCGGAATAAAATGGTTCATTTCTTAACACACGGTGGTCTAGTTTAGTCACAAACCGCTGCTCTTACAAGATACTCTTTGGTGGAAAACGCAAAACACACTCATTTGCGACAAAAAAAGTCATGTACGCCAGCTTTAATGTGGTGTTTGTGCAAAAGTGGACGCAGCCTAAACCTACACGGCACACACAATACATAACCGATGAAAAACTTTGCTCATCCCTCAAAGCGGATCCGTTCTCTTCACATGTTTTTGTTCCTTACGTTCTCGTGGTGCAGCGAGCCCGACACCACGTACTTCGAGCTGCCGCCAGGAGGGCAGGGCCAGGCCGGAGACAGGGCACTGGGCCCGGGCGGCGGCGGCGGCGGCTCTTCGGGGCCGCACCGCTCCTCCGCAGACGTCTCCATGGAGGTCTACCACATGAGGGACATCAACGACAACGTCATGGTGAGGACGAAACCCATAATGCATTCTGGGGTGGGGTTTAGGACAGTGGTTTTTTAAATGGTTTTGATTTTGGGTTTTATGCACCGTATGCTATATGAAGTGTGATGATTGTGTCATGTCTGGGCTTGTCCCGAGAACACATTTTGAAGTGCGATGTATTGCTCCAGAAAATGTTGAGGATAAACGATCATTTACACCACTGACACAAACCAGGTTAAGAAGCAAGAAGAAGCCAAGAAGCAATTCTAAATGTACCATATTGTTAAAACATGGGCTGCAATAAATAAATAGTACAATTAAACTTTTAACACTTTAGTAGAGGGCTATTCAACTTCATTTCACCCAGGGCCAGGTTTTTCAGAAATTAGGTCTAAACCAGAACTAAACAAGGTCTAAACCAGGACTAAACAAGGTCTAAACCAGGACTAAACAAGGTCTAAACCAGGACTAAACCAGGTCTAAACCAGGTCTAAACCAGGTCTAAACCAGAACTAAACAAGGTCTAAACAAGGTCTAAACCAGGACTAAACCAGGTCTAAACCAGGTCTAAACCAGGTCTAAACCAGAACTAAACCAGGTCTTAACCAGAACTAAACCATAACTAAACAAGTACTAAACCAGGTCTAAATCAGGACTGAACCAGGACTAAACCAGGACTAAACCAGGTCTAAATCAGGACTGAACCAGGACTAAACCAGGACTATACCAGGTCTTAACCAGGACTAAACCAGGTCTAAACCAGAAATAAACCAGGTCTAAACCAGATCTAACCAAGTCTAAGCCAGAACTAAACCAGGTGTAAACCAGGACTGAACCAGGACTAAACCAGGTCTAAACCTGCTTTAAACCAGGACTAAACCATGTGTAAACCAGGACTGAACCAGGACTAAACCAGGTCTAAACCTGCTTTAAACCAGGACTAAACCAGGTCTAAACTAGGATTAAACCAGGTCTAAACCAGGACTAAACCAGGTTTAGATCAGGACTAAACCATGTCTAAACCAGAACTAAACCATGTCTAAACAGAACCAAACCAGGTCTATACCAGGTCTAAATCAGGACTAAACCAGGTCTAAATCAGGACTGAACCAGGTCTAAACCAGGTCTAAACTAGGATTAAACCAGTTCTAAACCAGGACAAAACCAGGACTAAACCAGGTCTAAATCAGGTCTAAACCAGGTATAAACCAGGTCTAAACCACTAACAACACATATAATATTTTCTATATTTTTTGAAGATGGGATGAGGGCCGGTTCACATCCCTTGAAGGGCCTGATTTTGCCCCCAGGCCTAAAGTTGAATAGCCGTGTTTTAGTACTTTGTTTATACATATAATGAGTCAAGTAAGTTATTTGTTCAACTGTCTACATCTCAAATCTTATTGTAGCACAGAAAAATGACAAAAAGTACACCCGATAAATGATTGTTCCATCTGTCATTTGTTGAACGATCTATCGATATAGTAATTATGACAGGCTGATTCATCCCTTGCATTGTTCTTGTCAAGTTCCAGGTTTAGTCCTAGTTTAGTCTCTAGGCACTATTGGTATCTAATCGTAACAGTTCATTTTCATTTTCTTTCAACTCCTTGCAGCAGTCCACATGTTTTCCTCACTTAGCTAATGCCTTCTGAGCATGCTAATTAAAAAAAATCGTTCTTAAGCCTGAATTATTCTTATTAAACCATTAGTTCATTTTGATTTAAGTCTTTGTTCATGCTTTATTACGGCTAATTAAGGTGTAGTGTGTAAAAATAGTTGTTTTGAATATCAAGTACATCGTTTATATCAAAAAAACTAAAAATTAGAGACAAAAATCTCCCAAACAAAAAGGTATTACTTGTGCACTTTGTGGTTAATTTCATGGTCCATTCACTTTTTGTCTTTTACGTGATGCGCGAACCTCAACCAAGACATTTCCAAGCCACATTTTACTACATTCTTGATTAATTGAGTTATAATATGTAGTTTTAAATTGTTTATTGCCATGGCGACAGTCATTCTGAAGCGTCTGTGTTGCTGATACAAAAGAGACTCGACCTCCCCGTTCCCTCTCTTGTGGCTGCTTTTCCCTCTCCTGAGTCCCAGCAGAGGACAGGGGGGCGGGGCCTGTGTGCAGGGGGAGGGGTTAATTAGCTCAGTGGCCGGGCTCCATGCTGCTGGTGTACAAGACCATCTGTGTGTGCGTTGTCAGATAGTAATGCTAATGATTTAAGTTTTTACCACAAAAAATAAGCAATAATTTTCATTTTCCTGCAGAAATGTAAAAAGTTTGTTTTTGTATTATAAAAGGTGATCATTTAAAAGTATAATATTTTGTGATATTCTCAAGTTAAAGGGCCTGTTTCAGCACAATTGTTTCAGCACAGATGATGAAAATGAGACCACAGCTCTTTCTCTGCATGTATTTATATTAGTCCAGCTCCAATTATTTTTCTACTTTTTTAAAATTTCTTATTATTTTTCATTTGTGTAAATCTCAGGCCATTCTGAGTTCAAGTCTTTTGTTTCAACTCCGCCCTGTTCAGTCGCAGGACCCCAAATACCCTTTAATGAACCAACCTCTGACAGAATACTGTGAGTGAGGAAAAAGATGTGCTACAGTCACATCCAGTGTCACACAGTCATGGCATTTGAACAAAGAATACCGACAATATAACATAATTGGGGTTTATCCATATCTGTTTCCAATTATTAGACAAAATATTGAAGAAACTATACAAACATGGCATTCTCATGGACAAATCCTCTTCACAAACAGTTACATTGTGATGCTATGGAATGGTGTTACTGTTTCATGTGGAGATAGAAAACTTCCCCAATGCATTAGCTTCAAATTAAGCCCTAGATGAGCTCTTTATCTCAAATGTTCAAGTTCACATGCTGTAACAGAATTAATATTCCATACTCCCAAACCGACAAATAGAACTGTCATTCATGTTTCCTTACAAGCCAATGCGAACATTCAAGGGAAAAGCTGCAGATTTCAGAAAACAAATTCAACTTAACCGTCATGCATTTTCTTCAAACTTGGCAAATATTATCTAAGTGAAATTTTAGACTTTTCTATTTCTAAGATTTGGAGGGTTTAAAATGGGGGTGTGGTCAATATCATCAAGCAGTAAATGACAGGTTCCTTTGGCCACAGACTTTGAACTGTTTGTGGCAGATTATGAGCTTTTATTACAACTATTTATACTTTTTAAACAATGTCAAGTCATTTGTAGACATTATGACTTACATTTGTAGGGTAACTACAAAGTTGTAGTTACCCTACAAGGGTGTAACTTGAATTTGAAGCAACATCAGTGTAAGTGAGAGAGTCACCTGAATCTATTTCAGTTCAATGTCTATATTTTTTGAGACATAAACTTGTATTACTTAGTGAAATGTACAATCCTTTCTCTGTATTTTCATCTCATGTGGTCGTGTCTCTGGTGTGACACTGTTGTCTGAAGTACAGTGTGTAATAATGTAGTACAGTTCTTCATGTCAGATACACTTTGAAGGTAAAATAGTTCAGATGAAGAGACCGTACACACACACTTTGTGACAGAATTATGAAATGTGGAAAAAAATATCCTAACATAATGGTAATAATGATGAATTAAATAGAATTACTGAGAGTAGTGTTTTTAGTTTTCCAAACATTAGATATTTTATAGGGAAAACAAGGTCTAAAATGATAATTCCGAGGACTCTTTCCCTCCACATAATGTTCTAAACCCCAGTCATGTTATATAGCTGTATTCCTCATGATTCAGTATTCTTTGTTCCAAATGTCATGACTGTGTGACGCTGTATGTGACAATAGCACCACTTTTTCCTCACTCACAGTATTCTGTTCTAGTCTTATGGTTGGTTCACTAGAGGGGGTTTGGGGTCCTGTGACTGAACGGGGCTGAAACAAAAGACTTGAACTCGGAATTAACTCAGAAGGTTAACACTAATGAAAAATAATAGTAAAAAAAAGGTAAAATAATAAAATAATTACGTAGAAAAGGGTTGGCTCCCGGACCATAGTGAGTTTTATTCTTGGCGAAGCAGGAAGCGCACCGTTAGCATGCTAATGTTTGATAGCTTTTTCGTAGTGGCTCGCTGTGTGATTAGAGAGTTGTAAAAAGCGCTTTTAAACTCGTCGCAGTGAATATTTATGATGCTGTGAGTGGATTAGGAAAGTGAGCGACACATGTGACTGACTTTCAATTGAACTAGTGCTTTTCACGCTTCAAGACGGTAAAAATCAGGGACAGCACCTTTAATCCTGGTCGCTAACTTTGCCTGCAAGATAAACTCTCTTGAGAATCCATGTTGTTAGGGTCTCACTGTTGTGTTCGAGGGCTGCAGTCGATTTAAGAAATTCTTGGTCGACTAAAGCCCTGCTCTATCAACTGATTAATTGACTAAAAGGGGGTGTGGTAAAAATATATCAAAACTATGAATTATTTCCATGTATCTGACCCAAACTGCTCTCAATAGACCCCAACTGGAGAGGAGTTCATGCAAAAACAAATTTTTTTACAGAAAAGTACAAGGAAACAGTGTATTTATATGTCCGATTCCAAAATCTTCAGCAAACTCTCTCCATATCTTCTAGTTTTTGCTGTTTTTGTAACATAAATCCTTTAAATCTAAATAAATAATTAGTCGACTAATAAAAATGTTGTTCGACTAAGACACCGATTAATCGACTAAACGACTAAAGGTTCACAGCCCTATTGCGTTCAAACGTGAGAGGGACTGGACCAATCACAGCGCAGCATTGTGGTTTGCGCGGAAGGCAAAGGTGCCAAACAAACAAATTTTTAATTTTCATTTTGCAGTTAATACAATTTTGATTTCTCAACTCAACAGTGTGATGCTTTGATCAATCAACGTGATGTTTTGTTTTGTTTTTTTAAGTTCCAATCGCTATCAGCTTTTCTCCATTGAAATCAAATTAGGTTCTACTTCACTTTTGCCTCCATTCTGGAAATTAAAATGCATTTATTCACAAACTTTTAAAGGGTCAAAACAACAATTAAGTTCTGGCAATCTGCACCAACGGCCCCAACACATTCACGCCGAAACGTTAAGTGTCTTGCTCATAGATACAACCCCATTCTGAACTCGGCTGAAGCAGTTCTTTATTTTGATTGAAAATAGTTATCCTCTTCGTCTCTAAAACCGTCTCTCAGTGTGGAATATTGCCAGATTGCGGTGTTTATGGGACAAGCCTGAGCCTGCCCGTCCCTTTAATGACGAGACATCACACAAAATGGAGGGAGAGGGGGAGAAGGAGGAGGAGGAGGTTGCTGGATGTGGCGCATGCAGGGCCCGTGGTGTCTGTATTAAGCAAATGCAGTGTAGCAGGTGAGACACAGGAGAGAGCACACAGCTGGACGTCCCGGAGCCCCGTCATGTCCCAGGGTCAGGCCCCAAGCTCATGACGTTCCGGTGGGACGGGAGATGCTCTGCAGCGGGGTAAGTCTCCATCATGTGCTGCTGGGTTGTTGGGATCCTGGTTTGTCTGGAATTTTAAGATTTTTATGCAAATTTTTGATCATTTGAAGCGTACTGTATATTCACATTTTTATCATATATGTTTGTATGTGTATTAAAGGTGACATATGATGCTTCTTTGAGGTACTTGGTTTTGAATTATAACATGCTTTGTAGATTTTACATTTTGTTAATTGTAAACTGCAATATTAATATTAAACGGTTTAATAATAGCAACGGGTTTATTTGACTTTCTTTTCCAAACTGCAGAGCAGATAAGCCCCGCCTCTTCATAGTGATGTTTCACCGTAGCAAGCAGCACTTTGTCATTTATGCGTTGTCATATTGGAAAAGTGGCTCTGTGACAGTTTAGAACTCAGGGTCTTAATTTTTCTCAGCGAAGTACAGGGATGTGGGCGGGGATAGGGGGTAGGTGGAAACAGGAATTTTCTGAGCACTCAAGCCTCAGTTGTAGGATGATACTGGATTAATCAAACATGTAGGAATCAATCAAAATACAACTTTGCGTAAACTCATAATGAAGGGAAACAATTATAAGATGGTTAAAAGTTCAAGTTGATTCCTTAAAGGTGCTGTTAAAATTAGAAAAACAAATGTAATTGATTTTAAAGTCCTTACTGCAGTTTTAATGCAGTTCCAGCATCCTAAATATTCACCGCCATGAGTTTTTAAGAGCTTTTCCTTCTAATTCTCTGACCCCACTGTGTGTTTTACTGTCACAGTAATGCTAACAAACACTAGCATGCTAAGAGTGCACTTCCTGCTTCACAAAAACGGGTACAGCCTCTTTAATTTGTCCCTATAATAGTGTTGTAAGGCCTTTTAAATCACTGGCTCAATATAAAGATTGTTTTCAGAATATGAGGCAACATAATTATGAGATATACTATATTTTTTAAGTAAACTCCCAATGATATATTATTAGTATATTATTAATGTATTTTATTTTATTTTTAGTTATTTGGATTGGACTAACCAGATGCATTGTTTCAAGTGTTATAGTAAAAATGCAAATCAACACCTGTCTATTAGAGGCTTTGAGAACAATTCAATAACATTTTTAAATGAGCAAAAGTAAACAATAACAATATTAAAGTCTGCTGTACCTGATTTTTACTGTTTTGAAACTCGAAAAACAGAACTAGTTTGTTTAAAACTCTTTACATCAGTCATGTATCACTTCCTATTGCAGTCCCAGCATCTTAAATGTTCACTTCCATGAGTTTATAAGCACTTTTCTCTGAGCCCAGAGAGGTTTTTCCCGTCAGGGGTAAAGCTAACAAACAACTTCCTGCTTCGCTGAGAATGAAACGCTCTATAAAGAGATGCAGAGAAAGTGCTATGTCTCATTTTCACCTGAATAGATGCCGTTACAATATATCTGTGCTTGGGCAACACAGATTTACTTTATTACACGGAAAAAATCAGGTACATCACCTTTAATAAGTACCTTTAAATGTGCTGGCAGTAGTGAAAGTAAAGTTGAGGCCTTTAAACAACTTTTAGAACATTGGTTTAAAACCTTAGTTTCAGATTTTGAATCAACATAATTATTTGATATACTTTGATATATAATATTGAAGTAAACTGAGAATCATTAATTATACATTGTTAATTATAAATGATTAATTTCAATATCAATTGACAATTATTAATTATTGATACATATTTTTAATACATTTCTTCATTCTAATTCATGTACCTAAATAGAACACGTTGCTTTATCTGCACTTTTGCCAAAAGGGGGCAGCATTTAGACACATTTTTAGAGGCCTTGTCGTTCAAATAGGCTACACAGCTCAAATAGACTGTAGTAAGAATGCCATTGTTTTAAAATAACTACTCAATTAAAAGTATGGATTATTAAAAAAAGACACTTAAGTAATAGTAAATGGGAAAATAAATAGTATTTTGGTTGAAATGCTTTTCAATTTTTTTGTCTTTAGTACTCATATGTAAAGCCTATTAATGTGCTTTTATAATAATTCTTGTAATTAAAAAAATATATACAATAAACTAAAACATAAGTAAATATAAATCAAAGATTCAAATACATTTAACAGTTTTCATAATGGTAGCATTTTTAATATGACAAAGCCCTGGTATATCCATATATACTTATGTGTCATCTGGTAATGTTCTGGATGTTGCTGGGAAATATTCTGTGTACTTATCAAATCAAACCTTTATTTATAAAGAGATTTTCATACAAAGATTGTAACACATAGTGCTTTACAATTTACATATTAAACAATCCGCAGAACCCACCCACACCCTGTGAATGAGTATTCAAATAATTTGTACCATTTCCAGTGCCGTTTCTAGACTTGTTTAGTGGGAGGAGCCATCACGTTTACTGAAAGTATAAGAGCACTGCAGGGACAAGGGTTTAAGTTTAGTGGTCCAATCACAGCTTTGCCAATCCATTCTCTTTTTAGTCTGCTCTTGGGCAAGACATTTCCCACTTTGTCACCAGTTAATATTATTTTTAATATGATGACAAAATTGAATTAATTATGCACAAGTCAGACGTATCTTGTGAACAACTGCTATAGCAATTGCAGAAGGAAAAATGTTATGTGTATTATGTTAAGCTCACTGGCAGACCCAGGAATTTGGGGGCCCAAGGGTAAAATAAGTCCAGGTCCCTCCTCATCAAGTGTGATTTTCCAGAACTTCAATGTTGTGTCTCTTGGATTATTCATGAAAGGTGTGTGGTGGCCGGACAGATTCATGAATATGGGGTGGTAAGTGAACTATTGGTAAATTGATGTGCAATATCTTACATGTTATAAACTGCTTTAAACTGTGGGTTTGGAAGTCTTTCCCCATAAAAATATTTCAGAAATCAGACCATATTTCTCCATGTTTGTTATTTGATAATGCTATGTTTTATTTAATATTTTGCTTCTTGGGGCAAGGGATGGCTTTGGCAGAATCCTTTTGAATCCTTTTGAAAATCCCAGACTATTTCATTGGCCTTTTTACATTCCACTACTTTACTGTGATACTGAGAGAACCGTTTCAAAGTCTTCTGTGATGATCGGGGGCCATCTTGCTGGGGGCCCGAGGCAGTTGTGGCCTGTTGCCTGATGGTAAGTCCGCTAACATTTTTAGTAGCTGCGGAAAGAGCCAAGACGTGATCCATTTTTTGAGTTATGTTGTGTTTTGTCATTCGATTCCATGGACCTGTGATACTGGATCCCGTTTGCAGTTGTAAATCCTCTTTTGTGCTTCGCTCACTCTGACAGCTGAAGGAGTTGTGGTCCTCTGTTCTGTTGTTGTCAGAGGACGAGGCTTGTGTTTGAGTGGCAGGTTGGATGGGTGCCTGTAGGGGACATTTCCAAGATGGGGTGTAGTGTACAGAGGTGCTCCAGTGTGCTCAATTTATTCCCGTTTTATTTTAAGAGAAGACTTTACTGATTCATTTCAGTAAGACTGCGAAGTAATACGGGACGCGTTCTTACGAACAGATTTGTTCTTAAGGCCGTGTCATGGAGGTTTTGGGCATTCATAAAATTTGATCTTAACTGAAAATGTGAAAATGGAAGAGCAAATCAAAGCCCTCAAGCACTCATATACACAGAAATGATTTTGTTTTATAGTATTACTCTTATAATGTATATATTATATCAATGGTTCTCAATCTTTTTCGGTCGTGACCCCCAAAATAACAATAGTTCACATTCGCAACCCCAAAACACAAAAAATAGGCGACAGGCAAAGTAATAAATTAGATCTAATGTTTAATTTTATTTAGAGAATATAAACCTAGAAAAATGACTTTAATAGGCCAACAAATAGGAATCTACATTTACCACTGTATTTGAAGGGGGCCAAGCCTTGTTTAAGACTATTGTATCAGTTTTTCCCATCATCTGGCGACCCCGAGAAATCATTTCTCGACCCCCATTGGGGTCCTGACCCCTAGTTCAAGAACCACTGTATTATGTAAACAAAAAAATCTACGTCCTACATGATTGTTAGTTTTTTACTTTTCCAAATAATTTTATATCATAAAGATGTTGCATACTAAAAGTGTTATCAGAAGTGATACAGGTCACTGTCATGACCCCACAGGACCCCCCCAGTGACTACAGAACCGCCCAACAGCCAGGGGCGTCAGACTGGGGGGGGTAAGGGGGTAAAGGGTACTGGTGTCCCTGGGGCCCAAGGCAGGGAAGGGCCCTCAGAAGCGTGTGATGGTATTTTTCTCAGTTGCTTTCTCTACACTTGAATCAATTTTTCTTGTAATAAAATGAATTGTGGTCGAGTACAGTTTAACTAAATACAATTATGCAGGACGTTTGAGGGCCCCATCACCCTTTTAGGATGAAAATTAGTAGTTACAAACAAATAAAACTAGTGATTTTAATTTGCAGTTAATGTACTTTCTTATTGTAATCATTTTATTTTGAGATGTTTGGTCTAGTTATTGCAAAAACAAACAGTACTGTATCTAGCTACACATGATGAAGCTATTGTGATGTACACCATAGAACCATTGAGTGTATAATGTAGGAAAAGTGAAAAAATAACAAAGATAACCTAATTTGGTGGGAAGAATAAATCCTATACGAAATTATGTAATGGGGTCCACTACGGAGATTTGTACCTGGGGCCCAGAATTTTGTCCTACGCCCCTGCCAAAGGCTACCAACTATTTTCCCTATTTTGCCGTCGCTGCTGGTCGTCAGAGCAATGCATGAAAAGCGTGCAGTATCACATGGCTCAGAACATTCACGCTCATAACAGACCCTAGCCATTCCTTTTATTCACATTTTATTCTCCGTGTTTTTTTTTTTTTTTAACCCAAACCATTTCCTAACTTTAACAATAACCCAGCATGTTCCTAAACCAAACCCAAATCCCAAACTTAACCTTAAAGTGAGTATGACAGGTTTTAACAGTTTTCTGATTTTGATTTTATTTGGTGTATTAATACCTAATGCACATAGAAAATCTAGTTTTACACCGATCAAGTAGCAGTTTGTGGAGAAAAGTTGAAAAATCTGTTGAAACTTAAAGGAAGGAATAAAAAGCTGATGACATCACACTGGGGAGACTCATTCCATCCAAGGTTTATGCATAATTTACCCAAAACAAACTACTTTTTTTACCCTTAAAATATTCAACAAAATAAAAAGGTGTTCACATATATTTTTATTGGTCGATTTTTTTTTTTTATCTGTAACATTAGCTGAGTTTTACCCCAGTGTGCAACATAATTTCCCAGTGTGATGTCATTTACAATCAGGAAGTGATATTACAAAACTAAAAAATTGTGATGTGATTTTTTTTTTTTTTTTTTTTTTTTAGCAAAACTTTAAATATATTTAACTTAAACATATGTTAGTCACGTGAGCAGTCCAACCCGTCATAGACACTTTAACCAGCTTGACACAGAAACTATCGTCAAAAAGTTAGCATTTTCCCGTATTTGGGCCTCAAAACCTCTGCCGTGGAAACAATCAATGGATATCTTTGGAACATGCTTCTGGCGTCGGGGAAGAGGGCCATCATAAAGAAATGGATGACAAAAACTGCACCGATAATCAAAGACTACGAGACATTATAACTGACGTACGTAAAATAAAAAATAAAAAACATTTGAGCTTAATATGAAAATGGAGAAACTTGAAAGACTTTGGACAAATTGAGACGCTTACTTTGGACTGTACGTGCCTTTATTTTCTTTAAATGTCTTCTGTTACCTTTTTTTGATTTTTAAATTGTATTTTTATTCCCTGTTTTCTATCTGGTCTTTCTTTTTTGCGTTTTATTTTTGTGAAATTGGGGCGGAAAATAAATAGCTTTTGCCCAGTACTTTAACGTTCACCAAGCCAAAGCGCCAACTGTTTTCCATCACCTTTATGTCATTTTTTGCGTTTTTTTCCACATCGAACACGAATGAAAGCTGAATAACAGTGACCAAAACACTGTCAGACGGCAACGTTAGACATCGCCGAAGGTCAATCTCCATTAAAATTCCATTAACCACCCGAACCAGCCTCGCACCATCCTCAGAAGCCCTCCGATGTGTCTGGGTGAGCGGGGTCCATCCTGATGGCCGGCCGTTGCAGATCGGAGCGCACGGAGCAGGAGCGTCTCTGTCTGGACTTGTCCCGGGGCAGGTATTACAGCTCCACACCTGGGAGACCATGTGTCACCCTGTGGGAGACCTCCGCACACCTGCCTGCGAGGGGCCGGGGCAGCGTTTACGTGTGCTCCAGGAGATTTTTCAAAAGATTAAGCGAAGTGGGCTTTTGGAGCTTTTAACCCTGTTCTAACATTGTGCCGTCATCAAAAACATACCTGGTGTTTACAGTATGAGCTGCATTCACGCTTTAAAGGAAAAATAGTATGCGTTTTTTATGTTGTTATTAGACTTTAAGGTGAGACGCTGCAGGTGAATAGGAACAAATCTTAAATTTAAAGATATCAATTTGAAACTTCTGCTGTAGTTTTTCATTGTGTTATGTTTTCGTGTAGAAATAAGGCATTTTACATGAAAAAATGGCCCAAAATACACACATTTGGGACATTTAAATCTGAAAAATGGACAGGTTTCAATTTATTGGTTCATTTTGTACAAATATTAATTACCCCAAATAAAAAATATTTCTTATTTAGTTTTTGAGCAAACTAGATTGGACTGAAAATTATCCTAAAAATTGAAAAACAGCACATTAAAAAAAAAAAAGTAAACATTTTTTACTTAAAGCTTTAATAAATCAGTTTTAGAATTAAAAATATGTTTTAAAATTAATTTTAAAAAATCCTTCTGTATGTTTCGTCAAAATCTTGTTCAGTCCCAGATTATAAAGTTTGGTGTAGGATCTACTTTAAGTGGTGATCTTTCTGTCTCTGTGGGAGAAAAATGCATTTTAAGAAAACGGCCTTTGAAGTTACAATGTCCCAGAGAAATCTATGGATGAAAAGGATTAAATGGAGAAAAACATTTTTTAGGAGCAGATTGGACAAGTTTGTTGTTTCCACATGAAAGCCGATATGTTTGTCTGTAGTGCCTCACCTTACACATGCTCTTGAGTACCTTAAATTTGCCACCACATGTTGTGACACAAAAAATGAACGTTTCTCTGCTGTTGTCCTAGGCACTTACTGTCAGTAGATGGCGCCTAGCGCTTACACAATTTAGTTATGTTATAACTTTAAGTGTGTTTAACTGTGTGACACACTATGATCAGGCTTTAGACACAGAAATGCTCAGAACAAGACTGGTGAGGATTTAAGGACTTAAAACAGCAGAACATTCTCAGATAAGTGACGTATAAAAGCAGAATATGTCCTTTAACAGTTTTGTGATGTCATAGGTAGATATCCCGAGATCTGCACTGTTTTTGAGTCTGTAATCATATGATTTGATTCATAACATAATCTAATTGCAAAGGTCTTTTATTTTAACAAAAAATAAAAAAATAAAAATCACCAGAGACTGTGAATAGTAAAAGAAAAAAAGTCTTTAGACTCTAAGAAGCTCCAGGACGCAGCTCTAGACACAAAATCTCCACCTGAAGAGAAACAAGAGGCACAATTACCAGTCATCTCAGGATGATACGCAAAAGGCTCAAAATGAGATTCTCTACAACAGACAGACAAACTGGCACTGGAGGAGTGGAGTTCAGGTTTAAATCTCCCACTGATGAGGGACAGGTGCACACCAGCCAACCAGCAGGCAGAACCTGCACCTGACAGGGAGGACACCATGGACTATTATATCAACTGGATAGGGTGTTGCTAGCTTAAACCTGTCGCCAGTCGCCCCCTGTGGCCACTCCATTGGTACTGCAGCGAAAAAATCCTCTGCAGCTCAGAAAGTATTTTTCCCCTAGAGCACAATGAACCGCTCGTTTGTTTTTTTTTTGCTCCAGGTTTTGAGCGGCAAAAGCAGTGCGCCTGTTATTCTGAACAGAGCGCAATTCGTTGTATTTAACATGTTTGGTTTTAGGTAAATATTGAAATAAATGAAAATGCCCATGATAGGTTGGATTACTCATTTAACTAAAAGGCAGTTAATATATTTCAAATTCTACTAAAATCTTTACAAATTTTACCCCAGTTTAGCTATTTTTTAGGTTTTTAATCTTACTTCCTGGTTGTAAATGATGACATCACACTAGGACATTACCAAAATTCCTCTCACTTTACCCAAATTCCTCAGATTTTTTTATTTGACAAAGAAAGATACACATGAACACCTTTATTTTGTTGAATCGATGTTTAAAGGGTCAAAAAAGTCGTTTATTTTGTGTAAATCATGCATAACCTTTGTCTCCCTAGTGTCGTGTCATCAATTAGTTTACTTCCTGTCATTTTTTCAACATATTTTTCAACTTTTCTCCACAAATAACGACTTGGTTGGTGTAAAGCTATAATTTATATTTACACGGGGTATTAATGCCCTGAATGAAGTCAAAATTAGAGATCATAGATTAGATAATAAAAAAACTGTATAATAGAAGACAAGAGCACAACAGGTCGTCAGTATTTTTAATTTAATTTTCTTTTTTTACAGTTAAACCTCAAGATACATATGGTTCCTTTCAATGATGCATACGACTATTACAATTACTATCACTCTTTCTTGAGAAATTGTTTTTCTGCCTTCACATGACTCATTTTTGAACCCCTACGCTTTTTTTCCGACACATTTGATTTAACACGACAAAAAATACAATCTGCGTTTACATTTAAAGACGCACGATGACCCTACGACACGTCTCTTCTCACGTATCGATCGCTCTCGCTCCAGTTCATGTTAGTCCTGTGTTCCTGTCCCCATATAACTGTGTTGTTTGAGTCCACGTATAGATCCATACCCCGGCCCGGGCCTGCATCCTCACGCGACCCGGAGACGGCGCAGGCAGTCTGGGCCGTTGACCTGCTCCTCTCCCCGCCGCCGTGGGACAAAAACTGATTCAACTGATTAAGTTCGGGGACAGTTGACATGAGCACAGCGGAGGACAGCTGAGGGCAACGTGAGGGGGACGGACCGCGGAGGTGTTACGGGGCAGCAAATACCGCTTACTGTGCTTTTTAAAGTCAATCACTAAAGGCTATTTATCTTTTATCCTCTCGTGAGCTCTAGTTTTCTAGTCTTTTTTCAAAGTGTCTTAAGAAAAAAAGATGGGGATAACCAGGAAGTAATGCTACTGCCGTCATAGTCACTCATAGATGCGAAAATTCTCAGACCAGTGGCGGACTTAGCATTAGGCAACAGGCCACAATTGACTTCCTGAAGGGGCCCCTAATCAGATGCCCTTCCCGATCGTGATAGACCGAATGCAAGGCTCTGAAACAGTTGCTATTCTCTCATTATCACAGTAAAGAAGTAAAGTTAACAAGAATAAGACCATGAAAATAGTCTGGGATTGTCAATTGTATTAATCACGGTAAAATTACAAATGAATATCATGTATTTAAATCAGCTGCACGTGTTAAATTGCACCAACAAACCGGACCTCCAAACCAAGCTGTTTAGAACATGTAAGTTGTTGCACGTATGAGTTCAAATTTGACAATAATTCATTTATGAACTTGTCCAGCCACCACCTGCCGCTGGAGTCCTTCAAATCATACCAGACTAGCAGGAGCATTGACTTAATTTTATGTCTACGGCTGCTGCTGCTGTTAGCATGCTAGTTGTTGTTAGCATTACCATTATGGCAAATCTCCATTCTGGCCTCTGAAAGTTGTGAAACGCGCTTAGAAACTAATTGTGGTGAACAATTAGGAAGCTAGGGGGGATAAGTTTGGCTCATCTAAAATGCACAAGTTCTGTTATTTATGTTTTTAAGACAGTAAAAATCAAGCACAGAGCCTTTAAGTTTTTGCTAGCCTCAATTTTATTTTGTGTTTTATAACAAACCTAAAGGTGCTCTAAGGGGTTGCTTCATGTTGGAGGATCTGCCACAGCTTGTTGCCATGGAGATGTTATTTATTTGCCTGGAATGTTCCACAGTATGGCATTAAACTGATCCATTTTTCCTTTAATCAATTAGAGGTGTTTTCCTCCTGTACCTGTAACAGATCCTTCAACTAAACTACTTTACAATGAACCTAAAGGATTTTATTGCTTTTCCAAATTAACAAAATTAATTTCAGACCAATGTATCAATTGGCCGATAAATTGGGCCAATAGTAGCCCTTTTCACCTGTAGATACAGTCGTCATCAGGGGGTGTGGTCTGCTGTGGAGGAAACCATGAGGGAAACTTTCTGTTGATTCAATAGGAAACACAGCTTTTCCCCTCATCTAATAGCCGACATTTCATGGGGAATTATGTATTTTTTACACAACTAATAAAGTCGGATTGTTCTGTAGATTTATACAGAAAGCATGCAGCTAAAGTTAGCATTCTTGGAGACCTCCCGGCTGTTGGAGGACTTTATTTTTCTCCATGTCTGTGTGTCTGTGTTTGGCGCACTGTAACTCCTAAACTGGTCGTTTGCTCTTGAATTTGAACAGTGGTTGAAAGAGCTCCTCTGATACATTGAAATGAATGGATAGTTGCCCCCACAGAGGTCTGTTTATGGGACTTCCCTCTGATGCCCACTGTATCTATCGGCCTTAAAGCTCCCGCACAGGTTGAGATTTTTTTGGGGGAAAAAACACAAGTGCTTTGGAGTGCTCAGGGCTGTGGAGGTTTAAAATCATCGCAATAGAAATATTATACTATTATTGTACTATTGTACTATTATTGTACTTTTCTTATGTAGAACAGTATCCTGTAATAACATCACAGGGTTGTAGTTATTATATCATATAATTAGGGGGAAATTATCAAGATTGGCCCTAGATATTGTTTTCAAATCAGGTTTGGAGATATTTCAATATTTCGAGTTTATGGGGCATTAGCTGATATCTGAATTAATGACACACTGTATTGGCATCAGCAGTGACAAAACCCAGGGCTGCTCCATTATGTGAAAAATTATAATTGATTATTTGGCTCATAATTGGAATCACAATTATTTCAAACAATGACTGTATATTTTATAGGTAATGTTTCAGAAAAGTGCCTTGGCTCCAGGTCATGAGTCAAAAGAAGTGCACTTACTCTCTGTATTCACAATTGTAACATTTTTGTAACTGAATAGAGTAATAATAGAAATCACAATTATATACAGTCTATGATTAATTGCAGTGATAAACCCATATCAGTCGATCTCTAAAGTGAATGCATCAAATGTAAGTTTTTACTTTGAGCAAACTCCATCTCTCTCTCCTCTCCTCCTGCACACTTGAGTCTCAAACATGTTACTTACTTTTTATGAGGTCCTTTTGACCTTTGACCCACAATTGCCCCTTCTTCCTCCCCTCTCCTCACTGTCACTCCCTCCTCTTCACCCTCTCTCTCTCTTCTCCTCCCTTCTGTTTATTGCCCCCCCTCTCTCGCTCTCTCTCTCTCACCATCTCCTCGCTGTCTTTTCTCCCTCTTACTCTCTCCCTCGGTCATCCCCCTCATCCTCTCTCCCCCTCTCCCTCTCTCTCACTATATCCTCGCTGTCTTTTTTCCCTCTTACTCTCTCTCTCCCCCTCTCTCCCTATCTCCTCACTGTCTTTTCTCCCTCTTACTTTCTCCCTCTCTCTCTCTCCCTCTCTACTCGCTGACTTTTCTCCCTCTTACTCTCTCCCTCTCTCTCCCCCTCTCTCCTCACTGTCTTTTCCCCCTCTTACTCTCTCTCCCTCTCTCATGCTCTAAATCTCTCCCTCCCTATCCCCCTCTCTCACTCACTTTCTCTCTCACTATCTCACTCACTTTTTTTCTCCCTCTTACTCTCTCTCCCTCTCTCCTCACTGTCTCCCCCTTCCCTCTTACTCTCACTCCTTCTCTCTCCCTCTCTCCCTCTCTCCTCACTGTCCACCCACTTACTCTCTCCCCCTCTCTCTCTCCCCCTCTCTCCCCTCTCTCCCTATCTCCACTGTCTTTTCTCCCTCTTACTCTCTCCCTCTCTCTCCTTCTCTCCCTCTCTCCTCGCTGTCTTTTCTCCCTCTTACTCTCTCCCTCTCTATCTCCTCACTGTCTTTTCTCCCTCTTACTCTCTCCCCCTCTCTCTCCCTCTCTCCCTCTCTCTCCCTTTCTCCCCCTCTCTCCCTCTCTCCCTGTCTCTCCCCCTCCCTCCCCCTCTCTCCCTCTCTCCTCACTGCCCCCCCCCCCCCCTCCCTCTCTCTCCCCCTCAGCCCCAGACAGCAGTGTTTACTCAGCGCAGGCCTCCACAAGGTGTTTGGGAGCGTGTGTGTGCTTGTGCCCCGCCGTTGCCTGTCTATGTCCGGGCATGCCATAATTAGAACGCACTATACCATTTTTTGGGTTCCCATCCCTCTTTCTTTCTTCCTCTCTCTCTCTCTCTCTCTCTCTCTCTCCCCCTCCCTCTCTCCACACCTTGGTCCCTGTCAGTAGCTGGGTCACGCTCACTGTTGCCCGGTCGCCGATTTCAAACTACTACGACTTCTTTGAGCAATGCAGTGTCCAGCTTTTATGTTGTTGCTCGGCTTCGGACGATTGTGAGCGGAGTTTGGCGCCCGAGAGCAGAGCGGTAGACCATGTACTACGTGAAAAAGAAGGTAAAAAAATATACATATTAGGATTTTGCAATTTTGTCAGCGTTCGTGGAGTTTTAAATGGAAACGTCAGATTGTCAGAGAGAGGAATTCTTTGTAATGTAAGTAAGTAATTGCTGTTTTTTGTCTAGATTTTAAGAAATGTGTTTTTAAAAGACGTTTGGTTTTACGTTTTCCTAAAATAGTCGTTTTTTTAATATCTGACAGTGAAATTAAACTTTTTGTCGTTAACAAAAATGATTGAATACATATTATGTAGGCATTGCAATTTTTTTTTTTTAAGCAAGTGCAGTTTTTTGTAAAAAAACAAAAACAAAACCCAATTGCAGGATTGTTCAAAAACTTTTTCATGCATTTTTTTGTGGATAAATACATCTTAATTGCACTTGCAGCGTGTTCATATCAATGCAATCAAGCAAAAAAAGAGTTAAACAAACATTTTATAATAACTACAGTTATTCTTGCCTTAATAAAACATCAACAAATAATTAATTCATAATGAACAAATACTTTATTAAGAATGATTTAGTAATTACTTAACTAATACTCTAACCCTAAAGCCCAACCCTAACCTTAATTAAGTAGTTACTAATTCTGAATCGTGCTTAATAAACTATATGTTAATTGTGAATTAAGGCTAATTAAGGTGTAGTTATTATAAAGTGGTACCAAACCAAGGAAATACATAATGCACAGTTGCCTTTTGCAGTTTTTCTGACGTGCTGCTTTTTACCTTTTGTAAACTTTACCTCTGGGTTGAACTCTGTTGTGTTTGCGCTGCACAGTTTGGGTCCATGCGTGTTGTCACATGTTGCCGCTGGAGTAATGTTGTCCTAGAAACACACAAGGATTCCACTTTTTTTATCAGACGATCAGAAAGATTTTAAACACCAACTTTTTAATAATTATGTCTTGATGGGGTTGTTTATTAGGTCGTACATGAAAAACGCAGTATTTTGTAAAGGCTCGGTTTTTCCAGAATCTTAAAATCCAAAAGTTTGTCGTGGTTTGAGTCCAGTAGAAACTCAACACGACATCCTCGCTTAAGGTGAGACGCTGCAGGTGAATAGGAGAAAGTCTTAAATTTAAATTTAAAGATATGAATTTGAAACTTCTTCTGTAGTTTAATCACATAAATGTAAGAAAAAAATGTATTACAGGTTTTTCATTGTGTCATGTTTTCAAGTAGAAATAAGGCATTTTATGTGTAAAAATGGCCAAAAATCCACATATTTGGGACATTTAAAACTGAAAAATTGACTAAACCAGGTCTAAATTCCTCAGTTCATTTTGTACACATATTAGTTCCAAAAAAATTTACAGATGGGATTTTGGATTTCTTATTTAGTTTTTGAGTAAACTAGATTGGACGCCTAATTTTTTTAAACTTAAAATTCAATAAATCAGTTGTAGAATTAGATATCGAAAAATCCTTCTGTACGTTTTGTCAAAATCTTGTTGAGTCCAGATTGTACAGTTTGGTGTTTGTGGGAGCTACTTTGAGGCTGATCTTTCTGTCTCTGAGGGAGAAAAATGCATTTTAAGAAAACGGCCTTTGAGGTTACAATGTCCCAGAGAAATCTATGGATGAAGTGGATTCAATGGAAGAATAAAACATCTTTAGGAGCAGATTGGACAAGTTTGTGGTTTCCACATGAAAGCCGATATGTTGAGAGAGCAAACTGACCAAAAAACTAAAATGAATAAAAAGACTTTTGCCTGTAGTGTCTCGGCTTAAGTGTGTGAGAGGGCAATGCTATAGAGCCTTTGAAAATACGTAAACAAAAACACTCTAAATTCCAGAATGGAGGCAAAAGTGAAGCAGAAAATAATGTGATTTCAATGTGGAAACTGGGATTAACCTCCAACAAAATGTAAAAAAATCAAGGTGGTAAAAGCCTCTGACACATGTGAGGGACATCAGAGCTGCTTTAAACATTAAACATTGGATTTTACATTCTTCGTTCATTTAATTAGAGATTATGGAGATTTAGATGGGGGCAAATCCTGATTTTTAGGTTTTACAAGAAAAATACTCAGAAATGTTGACCCTACAATTGTTTTTCATTTAATTTACAGATACATAACATACTTTACCTCAAAATTTACTTTTTGCAACATTCGTATAGAATTTTGAGGCTAAAAAATAGTGTTTATTTCAATCTTTGTAATAGAAAAGCAAACTAACTGACATTTCTATGCTGGAAATTCAAAAAGATTTGTTTATCTTTTGTTCTAAAGCCATTTGCAGTTTCATCTGATGTCAGTTAATCATTGAAAATATATTATAAGGTACTTAATTTTACCTCTATTCCAGAATTTTATTTGGAATAGAGGCACATGTGAAGTGCAATATAATGTGATTTTTCCGGAGAAACTGGGATTAACCTCAGAATATCTCTCAGACACATGTGAGTGACATCAGAGCTGCTTTAAACACATTTATGATTGTATTTTACATTATGTTTAAGGAAATAAAGATAAACTCTTTGCATTTTTGATGAAGGAACAATCCAGATTTATGGGTTTTACTGGAAAATTGTGAGCCCACAATAACGTTTCATTTTATCTAGAGATGTATTAGATACTATATACTATATTAGATTCTTTTGAAGCTAAAATACAATTTCAAGGCTTGAAAATTGTATTTTGTCCATCGTTTGTTACAGAAAAGCAAACTAACTGACCTTTCTACTCTGGAAATTCAAATGTGTTGCTTTTTTCCAACACAAACACTTCAAACCAGTAGAATTCAGATCTAATGTGAGCTCATCATTTAAAGGGTCTATCCACTGGCGGCGACGTTTCTCTCAGTTAGCCCCAGGGCAGCTGTGGCTTCACCAAAATGGGTTTTCTTTTCTAAATCGACTGTGGATCCAACACGTCAAGCGGTGAAGTGCAACCCTACACCCCTGTTATTATGATGATTACAGTTTGAACACTTAGTTTGGAGGAGGACGCGACACGAGCAAGAATGTGTGCTGATGCCACCGCTAATGGAATAGGCCCTCTGACTGGGGCTGGAATCCTTCAGTCGTTTACTCGATTAGTCGGGCGATGGCGTCTTAGCCGACCAACATTTTTATTAGTCGTTGATTTTTATTAGTCTTTCTAATTATTGTGTGTAAATTAAAAGGATTTACATGGGAAAAATAGCAAAAAAACAACGAAGTTATGGAGTGAATCATGACTTCAATCGAATTTCAATATCTTGGACCTATAATTACGCTGTTTCTAGTACTTTTCTGTTTAAATAGTAGGTTTTTGCACGATACAGTTGTTGTCTTTTGAGTGCAGTTTGGGTTCGCTACCTTATAGTTCTGATTTATTTTGCCACACCCCTTTTTAGTCGACTAATCCAGTGGTTCTTGAAATGATTTCCAGGGGTCTCCAGATGATGGGAAAATGTGTAGAATAGGCTTGACCCCCTTCAAATGCAGTGGTAAATGTAGATTCCTATTTGTTGGCCAATGAAAGTCATTTTTCTAGGTCTATATTCTCTAAATAAAATCAAACATTAGATATAACGCTAATTTATCTCTTTGCGTGTCGCCTGTTTTTTGTGTTTGGGGGACGCAAATGTGAACTATTGCTATTTTGGAGGTCGCGACTGAAAACGTTTCAGAACCACAGGACTAGTCGGTCGATAGGGCAGGTTTTTAGTCGACCAAGAATTCCTTTAGTCGACGACACCTCTAGTTGTGACTGAGTTCAAAGTTCAAAGTACTCCGCTAACATACAGTACTTCATTCTCTTAATGTCGCCTATTACCAGCACGTCTTGCAGTCAACTTAAAATAAAGTCACATTTTGAGACTGTAACTTCAGTTATACTGTATTTACCCATCGTTTGATGATAGAAAGCTGGAACGATATCAGGATTTATGCAGGTTTTAGCAAATCAAATTGAATGCTTTTTTAATGCTGCATTTCAACATTTATATTGCCATGATCAACGTCAAAACAAGACGATTTACGCTTTTATCGTGTCAAAACTACTGGCCTGTAACCATTCCATTGGGCAACAGAATGAGCAGAATATAATCAACTACTTTATAATAATCAAAAAGATAATTTTCATTACATTTAAAGCATGCAAATGTATTTTTTGAACTCTGTCTTTTACTTTTTAGCTTATTTGATTCAAGATTTTAAAACCTAGATTCATTAAACCCAGTACATACCTGGGATTCAAAGTGTATTTGAATGTTAAATTTCAAAGTAAAACTACTGTCCTGGACACACACTTGTGATTGGCTGATGCAGCAGCTCTGGGAGACAAGATGGATCAATCTTTTTTGTCAAACAGTTTTTTAGATTTACTGCCTGTGGGGATTGAATGTAATGCTTTTTAATGCCCTGCAGAAACCCTGAATACTTTTGGGGCTTAATATTTATCGTGACAACAGATTCTTAGCATTTGTGCAGATGTTTTTCCTTCTTTTGTAGTACGACAATGTTTGAGCTGTAGAGAGTCGAATAAGTACATTCAGTGACTCAATACTGACTCCAGAAACTATTGAAACCACTCTATTGTGCTACTTATTTCTTGCAGCTCATGTTTTCTTTATGAAAGTGTTTTTAGAAAAGTTATGTTATTGTGTTAGCAAAGTTGATTCAATGTGATCGTTTATCGTGATATTTTCTTCAGCTGTGTATCGTGCTTCAAAATGTGTTATCGTCACAGTCCAAGGTCCTTTAACAAAAAGTGTTGGTTGCTGTGGCTGATGGTAGCGTCGCTGTCCACCAATTACTGAAGGTTGGGAGTTCCAATCCCGATGTCCCTGGTTCATACTGTTTTTGTCCTTTAAAGTGCGTATGATAGGTTTTTATGATTTTCTAATTTTCTCTTTTTTTGGTGGATTAATCCATGTTGTAAATAAAAATTATAGTTTTACACCAATCAAGTAGCCGTTTGTGGAGAAAAGTTGAAAAATCTGTAGGAAGTTACAGGAAGTAAAGAAGCTGATGACATCACACGAGGGAGACAACGGTTATGCATAATAGTAAAAGTCTTTTGACCCTTTTATACATTAATTCAACAAAAAAGGTCTTCGCATGTATTTTTATTTGTTATTTTTTTTAAATCTGTGACATCAGGTGAGTTTATGTCCAGTGTACAGTGTGGTTGCTGAGAAATTTCCTTGTGTGATGTCATCATTTACAACCAGGAAGTAAAACACAAATCTGAAAAATGTGCTAAACCGGTGGAAAATTGTAAAAGTATTTTAAAATATCTAAATTGCATTTAAGTGAAATGAGTAGTCCTTTTGTCATAGGCACTTTAACAAGACACTTAATTCACCTTGTCCATCTTTATACATTATTAAGTTTGGAAAATAGTTTAAAAAATAACTCTTAAAACCCTAAAAAAATAAAAGGTTGCAATTAATATGAATTTTTGCTCAAAGATGCCTAAAAAAACAAGTACTCTTAACTGTGAGTGGGCTCGCCTCTCCACAGATCTGACTTTGAACTATCACCATGGAGATAGATATGTTTAATGCCATACTGTGGAACATACCAGGCAAAGCAATAACATCTCCATGGTGACCAGAAGAGCAATTGAGGCATTTTTAAAATGTATTTATATATTCTTAACAAAACCTAACATAAAATTGAATTAAATAAAAAATGAAAACAGAGGACCCAAAAAAACGAAACCACAATTGCAAAGACAGACAAAAAAAACTGTGACATTAAATCATTTCCGATTTAAAGATGCAGTGCCCAATTTTCACACTGTACAAAAATGAAGTATATATTTAAATCTGTCTAACTAGTTCATCTAGACAAGATTGTTAAGCTACATATTCATTATTTTTAGTCGTGTGCACAGTTTTAGAAGAGCTTTTTTCAGACGGTGAAGTGAAAGTGGGTGGACCTCCCAAGCACAGCCAATCAGAGCGCTGCTTTTGCCTCTAACTTGGGCACAGTGGGCAAGACATGCGCCTTGAATCCCTTCACCTCTCCGCCGGCGCCAAACACTGAAAACGTTTCCTTTTTTTAGCTCGTTGATTTGAGCTTATTATTAATGTTTTAAATTCTGTTGAGTTAGATAACGTTCATTTTGACTGTGAAATCTCCACACTTTCCTTTAAACACAACCTGATCAGAGGTAGCGAATCTCAACGAATAATTTTGTTTGTGAAAATATCCTCCCTCGTTGATAATATAATTGGCTTGACTAATCCGGGGGAGGACAATTAAATGAATTGGCTGTAAAGGATGCTTTTAATGAGGGGCAGAACTTACACTTTGCCTTTTGAAACATACTCCGTTTATAAATGAATGATATTGTAAGCTGAACTTACAGTTAAGAAGAGCAAAACTAGATGCTTTATTTGTCAAAGTCCGCTAACAGTCTTATAAAGTTAGAAGTTTTCAGCTTAATAACATAAACTGAATCTTTTAAAGGAAAAATATTCTGCATTTTTTATATTATTATTATTATTAGCCTTTAAACATTTAAAGATGGCAAACACAAATTTGCCATCTCATGTTTTAAAACTAAAAATTCATCCAATTACTTTTTTTTATCAGCCAGTATGAAATTACACCCACTGAGGGCAATCAGCCAGCAGATGGCGCCAGCGCAATATACAATCTAGTGAAGTTAGTGCTGAAAATGGTTATGGTTATGCTCAGAACGGGTTTAGCGATGATTTGACAACTTAAAACAGCAGAATATTCTCGGATAAGCGACGTAGATGATCCGAAAATGTGTCCCGGATAGAAGGAGTTCAGCAGTGTGTTTGATGCTTGGAGGGGGGAGGATTTTTTAATGAACATTCCTCAAAACAGCGTGAATACAACTGCAGGTATGTTTTTGATGATGGAACATTGTTAGAACATGGTTTTAAGCTCAAAAAAGTCCCTGTAGCAGAATTTGTGTCCTTTAACACGAAGAGAGGCAAGACATAACTATATACACGGAACTGTGGAATCACGTGGCGGGACTCGATGAGAAACAAAATATTATTCCACGCCGAGAGCATAAAGGGCAAATTTCACAAACAAAAAAGTCAGATACGCACCTTTAACTCACAATGAAAGTCCGATAACCTTGACATGTAAATAACTCAACAGAAATGGCGATGTTGTTAGATAATATTCATGCACCGTGAGCTGCACATACTTGTCTGTCGGTGGCTTCTGTCTTTGCCTCACGGATGGTTGACTTTGACAGGTGCGACGGTATATCCCCCTCACCTGAGCGCAACAACAACACCACCCCTTCCACAAGAACAGAGAGGGTGAGGAGGGAGAAAAAGGTCAATTAGCTCAGTGTTTTACAACTTGTAGGGCCCCAAGGCGCTAGGAGTTAGTTAGCGTCGTTTGAGCGGGAAAAAAGCTGCGCGGTGGCTTAGCGGCTAGCAGTGATATTGCAATTATCGGCTTTCATGTGAAAACAACAAACTGGTCCAATCTGCTCCTAAAGATGTTTTATTCTTCCATTGAATCCACTTCATCCATAGATTTCTCTGGGACATTGAAACTTCAAAGGCCGTTTTCTTAAAATGCATTTTTCTCCCTCGGGACATAAGTATCAGTAGATCCCACACCAAACTTTAAAATTTTGGACTCAACAAGATTCTGACAAAATGTACACAAGGGTTTTTTAACATCTAATTCTAAAACTGGTTTATTGAAGTTTTAAGTAAAAAAAAAGGAGGTGAAATTTGAATTTTTAGGACAATTTTCAGTCCAATCTAGTTTACTCAAAAACTAAATAAGAAATCCAAAATTCCCTCTGTAAATTTTTTTGTAACTAATATGTTACAAAATGAAGACATTTAAACTGGTTCTGTCAATTTTTCAGTTTTACATGCCCCAAATATGTGTATTTTTGGCCATTTTTACACATAAAATGCCTTCTTTCTACGTGAAAACATGACGTGATGCAAAACTTGTAACACTTTTTTTCTTACATTTATGAGAGTAAACTACAGGAGAAGTTTACAATTGATATCTTTAAATTAAAGATTTTTCCCTATTCACCTGTAGTGTCTCACCTTAAAGGAAAACATTGAAGAGGATGATTTTTATTCATGATTTTGCATTTTCTAAAAACTATTCTTTAGTCTTAAAATGGCCTTGATTTAGTCTTGGTTTTGTCTTTGATAAAGTCTTTATGACAGGTTACACTAAAACGTAGTGAACATGATTATATGTAACATTTTACTAAACATTTTGCCCATTTGTCTCCAGTTTGACAGTTTTTGCGAAGTTTATAAAGTTACTTCCTGGTTGGACATGGGCAGCAAATATGAGGTGATTCTACAACTGTTACCTAGCAACCATTTTGAAAACAAGGACCAAAATCCATATAAATTAGTTATAATTTGACAAATAATAACGCCTGATAACACCTTTATTTTGCTAAATGATGGCTTAAACACTGTCAGTTTTTGTATAAATTGTCTCTGTATTTCCATTGGCGCTTTTTGATGACGTCACAGAGGGATTCTTCTGTTTTAATCAGCACTCAACTTTTATTTTTCAAAATTTCTTCACAAAATGCAATGTCACAAATATAAAACTATGATAAATATTTACCACTTTTAACTGCAATCCCATCAAACTTAGTCATAATTAGAACATATTGAGAACCTGTCTTAGACTTTGTACCCATAGACTTTAAGTTATGTATGATACTGAAATAATGGAGCTCAACAGTGACCGCCCTGCACTTGGTTCTGGAAGTAAAAATGTTTGAAAGCTTGCTCGGGGAGAATTAGCTCTGTAGTAAGTAATTTAAGGTTACAGTAGCGGTAGGGTTTAGGGGGTTAATACACATATTCTGCAACAGTGACTTTTTTGAGCGTTAAACCATGTTCTAACAATGTTCCATCATCAAAAACACACCTGAATAGCATTCTGTTGCATTCACACTGTTTTGAGGAGCGTTTATTAGAAAATTCTCTCCTTTCCGAGCGTTAAACACACTTCCTGCTGAACTCCCGGGATTTTCGGACGTATTTTCAAACTTCTTACGCCACTTATCAGAGAATCCTCCGGTTCTTCATCTGTTTTTAGTCCTTAAATCATCTCCAGACTCGTTCTGAGCATTTCTGCTGTCTAAATACGATAGTTGCTGCAGCGAATCCACACAATGACGTCTTTTCAGAGCTAACTTCACTAGATTGTATATAGCCCTGGCACTATCTGCTGGCTGGATGCACTCAATAAGTGTAACTTTTTTTTCTTTTTTTTTTTTAAACATGAGATGACAAATTTAAGGCACTCAAGAACATGTTTAAAGGCTAACAGAATATGAAAAAAATGAAAAAATTTACAGAAGACCTACAATTTATTTTAAAATATTTTTCTGAAACGTTATAAACTGCTAAGTTATTATGTTTTATATGTTGTTGTTTTTTGAATGAAAACAATCACATATGGACGTTAGTTATCACAGAGCTGCGTACCGTCGTGCCTTTAAACTCTTAATATTTAGATTTGTCAAAACCTCTGTGTTTCAAAGTGAGCTGTTGAGAAAAAGTATTATTGGCAGAGGTTTCAACAAGTATTGATATGCATATAATGTTTATATTTACACATATATTTACTACTTTACTTTCTATACATTCAAGATGGGCTGGGGGGAAAATAATGAGAGCCAAAGTAAAATCCTTCAAAGTATAGGAGTTTCAATACACTTTCATTGGTATCGGATCAATATCACGATACTTGCCATAGTATTGCACCATAGTATTACAAGGTATCAGATCAAATGAAAAATCCCTGGTTTCGCCCGTCACTGTCAAAAATTGTATTAAAATGTCACAATTAGTTAAACATCGCAGAACTTTACTGCCACATCACAATCATTTCCAATTTTGTGCAGCCAGATTCAGTTTTGGTCTGGATTTGTCCCAGTTCAGTCCTGGTTTCTCTGGTACGCGTCCTTTTTTTTCCTCCAACCCAGTTCTGCCGAGACCCGGTTAGCTTACCTGCCCAAAATCTTAAACCTAAACCTAAATCCTAAACGAAATTGTCTGCTCTTAATCCTTACCATAATTCTGAAATAAATAAATAAAGTTTTGCTAGCATAGCCACCAATGCAAAGTGACGATCTGTGGCATAAGTGGGTTGGGGAAAAAATGAAGCCTCTTATACTTATGAGGCCAGTGGGTTTTGAACTAAAAATACTGTATACTACAAAAAAAAAAAAAAAAACCTTTGTTGTTGTTGTTGTTGATTAAAATGTGTAGCTTATCAACTATGCTGTGCTTTATTGACTTTGGGTGATCTTTAAGAGAGGGGGGTCTTGGGGTCCTCAAGCTGAACTTTTTGCACAAAACAATGATGTATTTATTTTTGTAATTTTCTATAATCCAAATGTACCAGCATAGTAGTCACAATATAATCCATTATTGTTATATCAACAATAGTGGCCTGTGTTTTACTCACGCGGCTCATCTCTTTGGTCCCCGTACAGTCCCAGTCCTCTGCTGCTGTTCTCCTTCTGGACTAAACAGCACTAAAGTATACTTAGGCAAGGGTTAGGGTTAGGCAGGGTAAGTTTATTTGTTGAGCACAATTCACACACAAGGCAATTGAAAGTGCTTTACACAACAGAATGAAATTACATTAAAATCACAAAAGACATTAAGACAAACGAAGTCATTCTAAAAGAGGAGTGTGCACATGAATCAAGTTGTGTGTCTTGAAATGGACCTTAAACTTTTCAAACTTTTCTTTTTAAATTTTTCAGATTAGTTTCACTAGTTTCACTTTTCTTTTCCTTCCTTTCTGTAGCTGCTTTTTCCCACATTAAAACTGTCTTTTCCGCCATTATTTGTTTTATTTGCACTATCTTTTTGGACAGAATTACATCACACTAGACATCAATAGTGTGATGTCATTGATTTGTTTACTTCCTGGAATTTTCAACATGTTTTTCAACTTTTCTCCACAAACAGCGACCTGAAAAAACTATGAAACTATAATTTATATTTACAACAAGTATTAATACACTGAATGAAGTCAAAATGAGAAAATCATAAAAACGTGTCATACGCACTTTAAGCGATGGAATAAATCTATAAATCTAAGGCAGCTCAAACATAAATTCAAAATGAACATTGTCAATAGTTACAATGAGAAAATAAGAGAGGAAATGTGAATGTGTACATATTTGTATTGATTGATGGTATATATCCAGCAGACTTTACTCATGACAGATAAACAGGAAGCATCCAAATGGTCAAATTGTGTTGAATGTGATGGGGGTGGGATTTAATAAGTTGTTAAATTTCTTCCCACTCCTTTCTGAACAAAAAAAATCCTTGTCCATATTGCTATCCATCCTGCTATTTTTTGCAATGTTCAATGAGTATTTATAAGTGAGAAACCATGATTCACAAAATCTTCAGCTAACTCACTCCCCGTCCCATTTAAATCCCTTTAATCTAAATAAAATGATTAGTCGATTTATAAAAACGTTAGTCGACTAAGACGCCATCAATTGACGAATCGACTAAAGCAGTCGTTGCCGACCTTTTTTGTCTCGTGTACCCCCTAAGTTTTGTTTCACACTCTGAGTACCCCTTAATTTGAGTTTCAGGCAAATAAATGGGTTTACTAGTTCAATATAGTCAGTTATTACTATTGTATGTATTGTCGATGTAAACCCTCATTCGTCCAGGTGTGGTCCATCGTAGAAAGGGTTTCAGAGGTTGTCATCCGGACGCTGTTTAAAGATCGAGACGTTTCGACTTTTATCCCAAAGTCATTGTCAATTGTATTGTATGTATTGTTTTAATTATCATTATGGTCCAAGATACTCCAAAGAGATGCTAAATTTACAACTAATCACACATTTTTACAGATAAAAGTACATTTCATCTTCATTTAAAACCTAATCCTTCCAAGTAACCCCTGGTAATTCCTCAAGTACCCCTTTGCGTCCCCGTACCCCTGGTTGGGAAACACTGCACTAAAGGACTCCATCCCAACAAAATAAGGTGTCGTTACTATAAAGCGGTACCCAATTTCTTCCAAAAGTTACCCAATACAGCTCATTACGACGCACCTTTGCTAACTTTGCCACAACAATCATTTCGCCACATCGCCAACCCTATCTTTACCCATTCCGGCGCGCCTCACCTCCTTTAGCGTGTAATCCGAGCTGCCTTTGAAAAGCCTTCTTAAAGCCCCTATCTTTACCTGTGTCCTCCCCCTCTCCCTCTCCCTCCCGCTCTCCTCTCGTCCCCCGCTCTCTCTACCTCGCAGTCCCAGTACAACCTCCTGAGCAGCAGCATGGAGAGCCTGGGCAGCCGCGGAGCCCCGGGCAGCCCGTACGGCTCGGAGCAGGCCTCGTCGTCGGCGGTGCCCACGCCCTCGCCGTACTCCCAGCCCAACTCCACCTTCGAGGGCCTGTCCCCGGCGCCGGCCATCCCGTCCAACACCGACTACCCGGGGCCCCACGCCTTCCACGTGTCGTTCCAGCAGTCCAGCACGGCCAAGTCCGCGACGTGGACGGTAAGGGTTTGGGGTTTGGGGTTTTGCTGGGGTGATGTGCGTACGTTCAGCTGACGGTGTGATGTATGATGTGGGGTTTTGGAGGTTATATTGTGTAGTGTGACATGCAAGACCCTGAGTACCATGTTAGATGAAGTAAATGTTTAATTAAAGGAATCTGTATTGCATAAATATATATATAATTTAAGACTGTTTTTTGAATCGCGGCACACTTTTTGGGTTGGAAAGATACCACAGCACACCACCTTCTACTAAAACATTATTAACTCAGACCATTTGGTTAAAAGTATTGTATATAATGAGGCAAACAATGTCTCTGTCACTGTCTAGTTAAGGGCTATTCAACTTAAGGCCTGAGGGCCAAATACAGCCCTCCAAGGGACATGATCCGGCCCTCAACCCTTCTTCAAAAATATAGAAAATATTTATTTCTTGTTGTTCGTTTAGTCCTGGTTTAGACCTGGTTTAGGCCTGGTTTAGTCCTGGTTTAGACCTGGTTTAGTCCTGGTTTAGTCCAGGTTTAGACCTGGTTTAGTCCTGGTTTAGTCCTAGTTTTAGTCCTGGTTTAGTCCTAGTTTTAGTCCTGGTTTAGAACTGGTTTAGTCCTGGTTAAGTCCTGGTTTAGACCTGGTTTAGTCCTGGTTTAGACCTGGTTTAGTCCTGGTTTAGTCCAGGTTTAGACCTGGTTTAACCTTTTGTATATATTTTTTTATATTTCCAAAGTGTTGGACACGTCTCTGGCCACGAGGACAAAACCATGTGAAAAATATGTCCCTCTGTAAAATAAAGTTGAACATAAAGTTAAGCATTTGCCTAGTTTTTAAAATTTGGTGATGGTTTTGCTTTTGTTTTTGGTGCTCAGGACACTCCAAAAAGGTAAATTAGTCAATTACAACCCAATTTATGAATCTGAAATTCAGACTCAAATTCATATTTTTCCAAAGCACACCTGGCACACCACCCCCAGCACACTGGTGAAAATCAATGACTTGAAATCTTTTGTCAAATTGTTTAATTTTAATAAACTATGTATTAAATTGTTTAATTTTATTAAACAATTTAATAAGAGGAAGAGTTTTAGTTGAAAGTAGCAGTAGATTTAGTCAAACATTTACTGAATGCATTTTCAAATCATTTTAGGAATAGCATTTACAAACCGCATTAGCTTCTCTGATTAGCCTCTTCCATTAGCTTATTCATGGTCCTCCTGGTCCTCCTGGTTAATGTAAAGTCAATGGTAATTAAAGAGCTCTCTGACTGGTTTAAAAGTTGGTGTACAAGCTGCTCTGACCAATCTGCGAGCTCCTCACTACTTCACTTTTATCATTGACTTTATTTCAGCCAGGAGGACCAGGAGGACCAGGAGAGCCACGGAAAAGCTAAACCGAAGCTAATCTGAGGAGCTAATACAGTTTGCAAAAGGTTTCTCAAAAATACATATTTTTCTAAAAATGTTATTCATGTTTTAATTGTTGCTTTAATTAGGCTACAGGTTTGACCAATTTATGTAGTAAATTGTGCCTTAATAAAATCTTTACTCTCTATATAGTAGCGCTCAAAGTCCTCTGTAGTACACACATGGTCACACATTAATCTGTCCATTATTTCTTTCAATTATTTTTTGTTTTTGTTTATTTATTTTAATTAATCGATCAGTTGTTCCGTTTGCAAAAGGCCTGTGAATATGAGATTTGTACAAAAAGTGACCAAGACTGAGCTAAAGATATACTGCTTTGTTACATTTTCATAGAGAGTTATCATTAAAAATACTAATATTATTTTTTTCTAGCATCATTTTGGAACTGTTTCAGTTATAAAACCTCCTCTCTCAGCTCTTGGCATGCTTTGGTGAGAGTGAGTAGTTCAGTTACCTTGTTTCAGCCGTACTCTGTAATAAGTAGCTTCATGAGCTTCATTCATTTTAACGAGGCCAGAAGACATTTTTATTGAGCTGTAAGTGTATCAGTTTCAGTGTATGGTTCAGTGCTTGTCTGTCATTTATTGATTACTTCTAGTTCAATGTTCCCTTCAGGAGCCGCCTGCAGAACACAGATGTTTTTACAAACTCTGGTAGTGTCTATAACAGTGTCATGTGGAGCACTCAGGCATTCTTGTAAAAGATAATGAATAAATAAGGAACAATATCCAAAATATTGTGATATCGTATCATCACAAGTCTCATAATTATATCATGGGATGTCACTAAATATCAAAATATAAGCTCCTTCGCTTTAATACATTACTTTTTTTTTTTGCAGCAGCAGCAGCAACAAAGGAACTACACAGAGTATCATGGTGCCTTAAGTGCAGACCACATGAACACATGACACTTTTATACTTGAAGTCTTTAGAATATGACACAAATGATTTGTTCCAAAGGCTTGTCAGGACATTTAGTTCATCAGAGTCCTCCACTCAGCACAAGCAAACAGTACAACCGTACTGCTGTCAGCCGAAGGCAGAAGGGAGTTTAAATAAGGCTTGATTTTTTGCAATGATTTTTTTTATTTTTTATTTACTTTTTTTATTATTTAATTTAGCAAAAATATGACATTGACAAAATAAATGTTGTAGTGTTATAGTGAATGTAATTTGAGCTCAACAATGATGAGAATATATCGCTAAAACTTTTACTAGCCACAGAAAAGCACTTCTGAAAAAAGACTGCAACACGTGATGACATCAGCGGGTGGAACGCAGCGTTTTTAGCTCCTTAAGTTAAAGGTGCACTATACAACTTTTCTGACATGTTATTGTTTTGCCTGTAATGTTCCACAGTATGGCTTTAAACGGAGATATCTTACATTGAATCAATTAGAGGTGATTTTAACAACCAGCAAAAACGCATTCATTCAACAATTCTTACTACCAAGGTTAGGTTCACCTCTCCACAGATCTGACTTGTAAGTTGGTCTGGTGCCATCACTTGGGTGTCTCCATGGAGATTGACTAGTTAATTTCCATACTGTGGAACATTACAAGCAAAGACAGCATCTGACGGAGACAAAGTGACAACCATCTTCAAAAAAGTTACAGAACAGACATTTAAAGGGGACTTTACCTGATTTTTAAACTTTTTTATTATGTAAAGTAAAATTGGTTTTGCTCCTGTACAGAAATATTGTAAAAGTAGCTATTTGAGTGAAAGGCGTTTTATTCTCCGCTGGGCAGGAAGTGCGTTGTTAGCATGCTAATGTTTGTAAGTTTACTGTGACTGTACAGTGTGAAAAGCACCTTTTATTAAAATGAACACAGATTACTCACGTCGCATTTTTGATGGAAGGTTTGTTACCTGCTTGTTTTTGCTCTGCCTGAGATGCTTCACAGTGTGTGGCATTGCGCAAGGACTAAAAAGTAAATCATCGCTTACTCACATTTTAATCGAAGAAAAGAAAAACATCTGTAAATCTTTGTCAAAACGAACAACCTCATCTTTACGTACAACATTACTTTTCTCTCGACGTTTCACTCGTTTTCGACACACCGCGCGTGTCCTCGTGGGGTCTGCGTGTGCTGTGTGCGCCTTTCGAGTAACAGTCCCGCACATGAGCCGACACGCCGGGCCGTCGCACACATTCAGACGCACACGGCTCAGGCCCGCACAAGCACGGGCCTGTCCCGGACCAGGGAAAGTGGAGCATCTCTCACTCACGCGCCTCGTCTTGTCATCACTTTTGTGCGGATGCGTCAGAAGAAGAAGTCAGCCACCGGCCCATCAAAACAAAACAACCCGAACGCACTCATTGATGTTTAAATACACAGCTTTATCCGCGCGCGAAATAACGGTTTGTGGTTATGTGTATTGACAATGCAATGAACGGCTTAGAAGAGGAGCAGGTGACGAGGGGAGAAAGTGCTGACTTATCAACTGTTGTTTTTTTTTATTATTTAAAGAAAATATATTATGCAGAATTTACTTTTTTGAGCTTTTAACCATGTTCTAACATTGTTTCCTAATCAAAAACAACAACATGAAAGTTGTATTTAGCTTTAGCTAGTTTGATGTCTCCTGTTTACAAAGTCCTCTTCCCTCTGAGCCTCAGAAAATACCCCGTTTCAAATTTCCCATTTTTCTTGCGTCACAAGAAGAGCTTTCAGAGTTTTTAGGTCTTGAAATCATCATTATTGGATGGATCATTACTTTATACCAGTGATTCTTAACCATAGGGCCGGGGCCCAAAGTAGGGCCGCGAGCACCTCCTTGAGGGCCGCACGATCACTAAAATATAATACATTTAATATGAGATTGGGCCCCGAGTTACTTTAGACTGAAAAAGTCGGGCCTCAAGGTAAAAAAGGTTAAGAACCCCTGCTTTATACTGTATTTTGTACGCAATATTGATCTTAAACAGTTTCATAAAAGAAAAAGGTCTATTGAGTTTCAAATTTCCGATATGTTTGCGTCACAGGTAAAGCTCCATGATCTTCAGTGCTGTTTTTATGTCCTTAAATCCTCATTATTGGATGGTTTGTTACTTTACTGTATTTTGGACGTTGTAAATCGCAATGTTAATCGAAAACGACTAAACAGAAAAAGGTCTGTTGACTTCTGGGTTGAAAATTGCACAGCTGATTTCCGCCATGCTGACAGACCGACTATGCAAAGCTTACCTGACCAGCCAGTCCATTCCTACATTCTTTTCCAATGTAGAAGGTTCTGGAGTCGCACAATAAGGGGGCTCGTGGCACGTGGCTCTCAAAAGCGGAAAACATCTCCTCTCCTCTATAAGGGCCAAACCTAATTTTAAGTTGCATTTAATATGTTTATTTGCAAAGATATGATGATTAAATTGTCTTTTATTAACACATTTTATCTCAGCACCCCTTTGTGGGCCAGATTAGACCCCTTGGAGGGCCAGGTTTGGCTCACGGGCCTCACTTTTATCCACAATACACATTTCTTTAATTTAAGCGACTCTGGTTATCCCGCCTGGAGCCAAACTCAAACCATACTGTGCAATCAGATGCATTTATTTATTTATTGTGAAAGAAAGGAACACATTGGTAATTTTAACTTCTCTCACCTCAGAGTAACAGGAATTTGGAATGTTTTTCAGTCTCTGTAATATTTTTTTCCTCTAAAGCAGCCATGTTTGTTTTGATACGGACGGATCACGCGTGTCCCCGATTGGCTAATCTGCCTGTCAATCACACATCCTAACTCGCGGAGATGAAAAGGCTGAGCGGACTGATTGTTTTGATCTGTATAAAAATATAGAGGCAGTCCAATTTCATCATGTATTACCGTTTGAGAAAAAAAAAATTGGAGCACTAAGTAAAGAGCAGTGATTGTAATGGCTGTCGGTGAAAACAGGGAAGCGATGGCGTCTTAAATGCAGGAGAATAAAGATACCTTAAACATACACTCCAAATACAACATTGAGTGGGTAAATGAAAAGGGAAAACAATTATAACCTGTTTTACCCATTGTACTGAAACTATTTGTTTTGCTCCAGTCCAGAAACTGTAAGGGGCAAAAGCAGACCATCGAGTGCATTCTGTATCTATTGACCCTTTGCACGTACGTCACATGATCACGTGGGCGCTCCATATCGGACGGCAGAAAAACGTGAACGTAGCATTGCAGGAAGCCCAAAATTGACAAAACACTGTTAAAAACAAACATTGATTGCAATTTTTTGTCAATCAGGTGATGGTTACTCCTGACTCATGTTCACCTCAGTTGTGGGTGGAATTGGGACGCTCAAAAAGCATATTTTTTTGGGAGAAAGTAAAGATTGCACGCCTGGAAGCTGATCCAGAGGACTGAAAAACACTAAATCAATGAACAAAGCACAAAACTCTTTTAATCTGAGGTGAGAAAAGTTTGATTTAGATGATTCTAAACGATGGACAATCACTGAGCTCCATTGATGTAAACCTGTGAGGCAGGAGCGGGCTACTTGCACAAAGTCACAAATAAATAATGGTTTTCACTTGGTTTTGCCTTAAATAAAACCCATTCTGCGCAAGTAGTTTGTGGATATATGTATAGTGCATTAGCTGCAAGTTAGATTCATTTTCAAGTTCATTTTCATTCACTTTGCTCTTTGTAAACGGCTAGACGTGCCACGCCGATCGTTTCAGATATTCATAATTGTTAGCATTAATTTACCTTGTAAAAAGTGGTAACTAAAATGTGCTTCCAGTGCTTTTGGTTTATCATCACAGATAAATGACAAAAAATGACATTAGGTTTACACCCTGCTCTTAGTGCAGCCAACCACACAACAGGAGATCACAATTGCACTTGTAAAATCAATAAAATTAGTGGATTAAGGGGCATATTTTCAACAGATTTCATCATTTTACGTGCACAAACAGCACTTCTGCCGTCTGTCATGGCAAAGTGGGCATGACGACAAGTGCAAAGGGTCAATAAAGTGGTTTATTGATTTATTAGCAGCATGTTAGATATCGTTGGCTTCTGAAAATTGTGCAACCCGCTTCTAAACTCATCGTGCTGAATGATTAGGAGGCTCTGAATGCGTGAAAAAGCGAGAAATCCCATTGGATCGCGGCAGAGAGTTGAAAATGAATCCGTTCCGTTTGTCACGTAAAAATCAGGCACAGCACTGTCGAGTAAAACTGATCAAGCGCCATATTCCATCGGCACTTAGACCTCACCTTGACAGACAGATCGGTGAAACGTGATGCTCTGACCCCGTTGGCCGCCCTCGCACGGGAAAGAAGGTGTTACCCTCGGGTGTCACACAGCTGACCTCTCCGAAACAAGGGGCCCACCGGACGAACTGCGCCTCCTTCGCTCGGGACATTCATCAGTCCGTTTGAATGAGACGCGCCGATGTCTCAGAGGCCCGACGGGTAACCGAGCGTGGCCGGGGTCTCCAGTCACGTAAGGAGATCCACCCCCTGGACATGAGAGGAGCGCGACCTTCGACCCGCGCCTTTTGTTTTGGGTGTTGTTGTGAGCCAGGGCTTAAAAATGCACTCCTGGATGTCACCTCTGGCGCCGACGGTTTGGTCCCATTTGTGCTGGAGATCTGTCAACCCTCTGAGCTCATCCTCAGGTGTTTGTAAAGCGCCAAAACATCCACACGCTGCATTCCCTTCCCAGAGTGTAGCGTGTCTTTCTGAGCACAGATGTTCAGGCACTGGTAACATTTTAGAAACTGAGAACATGTAGAGTTGGGAATTATAACGAAATATAGGTAATTATTCAGGTTAAAATGCTACCAAAGAGCTCATTAAAATTAAAATGTAAAAAAAAACGATGTTGTTAATTTTCAAACGAGGTTACGTAGTAATATTTCTGCATGTTTGTGATTATTTTTTAATATATCACTTCATATTTGTCTAACACACTTAAAGACACATTTCTGCTGGATTGACAAATTTCTGCTGGATTGACATAATTAATTATAAATAACTATTGTTATTGGAAAACTCCAAAGAATATTGAGTTTTTGTCAATATCACCCAGTCCTATAAGAATATGATTACTTTTATTCATCCTTTTTTAATATAAAACAATAAGAAACAAACAAACAAACAAACAACAAAGACACAGAGAATAAACAACTGGACAGAAGAAGAGTAGCAGGCAAAAATAAATTTGAGTCTACACATTTTTTATTTCACTGTCAGAGTGATTTTCTCATTGTGGATTGTTTTATTTATAAAACAATAATGTAAATAAGTTTTAAAAGGACTGGTTTTATACCTTTAAAGTACGTATGACTTTACTTGGTGTATTAATACCTGTTAAATATTAATTTAACTTTTTTTTTTTTTTAAATAGTCAAAGCGGGAATGTCAGTAAATAAATGTAATTTTTTTAGCAACATTTGAAATATATTTATCTAAACTGCATGTTAATTAAATAAGTAGTCCAACCTATACAGGCACTTTAAAGCTGAAGTACCTGACATTTTGTAAATTAGTAAATTCATTCATTATCCCCCAAAGAGTGTATCGTAAAAGACAACACATTTAAATACCTCAAGAAGTAAGAGAATCTCCAATTATTTCTGTGAAAACGAAAGAAAGCAGCATTTCAAAATGTACAGTTAGGATGCCTCTAGGTCAGGGCAATTCAACTAGCGATCCAGGGGCCCTCAAAACAATCTGATCCAGCCCACGACCCAGCCAAATCCAAATATTTGAAAACATATTCTCTCTTGTTTACTGGTTTAATTCCGGGTTAGTACTACTTTTATGGTCCTGGTATAGTCCTTATTCAATTCAATTCTGCGTTAGACCTGATTTGATTTTGGGTTAGTCCTGGTTTAAAGGACAGTAACTTTTTTTGAGCTTTTAGCCATGTTCTAACAGTGTTCCATCATCAAAAACATACCTGAAGTTGCATTTAGCTGCATTTACACCATTTTGCGGAATGTTGGTTTGAAAATCAGATTGAGATCTCAGTGTAGTTTCCATACAGAGGTCTGGTCAGCCCTCCCAAATTCAGACAGAACTTCTCTCATCTCTGAGTAACAGCATTTAGAGTAACAGTATTTAGCGGTTCGGTCATTGAGTCTGTAGAAATTTGTAATGTTTTTCAGTCCCCTGTGATATTTTTCTTTCGTTTTTTCTCGTAAGCAGCTTGTTTGTTTTGATGCGGACGGGCCATGCGTGTCCCAGATCAATCATGCACAATCTAAACTCTGGGGCTTGACCAGACTCAGTAAAGTGTGTGTGTTCCGGATCCGGATGCAACAGCGTTTGATCCATCCTTCCAGACACCCATCTTCATCTCCAGATCTTGATCTCGGCTTGGTCAGAACTATCTAAAAGGACACATATTATGCAATGGTGACTTTTTTTTTTTTGAGCTTTTAACCATGTTCTAACAATGTTCTGTCATCAAAAACATACATGGAGTTGCATTTAGCTGCATTCACGCAAATTTTAAGAATGCTAGTAAGAAAATCCTCACTCTCCAACCATCAAATACACTTCTTGCTGAACTCCCTCGATCAATGACGTTTTTTTTTCCGATTTTAGACATCAGTTATCTCAGAATGTTGGATTCTTGGATTCATGATTACTTTAACTGCATGATAGCGTAGCATACCAACAACATATGGTATGCTGCTTCTGCAGCCAGTAGATGGCGCTACGGCTAAGTTAATATGGCGTCTCCCAAGGCAGTGATACAGTTAAGACATTTTATTTTTAGTTCTCAAACACGAGACGTCAAAGTAAAGATACTCAAGAGAATGTTTAAAGACCAACAACAATACAAATAATGCATAATATTTGTCCTTTTAGCTGGAGGATTTTACTTGTTGTGCATGTTTTGATTTATGTGGGAAAACAGAATATTCGAAGGAAACCCATCCAGACATGAGAAGTAACATCCAAACTCTGATGGGGCTAGAGCCATTCAGCCTCTGTGCCAACCCTGACTATTTCACACAAGAAATATGTATTTTTGGAAGGTATTCCTATAAAATTGGAGCAGGGTTAAGTCTGAACACGCTTTGGAACAGGTACTTAAACCAGGCTGAGTCACTTTGGTCCTTTGTTTGGACAGAACCAATTGAAACGCTTCCAGTAGATTTCTTGTAGCCGGAGGAAACGACACCATAGGGGCATATTCACTTATTATATTCACTGTCATCTGTCATCGCCTACTACCAGTCATCATCACAGCTCGGTTTTATGATTTTTTCCTTAGCAAATATATCAGTCTGGCTGAATGAAGTTCAATCTATACTCCTGAATGTACAAACGCTTATATATCCAGCTGTTTATGTCACATTAACTTTACCTTATCAAGCACAAAGTTTGATTTCATGAAGGTGGTGGAGTGATGATCTCTTAGACCAGTGGTTTTTTTGAGTCACAACACACTTTGTTGGTCGAAAAGATACAACTGCACACCATCTGTTACGTAAACATCACCCAATCCGACCTTTTAAATGTTGGTGTGTAACGTGGAAAATAATCTCCGTGGCACCGTCTGGTTCTTTTAATTTAACAATGGGGATTGTTTTGCTCTCTTTTTTGGTACAGACGTAGGTTTAGGTCACTCCAAAACTGTGAATAACTAGATTAAAACCATGCGTGAAAATCAAGGTATAGACGATCTGAATGAGAGCAAATGAAGGATTTGTTTGGTCGTGCTTGTTCGTTTGGTTGATATTGTGATGTCTATAAATCAGGGTAAGGTTAGGTTTAGGAACAGATTATTCGGTTAAGGTTAGGGCTTTTAGGAAAGGTTTGTTAACTGGGTCTTAAATTAAAGTTAGGGTTAAGAAATCTGGATGAATCTGGCTAAAACAGCTGCTAATAAATTGGAATGCAATTTAACAGCTGAGATTATCTGAATTGTCCTGGTTTAGACCTTGTGTTAAAGTCTTACATTGGTCCAATCTCTGAACTTTTTGGATTTTTTTTTTTTTTTTTAGCTCTGATTTTGATCAAGACCTTGCTTTTAACCCAATTTCTTTTTAGACCCAGTGCCATCATTTTCCAAAACTGGGGCATTGAAAGATGTACATTCTGCATTTTCTCTTTGGCAAGTACCCAGAAAAGCTAGACACTTCACTAATCCACTTTATTTCGCCATCGTAAGTCTTCCAAGCCATTCGTAAGCCAGTCTGATCATCATCATCAATCATCCATATCGCTCTTCTCCGTCTGTTCCGCCAAACTGAACGTTCTCTCAAGCACAAAATAGAATCGCAAACGGTAAAAAAAGGACGGACGATCACTCCATACCTCAGAATACATGTGTGTGTTTTTTATTTTTGGTGAGATACCCGTACAGTAGGTGTGAGTGCGTATAGGAAGGGCAGGCTGGAGCTTGCATCCAATCCCAGACTTGTCAGAAGTTGCTTTTCCCAGCTATTAGCCGTGCTCCGTTAGAACTCAGGCCCCAACACGCCCGCGACACGTCCCCTTTGTCTCGTCCATCGCTCACGCACCATCCACAGCATCGGCACTCCGGCGGCGGTCCATCGAGAACTGAACTCGAGAGCTTTTGGCTTTCAGGAGAGAATGATGGCTGATGAAAGATTGATCCAAATTTGTATTTATTCTACTTAAAAACAACTGCTTTGGATATCAATTTTATTAAGATTTTTGTTTGGTTTAATCAGGAGAATTTAACGCAATATTTCTAATTTATTCATCCAAATCTATCTGCTCCAGACCACATGCTTTAACTTCCCAAACTTTTTTGTCTTGAGTACCCCCTACATTTTGTTTCACACTCCGAGTACTCCTTTATTGTAGTTTCAGGCAAATAAATGGGTTTACTACTTGAATATAGTCAGTTATTACTATTGTATGTATTGTTTTAATTATATTTATGGTCCAAGATACTCCAAAGAGATGCTAAATTTACAACTAATCACACTTTTTTACAGATAAAAGTACATTTCATGTTATTTTAAAACCTAAAACCATTCCAAGTGCCCCCTGGTAATTCCTCAAGTACCCCTTGAGGTCCCCGTACCCCTGGTTGGGCAACACTGCTTTAACTGACCATTTAAAAGCCTTAAGCTGATAATTCTAAACTTTCAAACTTAATTTGACAGCAGCAGCAGCAATTGATTTTTTTTTTTTTTGTGGGTAAAGTCTAATATATTGCTATTAGAATCCAGAGCAGCTGATAGCTGATTTTTTTGGCTGATAATTTTCCTTTTTTAATTTTTCCTTCATTTGACTGGACCGTTGTAGTGTGAAAGGGGAGAGAGAGGGTATCGACCTTCGGCAAATTTCGGAGGTTGGACTCGAACCCACAACGCCGCGGAGCCAGAGTACCATGAAACTCAACCAGTCAATGGAACCAGAAGGTCTCGAGTTTGAATCCTGGGCTAGCGAGGCACTCCTGACCGAGACTGTGGCGCTGGAGAGACCCTACAGTTACAAACTGCAGATCCTTACAGCCAATGGTTGCAGGATGGGTCAAATGCAGAGGATGAATGAGCAGATATGTTTCTCTAATCCCTAATTTATACAGGTGTGATCCATTGTAGTATGTGTTTCAGAGAAGTGAACTTTTCAACTTTGATCTAAAAGTCTGTTTTAGCTCCAGACCAGCTCCTTCAGATTAAAAATTACTGTCAGAATACAGTCGAAACAGCTTTATTTATTTATTTATTTTTTTTTAACAGTGTCCAGATGACTATTTTCGAAACTTTTCTATGATACTCAGTGACAATAACTTCTACAACGAAATGTGTTCAAAGCTGTAACTATTATTGAAACAAAATAATAACGCAAGGTCTAGAAACGGATCAGAAATCATCCCGCTGATCATGCCTGGAAACTCGACATACACTAGACTGCTCGCTCTCTCAGTCTCAAACGTGTCCACAGACGATCCGTCAGACAATGAGAATCCTCACAATCTCCTCAATTTCGTCAGCAAACAGTCATTATCCGCACTTCAAAGACTTAGCGGGAAATTCTCAATGGATTTCAGTGCAAGACAATTACAGCCTGCAGGACCGACTTGGCTCTGGATATCTTACTGCATTTGTGCCGTGTGTGGGTAAATCTAGTCCGTATTTTGTCCGGTTTGGCACTTTTGCGGCGGGCATGCTGTTACGTGTCGATAGATGTCAGTGCGCCAATTATCGCCGAGTCTTCCGCAGCCTGTCCGGACACGCCAGCACCGGTCTGCCGTCGAAAAAAAATCGGCATTATACCACGGCTGAATAAAACTATTGTCCGTTGACGCTGTGGTGTTGAAATGAAGGTCTATATTTGCGTTTTGAAAGGAAACATATTCTGCCAAATGCGCTTTTATGAGCTTTTGGCCAGATTATTAGTTGGATTTTCTGTAGCTCATTCATGTTTGAGCTGAGAAAATACATTTGTTTTCACCTGTCAAAGCTCAAAACTCCGTATTAACTGTGATTCTTTGACATTTTCAGATAATGGGGGATCACATTTTGCGAAATGCAGTGAAACCCTAAAGAATAAGTTCTGCAGTTTTGATTAGAAAGTGAGTGATCTATCATCAATGATTAAGTATTAGATTAACGTCGCCCATTACAATGAGTTTACTAAATACCCGAAGAAAAAAAATCTGAATATATCTATATAATGTATTATTCATTCAGAAGTGAAGCAATTAAATCAAAAACATTTATTTTTCCTATAAGATAAACTAATAGCCTGATAAACACAATGTAATGCAGCAGGGGCGTAGCACTAAATTCTGGGCCCCGGGTACAAACCTTCTCGGTGGGCCCCTAATACATAATTTTGTATATGATTTATTTATCCAACCAAATTTGTTTTTATTGCTATTTTATCATTCACTATTGCTGAATATACACCGTATGGTTTCAACATACTTAACAATTACTTGCTAATTTATAGACATCCTGTATAGCTTCTGGCCCATATTAAGATACAGTATTGTTATGTTTTTCCATTAGCAGTCACAAAGATTTAAAAACGTATTACTACTCTAAGAAACTGCAAATTATTATGAGTAGTTTTATTCGTAAATTACTTGCCAATATCTGAGCAATGATTTTCCTCTTTTTTTAAAGGTTGATGGGGCCCTCAGATGTCATGCATTACTGTACTCAGCTTCTCGAAATACGTTTTCTCAACCACATTGCATTTTATTACAACAAGTGAAAAAAAATACAACATACAACTGCGGAAAATAACCATCACGTGCTTTTGAGGACCCTTCCCTGCTCTGGGCCCCCGGGAAACCAATACCCTTCAGCCCCCCAGTGCGACGCCCCTGAAATGCAGACTAAACCAGCATTTTCAAGTGATATTCGTCTGAAATTTTCATTTTCAAGCAAAGAATTAGTACCCAAACAGAAAATATCCCAACAGAATTTAAATAGTTGCCATTTTTGATTAGTTTTATAGTATTTTTAACGTTTTTCCCAATCCAGACGTAAACCATCTTTTGTGCTATAATTTTTTTGTCTCGTGTACCCCATAAGCTTTGTCTCACACTCAGAGTACCCCTGAACTTGAGTTTTAGGCAAATAAATGGGTTTACTAATCAAATTATTACTATTATAGTTTTTGTTTTAATTATATGTACGGTCCAAAATACTCCAAAAGATGCTACATTTACAACTAAAGACACTTTTTTAAATTCATATTAAAGTTACACGTCTTGATTTAAAACCTGAAACCATTCCAAGTACTCCCTAGTAATTCGTCTCGAACCCCTGGGGATCCCCGTACCCCTGGTTGGGAAACACTGCTGTAATTCCCCGTACAGTAGTTTCGTTTTCTTAAGGTTTTTTCCAACTGACTGACTTGAGTAAACAGCGCGTGTGGTTGGGAGCGCTTTGTTCTCCCTTTGCTCCATCATTATCGCTCAGATACAAAGCAGATAGTAGTTTATCGGTGTTTTACTTCCATCTCTGGCCGTGCAGCAGTTGGGAATGTCATGGCTTGTGGTACAGATGTGGATGTATTGGTATGTCGTGAGCGTGTCGAGGCAGCATTTTTGGCATCTCCACCTTAAACAAAAAAACAAGTAAAAGATTATTTATTACTTTATGCGTGTGTAAAATTTCCATTTGGCCCATTTCGCAACCACTTCTGAGATTATGAATCTTCTAGAAAGGGTGAAGTGCTCTTTGCATGGGGCTGAAAAGTTCTGAAGTTTATGTTTTTTTGGCAATGTTATGTTAAGTATGGAAGCCCCGAGCGGCAAATGGAAAAATGAAAATAATAAAAAGCGCATAATTTGTATTGTTTTAAGTCAAACTTTTTTGTGTTTGTTTGTTGGCTTTTTTACCTGCAACAACCAACATATAAACAAACAAAAAACAAATAATTTGTGCTCCATCTTTTGTTTTGAATTGCATCAAGAAAAAAAACAAAAAAAAACATCAGCTGCACAAAACTGAAGAGAAAAAAAAATTACTTAGAAAAAAGAAAAATTAAATCTTGCTGCACAGGGCCTCCATAGGTATGTCATAAAAATGTAGAGAAATATAAACATATTATAAATAAATTGTAAATAAAGTATGAATTAAATAAAAAAAAAAGTGTAATGAAAAAGTCTGGTCTTTACTTTTGTAATTTTAGTTGGCTAAAATTGCAATTTGGTTAAACAGAAAGTAGTATATCACAAATTGTTGACTAAAACTTTATAGTATTTTCGTGAAAAATCCAACAAAAATCAAAATGTCTCGTCAAAATGAGCAAAGGATCATATCTAGGACTTTAAAGTTCCATCTCCTGCAACAAAATAAAGTTTTCATACATTTGAAGTTATAATTTAAAGTAATATTAATGGCATTAATGTGATCAGACAGTATTACTTACATTGCACCAATTTAAACTTACATAAATGTGTGCTAGTTTTCTGTACATTTGAGATAACAGTTTGCTGCGACACATATTCAGAAGCTCTCCTGTCTGTAAATAAGTGTGTTGCATCTCGCTGAAATGATTTAATCATGGTATGGCCGCGCTGTTGGGACTTGTCAGGCTAAGCTAGGTGGGAAAAGCTAATGTTGTGCAGGTATTTTCGTAGGCCTGAAGGGTGTGTGTGTTTGACAGGGAGGATAAGGGGCTTAGTAATGGTGTCACAACAGTCAACCCAAACAACGCCTGTGCTTTCCCAGACTCAGGCTTTGGCTCCTCATACGCCAGGATTTCAGTCAAGTTGGGACTTTCTTTCGGGTCCAAGTCACACTCAGGACCTCGTCGTTTGAGCCAGAGTACACTTAGGACTAGTCTGAGGGGAAACTCACAATTCTCCCAGTGTAATAAGGCAATGGTTCCCAACCTTTTTTGTCTCGAGTACCCGCTAAGCTTTATTTTACACTCAAAGTACCCCTTAACTTGAGTTTCGGGCAAATAAATGGGTTTACAAGTCGAAAATAGTCAATTATTACTGTTATATTTTTTTATTTTAACTGTGTATGATCCAAGATACTCCAAAAGATGCTAAATTTACAACTAATTGACACCTTTTTATTCAGATAAAAGCACATTTAATCTTCATTTAAAACTTAAAACCATTCCAAGTACACCTGGTAATTTCTCATGTACCTCTTGGGGTCCCCGTACCCCTGGTTGGGAAAACACTGTGATAAGGGACGCATTTATGTTCTAGATTTTGATTGTGTCATAACCTTAAACGGATAGCAAGGGTCTGCGTAACTCTGTGGGAGATTTGTTGTTTTCTAAAGGAATATCCAAATTAGAAATCCACAAACATTGAGCCCTATCATTATCTGTTTGGGACTGGCTCCACAAACTTGTCATATTAATCTTATTGCTTTCATTTCTTTTAACTAACATCAATCATGTCTTTGGAGATGAATTATGACTGAATCAGATTTCCTCACCGGCTAAAAATACAAACTTCTCCAACACTTTACAAAGATGTGAGTCTGGAGGCTGTTTCATCTCCCCGAGTGCAGACAGGAGCGATTGACAGGTGGATTAGCCAATCAGGGACACACATGGTAAAAAAAAACACACATGACTGCGGAAAAAAGAGAAGTCTGAAGTCTGATTTAGTTGAAAATGATATATGACCAATGAAGTCCTCTGTTTCACATGTGACTGAAATAAACTCATCTTATTGGACGGTTCTGTGGCGACTGGACTGAGATCTTCTGTATACAACGTACTGAAGGAATCAGTCTGGATCCCATTAAACTTCAGTAAAATCCAAGACTAGGACCAAATCTGAGTCCAAGTCGTAAGATACAATAATACAAATATAGATCGACTTATTGTTCAATAAATGAAAGCATGAACAGTCTTTTTTTTGTGGTGCATTAACATTTGAGCTGTAGGGTCGCTGTCACTCATTACAAATATCAACACGCTTTTACACATTGTACGGTGTGTCTGTTGTGTTCAAGAGTTTGTCATGATTTTATGTCATTTATTTGGAGCTTTATGCCTTTGACAAAATACAATCTGTAGCCCAACACTGGCCTAAAACATTTGAAATGAAACTTTGATGCTCGAAATGGAGTGAGAAGAAGAAAGACTTACTCTAACCCACCAAACTGATGTGGAAATAAAACATATCAGTCACGTAAATTTAGTTTCTGTATCATTATAACACCGTATTTGTATGAAATAATATATTATTTGTTGTTGTGAGAGGTCAAAGTCTAAATTGAGTCATTATCAACTTAAACCAAATCCAATTCTATGGTCCTCAAGCCAGACTCCTACATTTAGTCCAGTCCCAAGTCATCAGTCTTCATGTTTACACATTTTTCCAGCAAATAAACTCCCTCCAAACATGTGATTTTGTGGCCTGCATTGTGCTGCACGTATACTTTCCCATTCTTCGTCTGACAAAACAAACGTCAATCTCTTTTTCCCATTTGATTTTAATATATTTAGTAGAATGTCCGTCCAGATTATTATATAATTTAGACATGATTCCCCTTGATAGTTCAGATTAATTTGCCTTAATAAAGATTTCAACCAGAGAGTTTATGGTCGTTGCTTTGTCCTGTCCTGTTTCTCCACCAAAGGAGCTTTTCATTTGATTTTCTTTTACAATCTGCTATAAAAAAACCTGTTATACCTTTTGTCCTCCAGATCTTAAATCTCAGGTCGGTGCTGTTTAGAGAAAAACCTTGGTCATGAGCCAACCAGCTTTGTTTAGTTTGTGTGTTTTGATTAGCTCCTTCCAGGTCGTGAGCACTGATTTTACCCAGAGATTCTCATGGTTTTACAATATGTATTACTTTAAGCATGTTTAAGGCAAGACACTACAGGTGAAAAAATCTTAAATATAAAGACATCATTTGTAAACTTCCCCTGTAGTTTACTCACATAAAAGAAAAAGAAGAAAAAAATATATTACAAGTTTTTCATCAAGTCATGTATTCATGTAGAAATAAGGCATTTTATGTGTAAAAATGGCCAAAAATACACATATTTGGGACATATAAAACTGAAAAATTGACAGAAACAAAATTTCATTAAAACTTCATTTTATACTAAATTTGACTGAAAATGGTCCTAAAAATTCAAATTTCGCCTCCTTTTTTTAAACTTAAAACTTCAATGAATCAGGTTTAGACTTAGATATCAACAAATCCTTCTGTACGTTTCGTCAGAATCTTGTTGAGTCCCAGATTGTAAAGTTTGGTGTGTGTCGGGGCTACTTTAAGGCTGATCTTTAAGACTTTGTGGGAGAAAAATGCATTTTAAGAAAACGGCCTTTGAAGTTACAATGTCCCATAGAAATCAATGGATGACGTGGATTAAATGGAAGAATAAAACATCTTTAGAAGCAGATTGGACAAGTTTGTTGTTTCCACATGAAAGCCGATATATTGAAAGAGCAAACTGACCAAAAAACAAAAAACTGAAAAAAATTAGTTTTGCCTGTAGTGTTTCCCCTTGAAGGGCAAAACATTATAAAAATAATGCTTAATATGTGACCTTTAACCCACTTAACAACGCATTTTCCCAGCATACATAATTTTAATGTCTGTGTCATTATTTGGATCAGTATAAAATTCCTAATCTTAATTCTCACATACAATTTTTCACGAAATGATGCAAATTTCTGTCGATTTTGAGTCCAGCTCTCATGACACAAGTCCACACAGGGCGGCTTCTGTTCCTGAAAATCCCACTTTATGATTATACCGCTCTGAAGATTTTTGGAGAATTCGTAATTGTGTCGGGGCAAGTTCAGACGGCTCTTCTCTTGTCCGACTGTCTTTGAATGCGCCTCGGCACCCGTTCTCCGTCACACACCACACACCTGGCGATGCTGTAAAAAAGAAATTTCCCCAACGTACGATATTGAAATTTGGCAACTGATATCTTTATATTACCATTCCATTACATTGTATTATTGTTACTGGACTTATTTTCAGTGTTTCTTTTAACTGAATCGGTTTGTTCCAACTTACATCACATAAAAAAAAAATAAATAAAAAAAGAGTTCATTAATGGCTGGCTCATTAATGGGAAGCGATGAGTGTTTTTGTACTTTGCCTTTTTATGAACGCAAAATTGGGTCACAAATGTTGACTGAAATGAGTCGTTTTTTGCAAACTAACGTCTCACAGGGCAGTCAGCGCAGATATCAAGGCTTTTAACTGCTTTTTCAATACTTTACACGGCCTTTTACCAAGCAAAGACCTTCATCAAAGTAAGCAATAAAAGCTCAAAATCACACAAAAACATGATTAAGGTGAGACGCTGCAGGTGAATAGGAAAAAAATCTTACATTTAGAGATATCAATTGTAAACTTCTCCTGTAGTTTACTTTCATAAATGTAAGAAAAAAATATACTACAAGTTTTTCATCATGTCCTGTTTTCAAGTAGAAATAAGGCATTTTATGTGTCAAAATAGCCAAAAATCTACAGAACCAGGTTTAAATTTCTTGGTTCATTTTGTACTCATATTAGTTATAAAAAACTTTACAGCGGGGATTTGGGATTTCTTATTTAGTTTTTGAGTAAATAGATTGAACTGAACATTGTCCTAGAAATTCAAATTTCGCCTCAAAACCTCAATATATCAGTTCTAGAATTAGATATCGAAAAATCCTTCTGTACGTTTCGTCAGAATCGTGTTGAGTCCCAGACTGCAAAGTTTGGTGCGTGTGGGAGCTACTGTAAATGGTGATCCTTTTGTCCCAGGGAAGAAAAATGAATATGTTGAGAGAAAAAACTAACCAAAAAACAAAAAGTGGAAAAAATATATTTTGCCTGTTGTGTCTTGCCTTAATACCTTTATGGCACAATTACCAAACACAAGGAACAAACACTTCAAACACTTACAAGCCATGTTTCAGCTGTTAGAAGATTGATAGAGTTTGAACTGTAGCTAATCACCATTGCATGTCATTTTTTAGCATTCTCTACGAAACAAACGCTACAACAAAGCTACATTTGTGTTTTAAAATGCAGATGTTCTTTTGTACGATGTCTTTTCTTGTTGTGTGATTGTCAGAACCACAGATAACAGTAAAGATCAGGACTCATGTTTGATCAGTTTATGCAGATTTTCTTGCGAGTTTATATTTGTTTAGTACTCAAGATCATGTTTAAAGAACAACAAGAATACAAAGAGTTATATTTGTTCTTTCAGGTAAGACACTACCTCAAAGTTTTGCTCTGTCAACATTTCAGCTTTAATGTAGAAACAACAAACTTGTCCATTCTGCTTCTATACATGTTTTATTCTTCCATTGAATCCACTTCATCCATACATTTCTCTGGGACATTGTAACTTCCAAGCTTGTTTTCTCAAAATACATTTTCTGCCACAAATACATAAAGATCAGCCTTAAACTAGCTCCTGCACACAACAACATTTTGACAGAATTTACACAAGGATTTGTTGATATCTAATGCCAAACCTGATTTATTAAAGTTAAAAAATAAATTATTTAATATTTAGGATAATTTTCAATCAGATCTAGTTCACTCGACAATTAAATAAGTAATCCAAAATCATCTCTTTTTAAATTAAAAATTTTTTTTTTTTTTTTAGAACTCTTATGTTTATTACAAAATGAATTGAAAATATAAACCTGATTCTGTCCATTATTTAGCTTTAAATGTCTCAAATGTGTACAACTTTTGCCATTTTTACACATAAAATGTCAGAAAAAATGATCAAAAACTTGTAATACATTTTTTCTTACATTTATATAAGTAAACTAGAGGACAAGTTTCAAATTGACGTCTTTAAATTTAAGATTTTTTCCCATTCACCTGCAGCGTCTCACCTTAATCAAAAGCAAATTTGCTAGACTCACTGATTAGCAAAATGCAACAAAATGTTTAGGTTTTTTTTTGACAGTTCTTCCTTTCTGTCCCTCCAGTACTCACCTCTGCTGAAGAAGCTCTACTGCCAGATCGCCAAGACCTGTCCCATCCAGATCAAGCTGTCATCGGCCCCGCCCCCCGGCAGCATCATCCGAGCCATGCCCGTGTACAAGAAGGCGGAGCATGTCACCGAGGTGGTCAAGCGCTGCCCCAACCACGAGCTGGGACGGGACTTCAACGACGGTAGGAGCCACCGCACCTCAAAGACAGATATCGACTTTTACAATTATGATTCATGCATGGATTTAATTGAATAAATGTACCTTTTTGGAGTTACATACACTTTTTTTTTTAAACTAAAAGCCCGTATCAGATTTGGTCATGTTTCAGATGATGTTCCTTGGGAATTTTTCGACCTAAAAGAGTCGATGTGTTTCAGCAAAATATCTCAGTTCAGTTTGAGGAGAGTAACAACCCTCTGTACAAAAGACATACATATAAGCTTGAATAAAAGATGCTAACGTAATATTAAAGTCTATGTGACAGGTTAGACTACAGTTACATTTCTCTAAAACGTAGTGAGCCTGATTATATTTAAGATTTTACTAAACATTTTGCCTATTTGGTTTTGATAAAGTTTATAATGTTACTTCCTGGTTGCACATGGGCAGCAAATATGACATACATAAATCTACAACTGTTACCTAGCAACCATTTTGAAAACAAGGGCCAAAACCCAAATAAATCACACAATAGGTAGGATTTGACAAAATACCTGATAACACTTTTATTTTGTTGAGAAAGATGTTTCAGTTGAGCCTTAACTGTCTGTTTATTTTCAACTCTGTGTCGCTTTTTGATGACATCACAGAGGGATTCCATTTTAGAACCCAACACTACTTCCTGTAATTTTAAACTTGTATTTTTCTTTTTTTTTTCACAACCTGCAACTTCACTGATGTAAAACTGTGATAAATACTTAACCCAGGTGCCCTCCCACCAAACTAAGTCAGAATTAGAGAAACACATGAACCTGTCATATAGACTTTAAGTATGTCCCCCATCACCAGATGATATAGTTAAGTACATTTTATGATTTAATAATTGATTTTGAGTCTCATACTGTCCTAATCTGTGCATAAAAAGTAATCTGAAGGACTGTTGCCTATAGGAGTGTTATGGATATTAGGCAAATTAACTACTGGATTGCCATAATGTAACAAGTTCTAAAAGTCAAATTAAAGGAGACATACTATTTTTTTTTCTTCAGGTACTTTGTATTGAACCGTAACATAAGTAGATCCTCATTTTACATTTTGTTCATTGTATCATTATTCACCTTATTCTGCCCCGCCCACTTTTTGTCAGATACGGACTTTTGTTGTAAACGCACTTCCGTTTGACGAGAACTCCGTTAAAGCTAATGACGAACGAGGGAAAAGCCTCACCGCTAAAATGTTACATAAAGTAGATTGATTTGTGTAAAATGTTTAATGAACACAAGCAACAACAAGTCAACAACGCACCGATTTCCTGGGCGGCCTGAAAACGTTTTTTTAGTCAAGTAGAACTTATTTTCTGTTGAGCTCGTCTGCTCCATGTAAACTAATACAACGGACACAAGATAGCGGCGTGTACGGCAACTTCCGGAATAAGGTGAATAATCTTGCTCTAAAACTCAGGCTGTACCTGATTTTTACAGTTTTGAAACGTGAAAAACAGAACTAGTTCACATACGTGATGAAGTCAAATCTGTGTTGCTCCAATACTGAAATATTGTTAAAGGATCTGTTCGGGTGAAAATGAGACCACAGCGCTTTCTCTGCATCTATTTACAGAGATTTTATTCTAAGAGAAGCAGGAAGAAGCGCCGTTAGCATGCGCATGTTTGTTAGCTTTACCCGGGAATTGTTCTGGGCTCAGAGACTCGTGAAAAGTGATTATAAACTCATAAGTGAATATTTAGGATGCTGGGCCTGCATTAGGAAAGTGTGAGATACACGACTGATGTAAAGACTTCAACATAAACGAATTCTCGTTACTCGTAATTCACGTTTCAAAGCTGTAAAAATCAGTCCTTTTAATAGAAAGAGTTCCATTGACTTCCTGTTCGAAACTGTAGATCTGATAATCCACCTCTTCACAATGACATTTTGAAAAGTGGCTTTGTGACATTTTAGGCCCCTACATGACTCGAAGTCTTAATTTTGCAAATTATTTCAACTAAGTACAGAATGTGGGCGGGGATAGGGGGTAGGTGAAAACAGGACTTTTTCAGATCACACAAGCCTCAGTCGCAGGACAATGCAGGATAAAGTCAAACACGCAGGAATCAATCAAAATACAACTGTGAGTAAAATAATGATGAGGAAACACTGCTGGAACGAGATTAAAAGATCATTATATTTTTTTGTGTAATATGTCCTTTAAGAAATTCAAACATAAGGTTAAAGGTGCACTGTGTAACTTTTAAGTGAAGGTTCTGCCACCTGTTTGTCTCCGGGGCGATAGCAGTCCTGGGAATGTTCCACAGTACGGCATAACCATATAGTATTAATATTGCAGTTATTCAGTTACATGTGTTAAAATAAAATAATACAAATTGAATGAAAAAAAAAACTAAAAAGAACTCTTAAAAACATTCTTGCTGTGAGAGCTGTTGCCGCTTCACAGATCTGACCTGTAACTTGGCCCTCACCCACGTTAAGATAAATCGCGCCATATTGTGAAGCAAAAACATCTCCATGGAGACCAGCAGGTGGCGAAGTTCCGTAGTGCACCTTTAATTCATATTTGTTTACTGTATAAAGCCCGCACTTATCAATGAAAACCATATACGCTGAAATCCCTGTGTCTGGTTTCAGGTCAGGCGGCCCCTGCGTCCCACCTGATCCGTGTGGAGGGGAACAACCTGAGCCAGTACGTGGATGACCCAGTGACCGGCCGCCAGAGCGTGTGCGTGCCCTACGAGACGCCACAGGTCAGGACGCAGCTAGAAGTCTGATAAATAACTCACTACAACTGGAAAATACGTGTTTAGAGATTACAGGATTATGTCTTTGATTATGTATGTTTTGGAAATATAATCCCTGCTCATTATTCCACTCGAAATGAAGAATTGATATTCAAATCTCTGGGTACAATATCTTCTCAGTATCCATTTCACAGCACGATATTTATTGCAATATTTTAAAAAGGCCAGAAGAGGATTGTAGATGTGCAGTTCTTTTCTTTTTAGAATGCCTTGATAAGCCTTTGGTCGGAAGAATTACTGTCATTGTTTCCAAATTCCAATTATGGATTTTTGAGCGAATAACTGATATTTGGTGCCTGATAACCAATATTTGTCGATGTCGATATTTAGATTTTGAATTCCAGTCTATTTTATGTTGTAGTAAAGATCACAAAATCAATTAACTTTTGTACAAATGAGAACAGAATGTGTTTATCTGAGATATAAAATCATTTGTGGCATGTTTGTTAGTGTAAATAATAAAACATAGAAAATATAGCAAAGGATCATGGTAGTTCTCATGTAGTTCTCTCTGTTTCCTTAGCTGTTGCTGTAACAAAACAATGCATTTAACAAAAGAAGCTTTGACATATTGTGACCGTCCACCATATTATTGTGAGACTTTTGATGATACAACATCACAATGTCTCTATTATTGTTTCATCCCAACACAGACATGTGGAAGATAAAATATAAGTGTGTTAAAGGTAAAACATCAAACAATTACGTTATTTGTCTTTGACTGAAAACACAAAAACATGAATGTCTTAAGTTACAATCAAGTCTCAGATACATTTAAATGTATTGTTTTATGGTCATGGTTTATTTCATGGCTGCTTAGCCTCTGTACTATTGTGGAGCCTTTCATATGCTTTTCTATGTGAAAATGTGAATGTGAAAACTGAATTTTAGTTTTGCTCAGTGAACCTCACGTCAGATGTTGGGTTAATTTACCAGTAGTAATGAAAGTCCAAGAGTTACAGCAGTTTGAAATTGCCCAATTTCTTTCAGGTTGTGCGATGTATACAGAAGACAACATTTTCTTCTAAATGTATGAAATCTCTTTAGGACGTGAAGTGACAATGTTTAGGCAGCAATGGCGCTATCTAGTGGTGAAACAAATGCAAGACGCTTGTACCTGAATCATAACGTATTGTTGTATCCAAACCCCCAAATTGTTCAAACCAAAAGAATCAATTATTTTCACCAAAGTAAGAAAACACAGTGAAAAAGGAAAAAACTGTATTTTAGTTGCAGATGTAAGGAGCAAATTGACTTGATATTGATTACAGGGTTTCCTCATATATTGATTGATCATTTGTTGTCCATTGTGTACCTGTACAGACCTAGTAGACATTTTCCGCCTTTATTCCCTTTTGTCCACCATCTGATGAAAACTCCTGGGAATGTAAAATATGAAACTAAAGCTATAATCCGCTTATTTCCTGTTAGTGCAACCTTTCTGGGAGGAATCAGGGTCATAAAAAATATGCCACATAGACAATTACTTGGACTTTTTTTTTTTTTTTTTTTACTTTATTTCGAGTTTCTAAATTTCATTTTAGTGACATTAGCTTCAGCTTTGACAAAGACATTGTCAAAACCCAACAAATGTCAAATCTAGTGCCAAATAAAGACTAATCTGATATTCCTCTGAGCAGAGCTAGTTCCTACTAACAATTAGAGTAAATCAGACACCAGAGACCAAAACTACAGAGTCTCAGCTTCACTAGAGTCCAGACATTTGTTATTGCTCCAAAGGGTTCAAAAACAGCTTCAGTGTGAATTGGGGTTTCATTTTAGTCAGGCAAGGTTTTAGGGAAAATTAGCCCGAATGATAAGGGGTTTTTAGCACAACAAATAATCAAATTTAAAGTCTATATAACTTCTCATAATATTCTAATTATAACTTAGTTTGATGAGATGGCAAAAGTGGTAAATATTTATCATAGTTTTACATCTGATCTGTGAAGAAATTTTCAAAAATAAAAGTTAAAAATTACAGGAAGTAGAGCTGAGTTCTAAAGTGGAATCCCTCTGTGATGTCATCAAAAAGCGACTTGACAACCAACACATTTTTTATGACCGTTTAAATGGTCATTCGACAAAATAAAGGTGTTATTTGGTATTATTATTTATCAAATATTAACTATTGTGTAATTTATTTGGATTTTGACCTTTGTTGTCAAAATGGTTGCTGGGTAATAGTTGTGGAATTACCTCCAACTATGTCGAATTTGCTGCTCATGTCCAACCAGGAAGTAACATTATAAACTTCACAAAAACTGTCAAACTGGGGACAAATAGAGAACATGTTTACTAAAATCTTAATTATTGTCATGTTCACTACGTTCTAGTGAAATATGTTGTCTAATCTATCATATAGCTCCGAAACTCTTGCTTTTACTGGCTGTAGACTCCTTAATTAAAACTTTGACCACTGACAGTTTCAACCAATCAGACATGGCTGGATTAAAACTCGATCAACTGCACTTCCCGCTTTTTCACTGTCTTCTAATGTCGCTCCGTGTGTGTTCCAGGTGGGGACAGAGTTCACCACTATTCTGTACAACTTCATGTGCAACAGCAGCTGTGTGGGGGGCATGAACCGCAGACCCATCCTCATCATCATCACTTTGGAGAGCAGAGAGTAAGAGCATCTCCAGGACCAGTCTTTGCATCTGTGTTCAAACTTAGAGGAGAAGTGTCATGCAAAATCAACATTCAAGAGCTTTTTTAAATCACGTTATCATTGTTTTCCCTATAATTTACCCTCTCTAAGTTGTGTTTAGAGCGAACCATACAGTATTATTCACCTCATTACCCTCGTACACGCCCGCTGCTCATTACTTTACTTTACCTGCAAAATTGTTTCTTTTATTTAGTCATTTTAGATCAATATTGCAATTGTAAATGTTTGAAACTAAGGCTGCAGCGATTCATCAACTAGTCGACTGTAATAAAAAGAAAAAAAAAACATTATCTGGACTATACAGACTGTAAAACACATGAAAAGACCTATGATAAAGAGAACATTTAACAATTAACAGATTTTTATCAATAAAACACTTTATCCGCAAATATTCTCTATCTAGAATCCTACACTGTCAATATTTCAACCTTTAATGGGTTAAGAATTAATTTAAAAAGTCTCAATGTACAACGGAAATTATCAATTGCCTCAAAAAATAATCACTGAATAGTCTTTGAAACATAAAAATAGTGTATTACAGAACCAACTATTAATTATATACAAGATAAAAGCATATGACAGTTTGTAGAAAGTTGTTTTTTTGTTATTGAGAGGGTTCATTCTGTCTTTTTAAAGTACCTGATTTTTACTGTTTACAAATCTGAAAAACTATTTCTAAATTAAGCTATTTCATGTCCCGATTTTTTACATGTAATAAAATAAAATCTGTGTTTCCCCAGCACAGATATATCATATAAAGCATCTATTCAGGTGAAAATAAGACCACAGAACTTTCTCTGCATCTATTTATAGAGCGTTTTATTCTCTGGGAAGCAGGAGTGCGCCATTAGCATGCTAATGTTTGTTAGTGTTACCCACAACGGCAAAACTGCCTTTGGGCTCAGAGACTGGTAAAAAGTGCTTATAAACTATATATTTAGGATTCTGGAATTGCATTAGGAAAGTGAGAGATACATGTGACTGATGTAAAGACTTAACTAGTTCTGTTTTTTGCGTTTCAAAACATTATTAAAAATGAGGTACAGCACCTTTAATGTTATTTATTTTAGTTGAACATGAGTTTGTTTACCTATTTAAAACGTTTTGAAATGCATTTATATATGAAAATTGATAAACAAGCCCTACTTCTTGACTAACATAAACCTAATATTATGCTTATATTGTTTACACCTTATAAACCTTATAAATAAAGTTGACACATTTCTTTTCAATTTTAGTCCACATTTCTACAAGTACGGCATCTGATAAACAAGAAAAACCAAAAGTATCACATGAAAAGTACTCACTTATTCAGCACTGTTGTTACTCTTCAAATGAATTAGTTTATTTTAGTATACTGTGCTAGCAACAAACAGTGTGCAACAGAAGATACTGAATCTGTAAATCTACTCTCAGTTTTACACCATCCAAAATGATACACCCAATAATTAGCCATTTACGACAAAAATAGCACTGACAATTGAAACGATTCCAAAGCAGACCTTACACTGCATCCTTTGTGTGTTCGCGCAGTGGTCAGGTCTTGGGCAGGAGGTCGTTCGAGGGCCGGATCTGTGCCTGTCCTGGCCGTGACCGTAAAGCCGACGAGGACCACTACAGAGAGCAGCAGGCCCTCACCGAGAGTGCGACCAAGAACGGCAACGCCAGCAAACGCAGTCAGTCACCGAACATCTACCTTCTGTCTGAAACTGATTGAATTTCACTCTTTTCACTTGTACAGTAACCTAAGTCTACATTGAGAAAATTATGCCTGAATGTATTTCCTCTGTTTACAGATTTTAAACAGAGTCCATCGAGTATTCCCAGTCCAAACATAAACATGAGGAAGAGGCGGCATGGTGAAGAGGAGATTTATTATATTCCGGTGAGATTATTTCTACTACTACTTCTACTATTACTACTGCACACACCTACCAATGTTTTGTTATCTGGCCAGGCTAGATTTGAACATTTCAAATCAGTTTATTTTTGAAGAGCCCAAAACCCCAAGAAGCAGTCACCTCGCAGAGATTCACAAAACTATTGGTCTAATCTACAGAAAGTTAGAGAATCAAACATCCCAATGGAGGACCACAAAATCACATATGTGGAAAGAATTTTGTTGGTAAAGTGTCACGTTTTTTCATAAAGCCATGTCAAAGTGCTCACTTCTCACAGGGAAATACTAGCTGCTGGATAAACTGTGGTTGCCAGGTTGCTCACCATTATCCTTTTGGGACTGTCCTCTGTTGCGCAAAAATATTGGTCTTAAATGAAGGATTACGAAATGTCTTTTCCACTTTCACCCCGCTGGATTTCAGAACTTTGTATCTGGGACTCAAAACTCCGGCCACGGACAAAGTCAGTGGATATCTGTGGGGCATACCATTGGTGTGGCGAAAAAGGCAATTGCCAAAAAATGGATGACACAAACTAGACCAACATTTGAAGAGTGGACTGACATAGTAATGGACATAAGACAAGTGGACAAGTGTATTACAGGTTTTATGTGTTTAAATAAAAGAAATAGTCATTGGTCAATGAAGGGCAAGCAGATTAACCATCTTGCACTGAACTTGCCTCAAATGGGCCACGTTCGACCCAATAAACGGGGCGATCGTACTATAGAACGCTTTAGACTAACTGGATTTGGACCTGTGACTTGTTTTGGATATCGCCTCCGTGTCTCAACTCAAACATTCGACTGATGATGACACAGACGTGGACTTGGACTCAAACATTGGGGACTTGAGTATGCCTTGGGTTCTGTACCAGTCCTGCGGAGAGGGGGTGATGTGCTGTTAGTTTCGTTTCAACTGCTTCAACATGTTAACCATTCCTTGCATTTGCTGATTGTCGTGGTGTCCAGGTACGCGGGCGTGAGAACTTTGAGCTTCTGATGAAGATCAAGGACAGTCTGGAGCTGATGGAGCTGGTGCCTCAGCCGCTGGTGGACTCCTACAGACAGCAGACCCAGCAGCAGCTCATCCAGAGGCCGTGAGTACACAAATCAATGTATTAGGACTTACATTTACACTTTTGAACAAATTCAGAAATGTTGGTAGTTTCTGACTGCTTACCTTCAGATATGCTACTGTTTGTTGTTAGTTTTGTCTGTCAGATTAGGCAAGGCAAGGCAAGTTTATTTGTAGAGCACAATTCGTACACAGGGCAATTCAAAGTGCTTTACATAAACAGGAAAAGTTGCATTAAAATCACAAAATACAAAAAGACACACAGAATCATTTTAAAATCATTTTAGAATAAAGTGCTTTAAAAGAGAAGAGTGCAGATAGATCTTTCAGTCGTATGCACGTCTAAAGAGAACTGTTTTTAGCCTGGATTTAAACATTGTCAGAGTGGAGGCCTGTCTCACATCTTCAGGGAGACTGTTCCAGATTTTAGCTGCAAAAAACTGAAATGCTGATTCCCCATGTTTAGTCCTGACTCTAGGCACCAGCAGGAGGCCGGTCCCTGAGGCCCTCAGATTGCGAGATGGTTCATATGGCACTAACATGTCAGAGATGTACTTTGGTGCTTGGCCGTGGAGAGACTTGAACACAAGCAGAGCTGCTTTAAAGTCAATTCTCTGAGCCACAGGAAGCCAGTGCAGAGACCTGAGCACAGGACTAATGTGATCGTACTTCCTGGTTCTTGTCAGGACCCGAGCAGCAGCGTTCTGGATGTACTGCAGCTGTTTTACAGCTCGTTTGGAGAGGCCAGTGAACAGGCCGTTGCAGTAGTCTAACCTACTGGAGACAAATGCATGGATAAGTCTCTCCAGGTCTGGTTTAGACACTATACCTTTAATTTTGGCAATGTCTTTTAGGTGGTAAAAGGCTGTTGATGTTATTGATTTGATGTGGCTGTTAAAGTTCAGGTCTGAGTCCATTATTACCCCCAGATTTCTAACTTGATTTGTAGGTTTTAGAGCGAGAGACTGGAGGTGACTGCTGACACTTTCTCTCTGTTTCTGCGGCCCAAAGACGATGATTTCAGTCTTGTCTGAGTTTAGCTGAAGAAAATTGTTATGCATCCACAAGCTGATCTGTTGGATGCAATGACAGAGTGAATCCACTGGTCCATATTCACCTGCCGTCAGTGAGACATAGATCTGAGTGTCATCTGCGTAGTTGTGATAAGACACATTTGTGCTGAGTATTAACTGACCTAAGGGCAGCATATAGAGGTTGAACAGAAGGGGTCCCAGGATTGACCCTTGGGGCACCCCACAGGTCAAGCTCACGTGGTCTGAGACACAGTTACCAATCTCAACAAAGTACTCTCTGTCCTCAAGGTAGGACTTCAACCAATTTAGGGCAGTGCCAGTGATGCCCACCCAGTCCTCTAGTCTCTGTAGGAGGATCCTATGATCGACAGTGTCAAAAGCAGCGCTCAGATCTAACAGAATTAAGACTGAGGCTTTGCCCGCGTCAGTGTTCAGGCGGATGTCATTTGTCACCTTGATAAGAGCAGTCTCAGTGCTGTGATGAGGTCTAAAACCTGACTGAAAAACATCAAATGAGTTGTTTATTAAGAGGAAGTCAGTGAGCTGTTGGTAAACAACCTTTCGAGGACTTTGCCTAAAAATGGCAGATTTGAGATGGGCCGATAATTTTTCAGTTCTGAGGCATCAAGACTGCTCTTCTTTAGGAGAGGCTTAATGACTGCAGTTTTCAAGGCCCTTGGGAGTGTTCCAGATTGAAGCGACATGTTAACTATGTGAGTGAGTGGTGTTAACAAAGTGCTCAGAACAGACTTTAGAAATCTGGTGGGTAACACATCGAGGCAGCATGTAGAAGAACTCAGACTGGTGATGATCTCTTGGACAGTTTTGTCAGTTACAGGCGCAAACTGAGTCAGCTCTAAATGTGTAGGTGGTTTTAAAGTTATTATTTGCACTGTGGAATTTATGGCATTTCTAATGCCCTGAACCTTGTCATTAAAGAATACTGCAAACTCATTGCACTTAGCTGTGGAAATTAGTTCTAATGGCAGCAGAATTGGAGGGTTTGTTAGTCTGTTTACTGTTGCAAACAGAGAACGCGAGTTATTACTGCAATTTCCAATTATTTCAGAAAAAAATCCTTCCCTTGTTTTACATAAAATGAGGTTGTACATGTACAACCTTTCTCTATAAATCTCTTTATGAATCTGGTGATTTGGGAATAACCGACAGGTCAAAGAAAACACAGAAATGATCAGACAGTGCCACATCGACCACACTGACGTTTGAAATATTAACCCCTTTAGTAATTAGCAGGTCCAGAGTGTGTCCTCTGCTGTGAGTGGGGCCACTCACATGCTGAGTAAGACCAAAGGTTTCAAGGACAGCATCAAGCTCTTTAGCGTTTCTGTCGCAAACATTATCCACGTGAACATTGAAATCACCTGTAATGACCAAACCGTCAAATTCTGTGCATACAACTGAAAGCATCTCAGTAAAATCATCAATAAAACCTTGGCAGTGCTGGGGAGGCTTGTACAGGACAATGTAGAGTATGGAGGGAGACTGTTTTAGCTCCATTTTAAAAGATAAATACTCAAATGATGAAAACACCCCAAAAGACAACCTCTGGGTAACTATTTTATCTCTAAAAACTGCACAGACACCTCCACCCTTTTTGTTGTCGCGTGTTTCAGATTCAAACTTGAAGCTCGGTGGAGTCGCTTCTATTAGAACTACATTCCCCGTGTTTTTGTCAAGCCATGTTTCAGTTAAAAACATAAAATCAAGATTATAAGAAGATATAAAATCATTAATTAAAAGTGATTTGTTACATAATGATCTGACATTAAGCACAGCAAGTTTCAGATTGGTTTCAATGTGACTGGACGTTATCTTTTCACAGGGAATATGAATTAAATTTCTAAGATTGGACAGTCTAACTGTCCTTCTGTTCTCCAGTCTGTGTGACGTGACTACAGATATAACACAGGGCCCCGGGTTTGTTTGACCATTTTCATGACCATAAGTCCCGGCAATGCTGAGATTACAATCACCATCATAAATCATGTGTTCTTTCTACCCTTTAGGAGCAACATAGCATCCCCAACGTCTTACTCGCCTCTGTCCAATATGAACAAGCTCCATGGAGGCCTGAACAAAGCCCCGTCTGTCACTCAGCTGGTAGGACAGTCCCAGCAGAACTCGCATATGGGTAAGTGCAGATGGGAAAACCACCCAAATATGCTAAATCAACTTGTTAACATCGGTTACAGGTCAGAATTCCATGGTAGAATTTGCTGTTTGACTGTCAGATTGCAGATTTGTTGGCCTGGTTTATGGTTCGTATTTCGGTAATTACTGGAAATATCCACATGAAATAAAATTTGGCGTTATGTTAAATGTCTTCTCTGTCAGCATTAAAAAAAAAAAAACGAACAGCCTCAGAAAGTGGTGCCATTATTCATCACCAAAGATGTGTTTGTCGTGAGTTGAAAAGACTATAAACACTAAGATGAATATGACAAGGTTGTGGAACCAATCCCAAACAGATAATAGGGTTAAACGATTTCTATTATGGACATTTTTTTCAAAAACAGTATATATTCTATGAAATGGCTTCTGCCCACCAGATTATCGCATCATATAATTCTAGAATGTGAGCATAAACTTAACAACTCAAGCTGTAAGAGGGAAATTACCAAGTTTCAGTAATAACTCTACCATGGTCCGCTCCAACAAATAAGTGGTTTTCTTTGGATAAAAATCAAAAGTTGCTTACTTCCTGTTGTTTGTCCCCTCTCGACAGGTGCAGGTATGCTCAACAGCCACCACCACATGCAAACCAATGGAGACATGAACGGAGGACATGGCAGTCAGACCATAGTGTCCCACTGCAGCCCGCCCCCCAACTATAACCCTGACCCCGGCCTCGTCAGGTACCTCACCCTGCAATGACACTTCCCCTAAGGCCAAGTGCACTCCTTTCGCCTCATGTAGCTCTGTGACATCATTCACCTTAAAGGTCCCATAACATGCAAAATCGACCTTTCAGAGGTTTCTTCCTACAGTGCTATTTGGGCCTCGTATGTGTGCCCAAAGTGGTTTTTTGATTGATTCCCGCATGCTTTCGCTAGAGAACTGTCTTTTCCGTCCCCCTCGGCTGAGCAGGCAGACGGGGGCTCCTCACTAAGATGACGCGGCTTCACCAGGATGACGCGGCGCTCAAGCCACGCCTCCAAGAAGCGCGCAGCCGCAAGAATAAAAACAGCTAATGCTAATGCTACACAGTAATTACACGATGGATACGACAGATCGAAGAGTTAGCTTGTTATTTACCAAACGGCAACGTCCGTCGTTGAGGTACTGCGTGCACGTCAAACTCCAGGTCAGATCCAGGACGTAGGACTCGGCACGACGCATCGTCATGACAGATAAAATGTTTATTCTCGTGTTTGTGTATCGCTGTTTACCGGAGCATACGGCGCATGCGCACCATCTCCGCTCTAGGCTTCGTCGCGGGTTGGGAGGGGGAGTCGCGCGGGTTGGGCGGGGGAGGCAGCCTGCTCTCTGTTCGGGGGGGTCGGATCTCAGAGTGAGCCGTTTGCTTTTGCAAGGAGGGGGGCCAGTCCAAGAAATGGGTGTTTTTTGTAAACTGTTATGTTATGGATATTGCACAATGCAAAAATTTATCAACAAAGCCCTTAGAATAGACTGTGTAAAGGGGAAAATAGCAGAATATGGGACCTTTAAGAGGTCCAAGGACATTACTTTCACTCCCACAGACGAAGGACACTCCCACGATCATGTGCGCTCCCTTCATCCCTAGGACACACCATTGACCACAAAAGTCCAAGCACACTAATTCACCGCCATAGACAAACAACACTCCCTTGATTGCTAATGACCAATGACACTACCATCACGATCAAGAACACTCCCTTCATCCCTAGGACAGTCCCTTCACCTCTTAAGTCCAAAGACACTAAATTTACTCTCAAAGACAAACAGCACTTCCTTGATCGCTAATGACCCATGACATTAGCATTTCGATCAAGTACATTCCCTTCATCCCCAGGACACTCCCTTCACCAAAAAAGTCCAAGGACACTCAAGTCACCCTGATAGACAAAGGCCCTTTCCAAAACCAAATCCTACTCCCTTTTCCGCCCCACTTCTCCTCACTCCTCACTGAAGGCTCCTTCACAGCTAAGCGGAGGTCGCTTCATTAGAACTCAGAGCTTTGTCTTTCGGGCGCACTTCCCTCAGACACAAGAGGCACGCCCCTTTACCATGAAAGCACCACACAACTGACGTAATTTGATATAAAGATAACTCCACTCCATTCAGTCTTAAAAGTCCACTTCCTTGACGACAAAACTCCAAGGAAAGTGCATTCACCCTGATAGACCTAGGGCACACTCTTGACCACTAATGACCTCTCATAATACTACCATAATACCACTCCTCTCATCATAAAGGACTCAACATTTACTCAAGGACATTTCATTGAGCCCTACAAACCAATGGCACTTCTGACACTATTAATTAAATGACACCTAAAGATCAAGGACACCTCATCTCTTAAGACAAGTGACCCTCTAGAAAACCATGGAAAGGTCAGGTACACTGTCTCGACTACAAGGACAATTTTCACCCTTATATGCCAACCCAACTCCCCTAATGGCCAATGACAATAATCTGACAGTTCATTCACCACAAAAGTCCAAGAGCACTCACCCCTTAAGATCCATAACACTACCGTTAAGATCATGGACACTTTCTTCACTCCGTTTGACACTGTAGGCCCTTTTAGACCGACAAAATTACTTCTATTAACAACTCAAGCACTATGGCACTCCCTTATAGACCAACCACACTCTACTCCTACACACCGATCACTATGTTTACCTGCACACCCAGGATATTAAATGTCTGTCCCTCTAAAATACATGTAAATGGGCAAGTTTGATTGAGGGGGTTGTTGCTGTCTGCCTGGTTGTAATTTCTTTGTACATCTTGCATGTATAATTACTATTAAAGAACTTTAATTGCATAAACATATCTGGACACGTGAAGTCTCCAATCGTACTTGGAGCATTGTTACAGCGCACTCCGCAGCTCATGCTAGGAGACGCATTCAACTGTGCGGGGCAAGAAACAGCTCACTAATTTTAGATCCCTCCACAGACGGCTCACATGCTGTTTCACTGTTTTGGTCTGCCATGCTAAAAGGGAAAGTTAAAACTAATAGAGCTTCCATTCGTTTTCGCTGCAGAGAGCAGATGACCTTCGTACACATTCTGTAGCATATCTGATAATTAAATGCTCAAAGTAAATGCAGCGTATCTATATTAGCAATAGTGCGGTGTTTATTAAGTAATATGTATGGTAGCATTTAGCCTTCCGTTAGCACCTATATAACTTTTTGACTGGGAAAACGAGACAACAATCGCATCAAGACAATAATAGGCTCTACTTGGATTTAACAGTGCATGTAAACAAAGTGATTGATACTCTCCTATCTCATCACACTCTCCCTTCATCCAAACAAGACCCTTCATGCGCCTAAAAAAAACATGACACCCTTAACTCTTCATGACAAAAGGTTCGTCCTTCACCCCACAAAGCAAGGACACACATTCACCCCTATACCCTTCAAGACCAGAGTAGATGCACTAACAATCACTACTGTTACTGTTTTGTACAGTTTTCGTTGTGTGTAAATAATTCTTCATGTGTAACTCGTTTTTCTTTTTCTTTTTTGTTGCTATAGCTGCTCAGATTGAATAATTTTAACTGTGGGCACTGTATATTGTTATTGTAGCAACATCTATTAGTAAATTATTTGCTAGTTTAAATTTTACAACTAGTTATTTCATAAGGCCCTGGATAAGTGTAAATGTAAGATGTATTTTACAACTATATGTGCTATACAAATTGCCTTCTTTACTCCACTCTGTTAATTGTAACGTAATCCTTCATTTCAATTTAATGTATTTTGGCATATTTCAATGACTGATGTACAAAAAATAAAGTTTTTACCAACACAAATTTTGGCGTATGGATCATTTATGTTAATGCCAAAATAGTAATACAAGTATTATATTTAACTTACAACATTTGTGAAATCACTGGCCCTAAAAACTAAACTAAAAAAAAAAAAACAGACGTTCCACAGACTCACAAATATACTAAAATAATGCAAATAATAATTAATGAGCAGTCTAAGCAGCCCTGCTTTTCTCCCACACAGTTTTCTAACCAATCTGGGCTGCCAGAACTTCATTGACTACTTCACATCACAAGGGTTCCAGTCTGTCTACCATCTTCAGACGCTGTCCATGGAGGTAACTGCTTCTCTCTTGGCGCAACAGTCAATCTACAATAAAAGAATCATGAGTATGGGGCTTTGATGCTATTTTTCCACCCCTTCAGGACCTGGGCGCTCTGAAAATCCCAGAGCAGTCGCGGCTGGTCATCTGGCGAGGCCTTCAGGACATGAAACAGGCGTCCGTCCCCATGGCCCCCTCCAACCACCACCACCACGACTACCACGGCCAGCAGCTGCTCCGCTCCAGCAGCAACATGGCCATGGCCACGCTCGGGGCCGGCGGCGGGGAGCTCCAGCGCCAGAGGGTCATGGAGGCCGTGCACTTCCGCGTCCGACACACCATCACGATCCCCAATCGGCCCGTGGGAGCTGGGGGTGTCGCCGCAGCCGCCGACGAGTGGGCGGACTTCGGCTTTGACATGCCAGACTGTAAGATGTCCCGCAACAAGCACTCTATCAAGGAGGAGTTCATGGAGAGCGATGTCCACTGAGGAAATGGGGGCCAAAAAGCAGCTCGTTTACTCGACGTATTAGAGTCATATTGCTCTGTTTCCGATGACCACAACATTTTAGAGGCCTGTAGTGTTAGTCTAAGATGGGGGCAGATTTTATGTTGGTTGCATTAGTTAAAGGTGCTTGTCAATTTTCCTGCTTGTCTCTATTGAGATGTTAATGCTTTGTCTGGAATGTTCCACAGTATGGCATGAAACTGAATCAGAATCAGAAAAAGTTTTATTGCCATTTTCAGTTAAAAAAATTCACAAGGTAGGAATTTGCTTCAGCAATAGACCCTTCCAGGAGTGACGCAAGTAACAGTATGCACACGCAGTTAAATTATCTTTATTAATTTTGACATAGCAGCTAATAAAAAATATTTTTAAAAAGCTATGTTGTAGACAACGCAGACACATGGTTGTTGTTTGCCAACGAGTAGTAACTGTCAGTATCTAACTTCAGCCTCTAATTTCTAAAGTTCACTTATTACTGTAGGATTTGGGGCGCTTGGTGAAACAAACCATACATTTAATTGTCTCAAACTGTTGTCTCCTGCTGTGTTTTTGGTGGCAAGGATGCTAATCGCTAACAGTAACAAACTACACAAAACACTTCTACATGTGGTATTTTCTACTGGGGCTCACAAACTAACACTCACGTGTTAGTTTGTGACTATCACAAACTAACAAACTAACACAAACTAACACTCACGTTAGTTTGTGATGTTTGGAGGCTAACGCTAACTCTCCCACTGAAAATGCATTAGCGCTAATATATGTAATGGTACCAGGCTAATGGAACGCGATGTGGATGGGTCTATATAGTCCAATACAATGCAACAAATTATATGATAGTAGTAAAATATAAATTACAAAACTATTCTATTAACATGAAAACACACAGTTAACGCTGACAGTTGATGTACCAGGTCAGCTCTGCGGAGAGGCTACCCCATACACAGCAAGACAAAATGCCTGTAATCAAATGAATACAAGAAAGATAAATTTAATGCCATTCTGGGGAACATTCCAGGCAAATAGATAACATGTTCAAGTATTTGGCAGACTTTAGGCTCCACCAGTTATATCGAATTTTGTTTTCAGGCAATACCATATGACTGATCCAACCCTCACTTGACGAGATTTGTCAAGTGGAGACATGCTTAACTGCTAGAATACACTTGAACTAGTGATGCACCAATACCGATACTGGAAAATACAATCGATTCCCGAGCTTCTGATACTGATCCGATACTCCAACTAGCCATTTTGAGAACACAAGAACATTTTTACCAACTCCAACACAGTAACACAATTGATACCTCATAATAAAGCTCAGAACCTGCTCAATAAAATAAAAATAAACATATTGAGTTACAATGTTTAGCTGTTAACTGTAATGGGTGTACATATTGTTATTATTAGTATATTATTATCTTAACTACTCTTAATCTTTTAGCAAGCTTTGTTGAAGTAGTTTAAAGGTGCTGTACTTGATTTTTATGATTTTAAAACATAAAAAACAGAAGTAGTTTGTTTTAAAGGTTTTACATCAGTTGCTAATACAGTCCCAGCATCCTAAATATTCACCGTGACGAGTTTATAAGCATTTATCATGAGTCTCGATAATTACTATATCGACTTGTCGTTTAATAAATGAAAGACGGAACAATATTTTTTGAGGCTCAATATTTTTATACAAATAGGAAATGTTTTGTTATTTTTTGGTAAAATATTCTAATTTCAGCTGTAAAAGGTAAATAATCAATATAAATGATACTAGCTACATACTTAGGGGTTTCATTCTGCGTACATTTATTACGATGGTTAATTTGGAAGAGGGTTTAATGGGATTTTCACACTTTAAAGACATAAAATGGTTAAAATTTTACCATTTATCGTGATACTTTCTGTAACAATATGTCGCACATGAAAATGTGTTATCGTGACAGGCCTACTCTGAAGCTGGAGCGAGTTTTGCTGTCAAGGGTAAAGCTAACAAACATTAGCATGCTAACGGTGCACTTCCTTCTTCTCGTAGAATAAAACACTTGATAAATAGATGCAGAGAAAGCGCTGTGGTCTCATTTTGACACAAATAGATCCTTTTACAATATATCGTTGCTGAAGCAAAACAGATTTTACTTTATTAAATGCAAAAAATCAGGTACAACGTCTTTAAGGAAAGTAACCTGGTATCAGTTGATATCAGGTAATTAAAATAGTCAAAGCCCAAGTATCGGCATCGGTATCAGAACTGAAAAAGCTTGATCGACGCATCACTAATTTCAACTACTTTAAAAGCAAAAGTTTATTACTTTTGGTGCAATATTTAGTACACTTGATATTAGGTCCATGTCATTTCACCGATTATTTTAAAGTTCTCATCTGACTGGTTGCCAATTAGTCTCTACTTTCTCATTTGATTTATTTATTTCTATATTTGTACAAATGTAAATAGAGCGTCTTGTAAATGTTTTGTATTAGATATGGTTTAAATGGGGCTGCACTGTAAATTGTCTGTGTACGGAGAATCTTACGCCTGTTCATTTCAAGTTGAGATGGAGGGCAGGTACGTTTTTATAGTAGAATTTAATGTTTTATATGCAGACGTTTGAATAGATCGGGTTGACGTGACATCACAGCATTCTAGACTGCCCATAGTTTAACATTGAGCTGGAGGAAAGTGAGAATTTCTATGATAGAATATGTCTTTTTGTTGTGATTTTTGGCTAATATCTCTCTAAAAATGACTTGCCCGATCCAGATGAAACAAGAAAATGACAAAAAGTTCAATGTCTTCTTAGTTTTTAAGCTCAAAATAGGTGTTCGACTTGTAGGTTGCCAGTTGCTGGTTTGTTCGGTTGTTCTGTCCTTGTGCAAGACGCTTCACCAAGCTTGCATGTGTTGATGGGCACTGGGGTCACTATTTCAGATGGAGGATACGGACACATACAAATATATGGGAGAGTCACTGTTTTTGAAAGAACAATCCAAACTTATGATCCACAAATGTTGAACTTCATTTGTCAAAGTAGGGCCATTCAACATTATTTTCCGAGGGCCAGATTTTACCTTGAGCCGTGGCCTCTGGGTGGGATTTAACTAAATTTGGGGTTGCACAAAATATCCATGACCCAGAATCTGTTTCAATAACTATGAAATAACTACTTCTGTATTAGATTTTAGTGGAAAAACAAAATGCTTCTTACTATACAAAATTACCAATCCAGGACTGAACCAGAATTAAACTAGGACTAACCCAGAAAACAATCAGGAGGAGTGGCTCCCAAATCAAACAAGATCTAAAGCAGAATTAAACAAGGTTCAACCAGGAGAAAAAAAAGTATAAACTAGCACTAACCCAGATTTAAACCAGTAAACAAGAGAAAATATATTTTTAATACTTGGAGGGTCGTGGGCCGGATCTGATTTTTTAAAGGGTCTGATCTGGCCCCCAGGCCGCTAATTGAATAGCCTTGGTTTAAGTTTAGAGCAAGAGTGAGGCTGCTGAGAGTTGCAAGGAACATCTGTTTAGGCACCCTGTGTTTGCTCTATAAACTTGCCGTTTTAATCTTATCTCCTAGTCTCTTAAACTGACAACATTTGTGTTTTTGGAGTAACACTTTCGGAAGCTATTATAAAAAATGAATTTCAATCTTGTCGCATTTGTGCTGACAGAGAAGGCGTTGAACTTTGTGACAGTTTTTGTATCATGTAGACAGGCCTGGTAATTAATTAAAGAATTAGCGATATGAAACATAAACCAGGTCAACAAATCTGCCAGTCCAATCTGTCTTCAGCTCAGTTTTAAACTATAGACCAGGGCCATTCAACTGTATTTTACAAAGGGTTAGATTTTTCTTATGGTTTTGTTCTCGGGGCCAGAAACATGACTAACGCTTTTGAAATATGAAATAAATGTAATACGAAAGGCTGCAGATCTGAACCAGGACTAAACCAGGTCTAAACCAGGTCTACACCAGGACTAAACCGAGACTAAACTGGGACTAAGCAAAAACTAAAGACTAAACCAGGTCTAAACTAGGTCTTAACCAGAACTAAATCAGGACTAAATCAGGTTTTAACCAGGTCTAAACCTGAACTAAACCAGCACTAAACCAGGTCTAAACTAGGTCTTAACCAGAACTAAATCAGGACTAAACCAGCACTAAACCAGGATTAAACCAGCACTAAACCAGGACTAAAGCAGAACTAAACCAATAACAGGAGATAAAAAAATTTCTATGTTTTGGAAGATGGGTTGAGGGCCGGTTCAGATCTCTTGGCGGGCTTGATATGGCCTGCAGGCCTTAAGTTGAATAGCCCTGCAATAGAGTCTAGAATGTTCTGAATTTTGTACATGTACCCAACTTTTTATTTTTTTTCTTCACATGCATTTTTCCCTCTTTCCTTTTTTTTCCTCGTTTATATCGTTGCCATAGAAACCCTATTTCTCCTGGTGTGTTGTCATGTATTTTTTTTTATGTCAAATGCTGTTCTTGAAATTTCATTATTGTGCAGTCAATACTTTCTATGTTGTGGGCTATTTTTTATTGTTACAAAAAAGTGCAGATAACACAAAACTTAATAATGCAAAATCAGTATTATTATCATAGAACTATTGAAAAATTTTAGTAGCATTTCAGTCTTTTGAGTGTATTGTGAAAACGCCTTGCAGGTACTTGGCGCGTACGTCATGGCACTTGAAGATTTTAATAAGGACATTCCTTTTTTTCCCTGTTTAAATATTAGTAGCATTGACATGTAGAGATAATGTGAGTTTGGTGTGAAAAAGAAATCAAAAAGAAATCAATTATTGTCCACTCTTTCACAAAGCATTGGTCGGAGCACTTTACCACTTATGTACAAACACGTCAGGACTCACTGTGCTAATGATGATCAGTATTATGTGTAAATGTAACAATGTGACTTGGTATATGCATTTTGTTATATTCATGGGTAGTTTGTATCTGTTTTGTAAAGATTATTATGGGATGTACCACTGTAACTTTGAAATGTTCATTTTTTGATGTTGTACAATTCAGTGTTTTGCTATAAATCATGGACTCTGATCTTGTGTATTGGTCATTGATTTATTTATTTAGTAGATGTATATATTTTTTTTACATTTTGCCAACAATTATTATATACTAAGTATAGCTTTATGTTTTTGTAGCCAGTGTGGGAGGAGACAAAAACGTCCTATTTGGTTGTTTTATTAGGAACCAAAAAAAGTAAAATAAAGACGTATTTTGTGCGCCAAAACAGTGCCCCTGCAGGTCATGTCTAAATAACACTCATGATAAGCTAACAGAGACTTGAAAACAGGGCTTACCACAAGTTTCGGAGACTCCAGATTTGTTCGATGTCCAAATTCAAGCATGGATGGAGAAATGTATCATCTAACCTGTCATATAGATTTTAAACCTAATACTTTATTGGTAAAATAGTTTGAATTAATAAAATATGTGCTTTTACATTTTCATAATGACAAGTAAATGGAGGTAAACAACAAAATACGTTGTTTAAATGGTCTCAAAAGGCATAACACCAAAAAATAGAAATGTGTAACAACAGCTACGAGCTGCTGATCTCTGCCTCTGAGGCATTTACTGACAGTAGAAGTCATGCTCACAGGTTTGTCACTTTCAGAACATTAAACATGCTCTTTGTTTGTTTTCTACAGAAGACGGTTGCATTCTCTTCCAAAGCATTGATGTTGGTGTTGAAAGTATCTAAAGTATGTTCAAAGTAATGCGTTGCAATGCTAAGTGATTTAAAATTGTGATTTAATCACAGTAATAGTATTAGTATTAGTAACTTACTTACACACAACATCGCCATCTAGTATAGTCCGATTAGAACTACTGTTTTCTTTGTTTTGGTTTAGTTTGAGAATTGAAGTGTAAATCAGCAACTGGGCGTTTTTCAACGTTTTTTAGTCACAGCCAGTGTAGGGTGTAACTAAGTTACATTTACTTAGTTACTGTAATTCAATTACAATTATAGCACTTTAGTAGTGTAACGCATTACTTTGAAAATACGTGTAATTAAATTACAGTCACTAACAAAATACTTAGTTACTTTCAACACCAACAGCAATGTACAGGAGGAGAATGCAACCTTCTTGAAAATATTCCGCAGCACACCAAAAATATTACCAAATCACACCTTTCAGAAAACAAAATTGTATAACGTAGCGAACATTGTCTGAGCCGCTGCCAGGTTCTTACAATTTGACAAAGGTGGCCCAGGACACTCCAAAATTGTAGCTTATTTAAATAAATCAGTTGGACTCAAACTGGACATTTTCTCAAGGCACACTGGTTGAAAATTAAGGGTACAAACCATTTCTGCTCAGAGATGGATGGCCTTTCCTGACAAATATAGCTTCTTTATAAACTGCATTCACTGCAGTCTACACTCAGTGGAGTAGACTGCATTACTTTGTGTGTGGATGTCATTCCAAAATTGTTAAGGTGTTCAACTCAATTTACACTAAACATGGAAATTTGTTTGATTTATTTTATGGATTTTATAAACAATGCAAGAATGAAAAATAAAAAAAAAACATGGGACTTTTTTTTTACATTTGGCATTTCACAGTCATTTTGTTGGTCTCAGTTACCCTGCTACAATGGGAAAACATAAACCTTCATAACATTTTTTTCACGAGTAAAACAAAGTAAACATTCATTTGACCCAGGCTTTAACAACGAGTTAGTTTTGGTAGTTTACTAAGAGGCAGGTCACAGCAAAGAGTTGATTGACGCCAAACTTGCAGCCGATGGCCATCTCCTCTGTTTGTCTCTTGAGCGCCGTGTAGTCAGACCGGAGCGTTCAGTCGTGCTGAGGGCTGAATCCACCCCAGAAGAGCAGTAGTCATGGTTACGGTGGGCTACCTTCGTCGTTAAATCCTCCAGGTCATCAGTGGGAGGCTTGGACTGCTCTCTCCACTCCCAAACACAAGAGCGCGGGGCAGGAAGAGAGTATTTGTTCCATTCAAACAGAAAAGGCAGAGCTCCTCTTTTCAACAGCCGCCGTCCCTGTGGGCTTGACGGCGGAATCACGTCGGTAGACAAAAAATGGCAACTGCAGAATCTAGTGTTTACCGTCACTTGGATTTGAGTAAATGAGTAAATGACTTCACTTTTTTATGGCCTCTAATGTCCTGTGAATCTCAAAGCCAACAAAACAATGACAAAATGCAATCTGTTTAAAGTACAAAGTATAATTTGTCCTTTTCCACAAACAATCCATGAAAGTTCATACCTTTAATGTTTCCTAGACCATCGCCCGCGCGCCCGTCTCCCCCGGGCCATGAACAGATTCCTCCACCTCATGGCGCTGAACAAAAAAGACGCTGGGGCCAAGACGTGGGCTCCACAACAATCCAAAAAAGAAAAAATATTTTTTGAGAACTCAAAATCCCAAAACGAAGACCAAAGCTGGGCCGCTGCGAAGCGCGCTCCCTCTGCGGCACCTCCGCGCAAGGTAAAGGAAATGGAACGCCTTCACCGGACAAGAATAGCTGAGGGCTGGCGGTCCATGAGTCGAGGCGCGCGGTCCCTGCTCCAAACCCGGTCCACAGTCCGTGTGTCAGGCCCGGTGACCGCGCTCTTCCTCCGGTCCAGCGCCAGCCGCTCCGCCGCGTGTGAAGGAGAAAGAGAGAGCGGCGCGCACTGCCCGTATGTCCCATTAACAGCCCGTCTCAGCTGACGGGACAAACAGCTGAGCAGGTACAGAACACCAAACCGTCCCCCTCGGGTGAGCAGCAGACGGGGCTCCTCATTAAGATGACGCGGCTTCACTCGCGCTTTGAACACCACTTCTTTAGTTCCAGCGCTGCTATTGTTAACACAACGGGTCGGTACTAGCCACGTCATCTGTCAGAACATCTGATCTGTTTTCCCCCAGTTTGCAACTCTAATTCATGACACAATACACACATTTGCCTTCGGACTTCGGCGTGAGCGCCGTGAGCAGCGCAGCACAGACACAGACTTCAGACTCCTCTGTCCTCAGCACCAGTGAAGAATCATGAACCAATCAGAGCAAATGCCACAGCGCATCTACAAAGTTTAGCGCTTTGCATAGTTTTCGCGTGGATTGATATGCAAATTAGCCGCGTGCGTAACGAGGCGTTAAGTGCTTTATGCACAGAATAATCCCAAGTGAAAACTGGAAGAATGAAAATAAATGGCCACTGACGGAAGGTTTATTTAGGCTTTGAAGACTGTCTTGTTGTGTCAGAGCTACAGTAAAGTCTAATCAATGACATCCTTCAAGAATTAACTGTAAATTATCATTAGGCCTATTTGAAACATGGGCTTATGATCTAAACATGACAGACACGTTACTTTGTCCAGAGGCTTCCAGGGGAAATTTAAGCACAGAATTAAATTAATACAGAATTACATGAATATTGCACAGAAGTGTTGCTGGATAAGAGTCAATCTTTATATTAAAATGCATCAGAAAACTGTGAAAGCTTTGGAGGGAAAAAACACCATGACTCTGATTTGAACACAACTTAATGATGATATCCATTTTTTAAATTATTAATTCTACCTAAACCAAATTATAGCTGAGGGGCTGTGATCAGAGAGAGAAGGAGGACAGTGCAGCTCACAGAGAAACACTGACAAGATTTAGACACAAGTGATCAGCAGCATGTGAACTACACAGATTAACCCAACTGTGCCACAAGTTTTCTTATGATAAACAAAGCCTCCATTTGAATCTTGGGCAAAAGTAGCCTGCAATCATAATGTATGATTAAAGGTGCACTATGGCACTTTTGTGTGGATGGCCTGCCATTAGCCTATTGCATGATCATAAAATGTATCACTGTAACATTTGAGTTTGTTGATCTAAAACACCTCAAATCCCAGGAAATTACATCCATTTTGTTGAAAATCTTCTGGGGGAGGACCCCCAGACCCCCCATTCAAAGTTACCTGCTATAAGTTAAATTCTGAATTCTATCCAGGGATGCTTCATTAATGGATGAAGGCCAACAACGTCTTGTGAAAAGTGCCCAAAAAAGACTGTTACGGCCCTGATCTCAGGTTTAGAACAAGTGTGACCCCGATGTGGCCCCAGTGCGTTTGATGTCGCTCACATGGTCCAAGGCTCAGCTCAGGGAGTTTGTGTGTTTGCTCAGATGAATGAAAAATTAGAGGGAACATTGGTTGTAACACTCACCCATAATGAGTGTTATTTGTTACCAACACAAATATTCATCTGAGTAAATGACTTCACTTTTTTATGGCCTCTAATGTCCTGTGAATCTCAAAGCCAACAAAACAATGACAAAATGCAATCTGTTTAAAGTACAAAGTATAATTTGTCCTTTTCCACAAACAAACATAAAAATCCACGAAAGTTCATACATCCCCTTTAATGTCTCCTAGACCATCGCCCGCGCGCCCGTCTCCTCCGGGCCATGAACAGATACCTCCGCCTCATGGCGCTGAACAAAAAATACGCCGGGGCCAAGACGTGGGCTGCACAACAATCCAAAAAAGAAAAAAAACGTTTTTGAGATCTCAAAATCCCAAAACGAAGACCAAAGCTGGGCCGCGGCGGCACCTCCGCACGAGGTAAAGGAAACGGAACGCCTTCACCGGACAAGACGCTGTCGGTCCATGAGTCGAGGCGCGCAGTCCCTGCTCCAAACCCGGTCCACAGTCCGTGTGTCAGGCCCGGTGACCGCGCTCTTCGTCCGATCCAGCGCCAGCCGCTCCGCCACGTGAGAGAAAAAGAGAGAGCGGCGGCGCACACTGCCCGTATGTCCCATTAACAGCCCGTCTCAGCTGATGGAACAAACAGCTGAGCAGGTAAAGAACACCAAACCGTCCCCCTCGGGTGAGCAGCAGACGGGGCTCCTCACTAAGATGACGCGGCTTCACTCAGATGACGCGGAGCTTAAGCCGCGGCTCCGGGAAGCGCGCGGCAGAACCGTAAAGCCCTCCGGCGCGACCGTAACCGCGTCTGTTTAGTGTCACTTCGCTTTGAACGCCACTTCTTTAGTTCCAGCGCTGCCAAAAGCATAAACCCTGCCTACATACATCTGAGTTACAATCTGTTTTCCCCCAGTTTTCAACTCTAATTCATGACACAATGCACACATTTGCCTTCGGACTTACTCGACAGCACACATTCTCCGTTTCTGTGGCTAAAGTCTTCCAACTGCAGCAAGTACACGTAAAACGATAGAAAATAGCTAATGCTAATGCTACACAGTAACTACATGAAAGAAACGACAGATAGAAGAGTTAGCTTGTTATTTACCAAACTCCAGGTCAGATCCAGGACGTAGGACTCAGCACGACGCACCGTCATGATGGATAAAAAGTTTATTCCAGTGTATCGCTGTGCTCCGCTCCGCTCTCAAATAAAATTGACTTTTCGTTAACGTTCAGGGGGTCAAATCAAGCGTGGTTTGGAAGAGAATAATAATAATAATAATAATAATAATAATAATAATAATTAAAGCCGCAAGTGGCGTTAAAGGCCCTGCCCTACCCCATGCCAACACAAGAGCCCGCCTTTCACCCTCCTGCTTTCCCCTGTATCACCGTTCCCACAAAAACAACCTCTATCTACTACTACTGCACTCATTGCAATGACTCAAGTTCAGACGTTGTCACGGGTGTACAGTTGGAGATAGAGATAGGTCCTCATTAACTTTAGAGTTCAGTTTGATGTGAAGAATGTCTGTGCCAAATTGCAATTTTCTATGTCATACTAATATTTTTCACCCCAATCAAAATGTCTGTTAACTAAATCCCATGTCGATGTAAACCCTCATTCGTCCAGGTGTGGTCCATCGTAGAAAGGGGTTCCGAGGTTGTCATCCGGACGCCGTTTAAATATCGAGACGTTTCGACATTTATCCAAAAGTCATTGTAAATTTTATCAGATTGTCAATGACTTTTTGATAAAAGTCGAAACGTCCGGATGACAACCTCTGAACCCCTTTCTACGATAAATCCCATGTATTACAAGGGCTCATATTTGTCATTGACATGGTAACACGATTGCAGATAAATGTTTGTTCTCATTGTGGTTTTGTTCAGGATGGCAAGAAGGATGTTGGTTGAAATGTTCGTGTGGCACCACGACACAGAAAAAACTTGATTTTGATCCAATTGAAAAGTTTAAGGTGGCGCTCTAGAGCAATTGGACAACATAGCTAGATATATTGTATAGCGTCACATTCAGCTCGTCATTCTGAACAAAACGTATATTTGCTACGGAAAATAGGACACTCCAGGCCAGAGATACGCAACGTTAAATACTATGAGAAATGGCTGTTTTGATTTGCAGGTTGGCCACGCCCACATTTTTCAATATATCAAAAATGTAAAAAGTCATTATTGATAATTTTCAAGCACACTGAATGTGCTTGATATCTCAGAATCCCAAACGAAGACCAAAGCTGGCCCGTTTCCTTTACCTCCGCGCGAGGTAAAGGAAACGGAACGGCGTCACCGGACAAGAGCTGGGCGCTGTCGGTCCATGAGTCGAGGCGCGCGGTCCCTGCTCCAAACCCGGTCCACACTCCGTGTGTCAGGCCCGGTGACCGCGCTCTTCCTCCGATCCAGCGCCAGCCGCTCCGCCGCGTGAGAGAGAGAAAGAGAGAGCGGCGCGCACACTGCCCGTATGTCCCATTAACAGCCCGTCTCAGCTGACGGGACAAACAGCTGAGCTGGTGAATAACACCAAACCGTACCCCTCGGGTGAGCAGCAGACGGGGCTCCTCACTAAGATGACGCGGCTTCACGCAGATGGCTCCGTGAAGCGCGCGGCAGAACCGTAAAGCCCTCTGGCGCGACCGTAACCGCGTCTGTTTAGTGTCACTTCGCTTTGAACGCCACTTCTTTAGTTCCAGCGCTGCTACTGTTAACACAACGGGTCGGTACTAGCCACGTCATCTGTCAGAACATCTGATCTGTTTTCCCCCAGTTTGCAACTCTAATTCATGACACAATACACACATTTGCCTTCGGACTTCGGCGTGAGCGCCGTGAGCAGCGCAGCACAGACACAGACTTCAGACTCCTCTGTCCTCAGCACCAGTGAAGAATCATGAACCAATCAGAGCAAACGCCTCAGCGCATCTACAAAGTTTAGCGCTTTGCATATTTTTCGCGTGGATTGATATGCAAATTAGCCGCGTGCGTAACGAGGCGTTAAGTGCTTGATCGGAGGAAGAGCGCGGTCACCGGGCCTGACACACGGAGTGTGGACCGGGTTTGGAGCAGGGACCGCGCGCCTCGACTCATGGACCGACAGCGCCCAGCTCTTGTCCGGTGACGCCGTTCCGTTTCCTTTACCTCGCGCGGAGGTAAAGGAAACGGGCCAGCTTTGGTCTTCGTTTGGGATTCTGAGATATCAAGCACATTCAGTGTGCTTGAAAATTATCAATAATGACTTTTTACATTTTTTATATATTGAAAAATGTGGGCGTGGCCAACCTGCAAATCAAAACAGCCATTTCTCATAGTATTTAACGTTGCATATCTCTGGCCTGGAGTGTCCTATTTTCCGTAGCAAATATACGTTTTGTTCAGAATGACGAGCTGAATGTGACGCTATACAATATATCTAGCTATGTTGTCCAATTGCTCTAGAGCGCCACCTTAAACTTTTCAATTGGACCAAAAAATCACGTTTTTCTGTGTGTCGTGTGCCACACGAACATTTCAACCAACATCCTTCTTGCCATCCTGAACAAAACCACAATGAGACCACACCTTTATCTGCAATCGTGTTACCATGGCAATGAAAAATATGAGCCCTTGTAATACATGGGATTTATCGTAGAAAGGGGTTCAGAGGTTGTCATCCGGACGTTTTATCCAAAAGTCATTGTCAATCAGAGACAATTGACAATGACTTTTGGATAAAAGTCGAAACGTCTCGATCTTTAAACGGCGTCCGGATGACAACCTCTGAACCCCTTTCTACGATGGACCACACCTGGACGAATGAGGGTTTACATCGACATGGGATTTAGTTAACAGACATTTTGATTGGGGTGAAAAATATTAGTATGACATAGAAAATTGCAATTTGGCACAGACATTCTTCACATCAAACTGAACTCTAAAGTTAATGAGGACCTATCTCTATCTCCAACTGTACACCCGTGACAACGTCTGAACTTGAGTCATTGCAATGAGTGCAGTAGTAGTATATAGAGGTTGTTTTTGTGGGAACGGTGATACAGGGGATGAAAGCAGGAGGGTGAAAGGCGGGCTCTTGTGTTGGCATGGGGTAGGGGGCAAGGGCCTTTAACGCCACTTGCGGCTTTAATTATTATTATTATTATTATTATTATTATTCTCTCCCAAACCACGCTTGATTTGACCCCCTGAACGTTAACGAAAAGTCAATTTTATTTGAGAGCGGAGCGGAGCACAGCGATACACTGGAATAAACTTTTTATCCATCATGACGGTGCGTCGTGCTGAGTCCTACGTCCTGGATCTGACCTGGAGTTTGGTAAATAACAAGCTAACTCTTCTATCTGTCGTTTCTTTCATGTAGTTACTGTGTAGCATCCCCCAGTTTGCAACTCTAATTCATGACACAATACACACGGACTTTCTCGACAGCACACGTTCTCCGTTTCTGTGGCCAAAGTCTTACAATTGCAGCAAGTACACGTAAAACGATTGAAAATAGCTAATGCTACTGCTACACAGTAATTACACGAAAGAAACGACAGATAGAAGAGTTAGCATGTTATTTACCAAACTCCAGGTCAGATCCAGGACGTAGGACTCAGCACGACGCACCGCCATAACAGATAAAAAGTTTATTCCAGTGTATCACTGTTTACCGGAGCACGAGGTGCTCCGCTCTAGGCTTCATCAAGGGCCTTATTCAATACCAGCTCCTACCCACACTTGGTGGGCAGTCCACAGACGTCCCCCCAGTTCCTTCTTATTGAACACCTTAGAGGCAATCTACAACTGTGATCCTTCAGGCTTGTTAATCCTTATCCTTACCTGTGGCCTGACTACCGTGCCTCTGGTCGGTATGATCCTTCCCTGGTCCAAGTATCGTTACGCATATTCCGGGCTCCTCCTCTTCTTCAGGCCCTGAGGCAACTAAAGGCCAATTCATACTTCATAAGAAGTACGAACTTTGTTCGTGCGCCTCAGGCTGTAAGAACAAAATGACGTCATTTTGTTCTTACAGCCTCTGTTCGGCTGTTCTCGCAGCCTGTTCTTGGTACATCAGCTGAGCAGAACTTTGTTCGGCAGAGCTGTGCGTCAACTAGGCTCTGATTGGCCACTTTTTCAAAAGGGGCGGGGTAAATTTCCTTGGGCGCATGTTGGAGAAATAGTTATCCTAAGGACAAGGTGGTCAAACCAACGGGCTGACATCCGGAAGTACGAAAAGTGCCATCTCCCGCATTTGTTGAACGAGCAGACTGTATTCGCCCTGTACTCCCCGCGTTGTATTTAGCGGCCGGACATGCCATCTTCACTCATTTCGTTCTGTCTCGTCGGCCAGCGCATGTAAAAGAAGCAGGTCGTCATCCTCTTCATCTTCAAACATCATCCTCTCTTCCTCCTCCTCCTCTCTCATCCACTCAAAAACTACATCTGCTATTACTAAAACGATATCAGCTGAGCTGAGCGATGGTAATCTCCATAGAAACAGCGTGGAAACAGTTGTTGGGGATCACGGGGGCGGGGTCTGAAGGAGTTCCGCTGCGGCGCTTGAGCTGAAGTATGAATGCCAGAGCCGAAACGAACTTTGTTCTTGTTCTTACAGCCTGAGGCGCACGAACAAAGTTCGTACTTCTTATGAAGTATGAATTGGCCTTTACTGTCTCGAACGGATCTGACTTCCCATTCAACCGAGCCTCTGGTCAGTATGATCCTCCCCTGGTCCAAGTATCGTTTCGCATATTCAGGGCTCCCCCAGTACTTCAAGTCCTGTGTCAACTCACTGTCTCGAACGGATCTGACTTCCCACTCCCCCGGGCCTCTGATCAGTATGATCCTTCCCTGGTCCAAGTATCGTTACGCATATTCCGGGCTCCTCTCCTCATTCATGCACTGTACCAACTCACTTTCACGTACGGATCTGACTTCCCATTTCCGCTGGGTCGGGTCCCACAGCCGCCTGTAAACCCGCGCATCTCTCTCTTTATCGTTCGCAGTCTCTCTCTGGCTCCAGCACCGCCACTTGCCTTTCGCCCTGAATGGTACTCCTACGAAATTACAAATTTAGGGGAAATTAACTAACTAAATAACAAACTTATGTTGTTGTGACCAGCACAAAACTATGTACATTATCTACATTTATTTACAGGAAAAATGTCTATGTACAATAGTGCTCGTATCTTGCACTTTAATACGAGGGGCCACCCCCTAATCAGAGACCCATCCAAGGGTGGGATGTCAAGTACTAAGAGAGAGATGAGAGATGATTCCCAGCATGGGGTCTACTGATCCTTAAGAAAGCTTTTAATAGGTTTAAAGTGCCAAAAAGGCTGGATCTGGAGAACCTAATGGCCTCCGACTTCATCCTAGAAGGAGACAGCCCCAAGTCTTCGAGAACATCCCAATTGCCTCCAAACCACTTGCCCCTGGCCCCCATGGGAAAACCCATGACCACCACTTCCGTGCCACCACAATGCTGCCGTACTTTTTCTTTGATACGACTATACTTTTCCGCCTTCGCTGCCTTTTCAAGGGTCCCAGGGGCACTCTCAAAGGGCACTGTCACATCGATTATAAAAGTTCTACCGTTCTTGACCATCACCAGGTCTGGCACCCACAGCCTACCTTCCTCCGAAAAGTGCCTTTCACGCCAGACTTTCCAGCCGAGCTCCCCTGCTAAGTCGGCCAATCTTGTGCATATGCGATTATGTGTAGCCATTCTATTCTCTTTCAGTTTCGGGCAGCACCCCACCACATGGGCGAGTGTGCCAGTCCCGAAACCGCACAGCCCACATTCTGTAGCGGCATCTCTCTCGAAATATGACTGTTTAGTTTTGAACGTGTTGGTTCTTAACTGTAGAGCCAGTTTGAATTCTAGCTCGGACAAACCAGCCCCAACTGGGTCCTGCAACCAGTGGTTTGACACTTTGTCACCTTTGAAGGTATTGATACCTTTGCCATGGCACACCTGTCTCTCCCATCTCAAGAACTCCTGTCTCTTCAGCCATTTGGAGGAGACCATATGGGTGAACATGTCCTCCACTCTGGACGGCGCTTCCAGTCCAGTTATCATCGAATATAGCCGTCTCGCCTTCCCTTCAAACCCAAGCACTCTTGCCATAGTGTTTGTCACTGCGTCATCCGATTCTAGCAACTTAATCACCCGCCTCAACCTGGAGGCGGGTATTTGTTTTGCCAGTTTGGGGAGCCCCAGTCCCCCATCCTGAAAAGATGAGTATAAGACCCCATCTGTTGTAAAGTGTTCAAGGTGCAGCCACTCCTTCACTGACAACCTAATGCTGCGGTCCATCTCTTCAAGATGGGTGCTTGTGACCTCCCCAAAATCACATTCATATGCCAACCGAGGGAGCACATAGGCCCGCAGTAACACCAATTTTTGGGATGGCCTGAGTCTCGACACCTTCACTCTGCCCAACAAATTGCCCAACTTGCCTCTGACGTCTGAGGGCGAGACCCCTTTCCACAGGCTGATTTGCACCCCCAAGTACCTGAAGGTATCAGTCATTGCCAGCATCCTAATAGGCTCACCCATGAGGGACCAGGGGGAACAACGGTTCAGTACCGTGGAACGCCCATGTCTGCTCAGTAAGAATCCTGCACATTTCTTAGGGTTAGGGCAGAACCCTGTAAGTCCAGAAAATTCTTGGAGGATCGCCAGATTCCTCTGCATGCCCTCCCAACTCTCACTAACCAGCACCAAGTCGTCGGCATACGCCATCACCGCAACCTCCTTGTCGTCACCAAATTGGACCCCAGTGCCGAGCCGCTCTAGAGCATATAGCAGGGGGTCGAGGGCCAGATTGAATAAAATAGGGGACAGGGGATCGCCCTGTTTGACCCCTCCACTAAGTTCCACCGGCTCCGTGTAACCCCCGCTCACCAATACTTTGGTATAGCATCCCGAGTATGCATCCCTGATGAGCTTTCTCAATCCCGAGTCAAGCCCCATCCTTTCCATCACTGCGTCAATAAGGTCATGGGAAATCAAACGCTTGTTTTAGGTCAACAAAGACAACCGCCAACTGCCGCCCATTCTTTTTGGCCATCTTTATCAAGCCATCCAAGACAGTTATATTCTCTGAGGCCCCTGGACCCTCTATAAATCCCTTTTGCCTTGGGCAGGGAGGGCACGACTCCCGGAATCGACCCACCAGGACCCCCGAGAATAGCCGCAGCAATGTTGATGCCACTGAGATGGGCCGCCAGTTATTTAGTACACCCAACTCATTGGCATTCAAGGATTTCGGCAATAGTGTGGTCCTGCTCACTTTCAGCGTCTTAGGTATGCCCCCGCAGACCAGCCACCTATTGAAGAGCCGAGCCAGCTTCTTACCAGTCACATCAAACACTCTGAGATGCGGCCAACCTACTCTTTCCGGACCTGGGCTACTGTCAGCACGCACCTTTCTGAGGACCCCCAACACTTCCCCACCCGTGACAGGACGCATAAATGGTGAGTTGTTTGCCAGGGGGAGTGCCCCAAAACCCCCCAGTCGAACAAACCCGGTCGGGACGCCCCAGACTTGGATGAAGAAGTTCTGCACTTGCTCCGGGCAGACAGAACACACCAGGTTTATCCCGTCGAGTATCACCGAGGCTGCCGCTCGCCTGTTTGTAGCCCAAGTCCACTGAGTGAGCCTGAACTTCCCCTTTTTAGACATATTGTTCGCCCCCATCTTTCGCCGGTGGGGAGGCGGCCGCCTGCAGGCAATCCCAAACCGCTTCTGTATTGCTCGTATGAAGCGCTTAGCCTCGCGATTGATCTCCCTGCGAGTCGGTATTGAGGACATGTCGCAGGCACTCAGCAAGGCAGACTCCATGTGCCCTGGGGCAATCACCGTAGGCAGTATTCCCAACAACTCTTCCCTCAAATCAGAGAGGTCAGGTAACTCACAAGATCGAGTGGGGCTGACGCTGGGGATCCTCGCCGCCAACAGTTCCTCATATAGACCTTTGTGTGTCCTCCTGATGTGTTGCGAAAGGCCCCTCTGTGTCCTAAATGTTTTATGGCAGTGAGAGCAAGAATGGTTGAACACACCCGCCAATCTCAACCTATTGCCCCCACATGTGGCCGCGTGACCTGCCATACTCGTCACCGTGTCTCTGGAGGAACCACATATCTTGCAGAGCATTAGGACTCTGGCCGCTCTGTAACGCAGTCTCATATGTCTTTGTGCCACTTGTATGGATTTCAGAGGGGCCTCGCATAAAGGACACACACCCGAGACCCCAGGGTAGCGGAGGCCCACCCACGTGAAAGCTGGCAGGCCTCGTAAACCCTTGGGGAATACACCTCTCCATCCTCTGCCGACCAGCATGAAGATTATCTGAGTCTTAGGTCGCTCCGTGCAAAAGAGACGTCTTTTCACCTTCAGACCCACCCTGGGTGTCACCTGGTGCAGGACCTTGTCATACGCGCACGACTTATTATCCGAGCAGCATAACCTGTCCGAAGAAAGTTTCGGTCTTGACAAAGACGTAGGGAGGCTTCCCCCAGCAACCAGTGCTCTCCAACGTTGTAACCTCGCCATTAGACGGTAGGGTGTGGTATATATTGACGGCGAGCGAACGAAATCCTTTACCGGTGCCATCATTGGGGGGGTGCACTTCATTCCACCATCGAGGATCCCTTCGCTCCAGGGCCTCCCTTTTCTTTTTGCCGCAGACGACCGCAGAGGATCACACCCCGTCGTCTTCATAGTCACGCTCTCCTTAGCCAGCCCACTCGTTTCGCCAGACACAAACCTGTGGACAGAGAGTAGGTTAGTTATGTGTTCAGGCAAGTTCCCAGATGGGTTAAGACTCGAGCACGGCAGAGAAAAATGCATTGCACCCCCCCTACAAGTCCACACATTGCCTAACACAAACCCCCCAATTATCACTACAGTCCTTAACCGTAAGTGGTACCTAATCACCATCAATTCCGTTAGGTTTCAGTTTGTTAGTCTCCCAAGCGCTACCCAATGAGTCAAGGAACGACACCAATGGGTCGCTAGTTGGCAACAATGTTAGTCGGAACTAACATGAAAACTGGTGATCCCATAAACTACTCTCTTTAAGAGAGTCATAGTTACTCCCGCCGTTTACCCGCGCTTCATTGAATTTCTTCACTTTGACATTCAGAGCACTGGGCAGAAATCACATCGCGTCAACACCCGCCGTGGGCCTTCGCGATGCTTTGTTTTAATTAAACAGTCGGATTCCCCTGGTCCGCACCAGTTCTAAGTCAGCTGCTAGGCGCCAGCCGAGGCGACCCGCCAGGGCGGGCGCCGTAGCTGGGGAGATCCGCGAGAAGGGCCCGGCGCGCGTCCAGAGTCGCCGCCACCACCGACATACCCGGCCCCCCCCCCGCGGCCCGCCTTGGTCGCGGAGGCAAATTAGGAGGAATTAGGAGGAAAAAGAGCTTTTAAATTACCGTTCGGGCTACTTTAAGTCATTTCAGGCTACCTGGCCTCCTTTTGACCCGCTTTGACCCCTAAAGGTGTGATTTGGAAAATTATATTTGGACCACTCAATGCACACGTTATTATGGACATAATATAAAAATTTCAACGTTCTACCTCTTTTTATTTTTGAATTATGCCAAAAAAGACACTTTAAAAGTTCAGATCGGCTACCTAAATGTAGAAAGGGCTACCTTCCAAAAACTTTGCTTTTTGGCTTCCTTTCGGTGACCTTTGACCCCTGAACCACCAAACTTGGCACAGGGACTCTTGTGAGACCCCTCTACATTAATCTGGACGCTGATAGTTTGTAGGACCCCCAAAGCGGAAAATTATGATTAATATACCGTTTGGGGTACTTTATTTAGTTTCGGGCTACCCAGATCAAGCAGAAAACTGCAGATAGTGAGTCTAGCCTTTCAAAGTGGGGTGGGGGATGGGCAATTTCTAACTGTCAAACGCCTTAAGGGAAACCAAAAGTCTGTTTGGGCTACTCAACACCTTCTGAACCCCTTTTCACCCCTTAAATGTAGGATTTGGCAAATCATCTTTGGGCCACACAATGCACACGTTATTATGGACATAATATAAAAATATCAACGTTCTACCTTCTTTTTATTCTTGAATTATGCCAAAAAAGACACTTTAAAAGTTCAGATCGGCTACTTAAATGTAGAAAGGGCTACCTTCCAAAAACTTTGCTTTTTGGCTTCCTTTCGGTGACCTTTGACCCCAGGACCACCAAATTTGGCGTAGGAGATGTTTAAAGGCCCCTCTACAATAATCTAGAGACAAAAAGTTTCCACGACCCCCAGGGAAGATAATTGCCTGTTTGAAAATCAGCTTTTAAAATGGGGTCAGGGTCAATGACCCTGAGTCCACCATTAGTCGATTTTGGACTTAGGGTTGCATTTTTTTTTCTACATGTTGTTGAAAGCTGATTTTAGAATATGTTTTCAGGGGTCCCAAGACAAGTTCAAATATGTTGGTTTAGTGTCCGTCGGACTTATACTTTTCGATAGGCGGAGCCTCGAAATCCCACCGTTTTTCACAAAAGATGGCCCCCGGAATGGTCAAACGTTGACCGAACGATTTGAAATTAAGCAGTCTACCTTCAAAAATAGGTCTTAAACAGATTCTAAAGTTTCATCTTTCTACGACCTTTGGAACACTACTTAGCTTTAAAAGGGTCTTTAAGAGATGGGATGAAAATATCTGAATAAAACATGTGTTCATGTGTACCATAATCCGAAATCAGATCAAAATTCTAATTAATGAAAGTTTGGTTGAAATGAAGCAAAACTCCTCTTATGCCAGTCGGGCTACTTTTCCCAATGTAAAAGTAGCCCAAAATGGAGAGAGAAGGCCGGATGACCCGTCCAGCCTGACCTTGGATAGAAATAAAGGTCAGAGGAAATTTGCGTTGGCACAGCACGGAAGGTCGGGTGCTGGCATGATTATGGTAAAATTTTGCTTGTTTAGCTCCAGCCAATTTTGAATTAGGAGGAAAAAGAGCTTTTAAATTAATGTTTGGGCTACTTTAAGTCATTTCAGGCTACCTGGCCTCCTTTTGACCCGCTTTGACCCCTAAAGGTGTGATTTGGAAAATTATATTTGGACCACTCAATGCACACGTTATTCTGGACATAATATAAAAATGTCAACGTTCTACCTCTTTTTATTTTTGAATTATTTTTGACACTTTAAAAGTTCAGATCGGCTACCTAAATGTAGAAAGGGCTACCTTCCAAAAACTTTGCTTTTTGGCTTCCTTTCGGTGACCTTTGACCCCTGGACCACCAAACTTGGCACAGGGACTCTTGTGAGACCCCTCTACATTAATCTGGACGCTGATAGTTTGTAGGACCCCCAGAGCGGAAAATTATGATTAATATACCGTTTGGGGTACTTTATTTAGTTTTGGGCTACCCAGATCAAGCAGAAAACTGCAGACAGTGAGTCTAGCCTTTCAAAGTGGGGTGGGGGATGGGCAATTTCTAACTGTCTAACGCCTTAAGGGAAACCAAAAGTCTGTTTGGGCTACTCAACACCTTCTGAACCCCTTTTCACCCCTTAAATGTAGGATTTGGCAAATCATCTTTGGACCAAAAACTTTGCTTTTTATATCTTTATATTTTAAGATGTTCCTTTAGTGTCTCACCTGATGTAATTTTTGTATAAAGGAGAATTTCTTGCATGTTTTACTAATTTGTTTTGGATTTGAGTTCAGTATCAGTATGATAGTGGTAATTATATGAATAATGAAAAAAAAAAGAGTTAGTGAGTTAATGAGTTATCATTAATAATATTTATTGAAATTTCACAGTTATATACTTATTAACATATACACACGTGTATATATATATATCACACATACATTAATAAAGAACATTTGTTAATTTTAAAACAAAATGACAGTTTTGATTGCGGGTTATGGTGTCATGTCCTGCATGGCCCTGCTTCCTTCGTGCTCCCCTCCCTTTCCTTCTCCCTGTGTGTGTGCCTGGGCGGAGTCTGCACCTGTAGCTGATCTGCAATCAAGCACCCTTCAAATATCCAGCTCTCCTGCAAGACTCTGCCAGATTGTTATCATCCTACACACGGTGAAATTCTCGGCAACTCCGTTTTCTGCGTTTTTTGGAGATTACTCTACTTACCTGTTTTTTCGCCTCCAGTTGTGGTTCTCCATCCCTGCTCCATCCCTGCTCCATCCCTGCTCCAGCCCTGCTCCAGCCCTGCTCCAGCCCTGCTCCAGCCCTGCTCCAGCCCTGCTCCAGCCCTGCTCCAGCCCTGCTCCAGCCCTGCTCCAGCCCTGCTCCAGCCCTGCTCCAGCCCTGCTCCAGCCCTGCTCCAGCCCTGCTCCACTTCATCTGCCTTCAGCCCTCCAGTATCCAGATAATAAAACGTTTTACTTTTGATCTGGTCTTTTGTCCATTTTTGGGTCCCTCTATTGTGAAGCCGTAACATTATGGATTTATTTTGTGTCCTTAGTGGTTTCTTCAATGCACTCCAATAAGACTCTGGGATGAAGTCCTGCTCGACGATGCTTTGTCTTTGGCGATTTGTAAGGAGAGAGTTTATCCAGTATTTGTTTTGCCGCAATCCTTGCTGCCGATGATGCTTTTGCCTTTTTGGGGGGCTGTGAAAACAAAGAGATATGCATTTTTTTTTTTTTGTGCCTTCGGGGCAGAATACAAATTCCTGGTATTCTGTCATATATTGATCTGCAAATTAAAATATTAGGCATGAAAATATAAATAAATATAAAATAAAAATATAAAAAAAAAAAAAATCATACTGTATTTGCATTTACCGATTTTAGGGGGTAAGTTGACAGTTCTCATTTTAGAGGCTCTGCCTCTGCCCCCAAATAACAATTCAAGGGCTGGATGGATTCAGTGGGACTCTCTCCCCTCTGAGAAATTCAAATGACCAAGATTAAAAGCTCTGCAGAAAAAGAGATTTTTTTTTCACACTGCAATAAAAAATACCCTTTGAGCATGGTCAGCTTCCACAACGCTCTGGATGTATGTTTTAAACTCTCGGACATCCACATCAGTCACCTCCTTGACCTCTTCCACTCTCGCTGGTTTTTCATCCAGTTTTGACCGTTTTTCTTCAGGCTGAAATGGACAAACCACAGTTAAAAAAAGAGGTTTAACAGTCAGTGGTTTCTTGCTAATGTGCTCGGTTACCTCAAGATGTTTGCTTTTCATCAAAGCTTTACCCGAGGGTCGCTTTTTTTCCTGTGGAGACTTCAGAAATAAACCTAAATAATAGTTTTAGGAAATACACGGAATAAGTATGATGAAAAAATTATTTACCATAGCGGTAAATGAAACTTTTGCCATCTCTTCTCCCTCTGATCTGGGTGGAGGAGCTAAAAGTTCCGTTTTCTCTACCTCTGGCTCCTCTTCAGATGAGGCTAATGGCTCCAGAAGTTCCCCCACCGTTGGCCCAAGAGTCTCATCTGGCTCTTCTTCAGGTGTGGCTTGTAGCTCCATGAGTTGCCCCACCTTTGGGCCAGAAGACTCAGGACCTTCTTCCAACACTGACTCCTCCAAAGAGCTTTGAGAGGAAGAGCTGACAAGGACTGCTTCTGCAAACTGTAAAATAAAAACAAGTACACAGATTTGACAGTTAAAATTGAACTGAATTGTGATGTGAAGAAAGTATATTGAGAAAAAACTTTGATGGTGCCAACCTCTATCTGAGGGCGGTCAACTGCCACTGGCTGAGGGGCAGGTCCAACTGCCACTGGCTGAGGGGCTGGACCTGCTTCATCCCGTCCCTTGGATGGAAAACAATATTGGAACAAAGTTCATCATAAGCCTTCATTTACCTACGTTTTTCTCTTACATACCTCCAAATTTGAAATTTGGGCTTCCAGCCGTTGAACCATTCCTCTAAGCATGTCTCTTTCTTTTGTCATCTGGTCCAACATCGGTTTCTCCCTAGCACAGTCAGCTCGAGGGCACTCATCTTCCTCATCGTCTTCTGACTCCTGGTCTAGAGTAGAGACCAGTAGAGGAGTTGGGTTGGAGGCCCTCAATGTTGCCAGTTGCTGTATGGCAACTGTTCTTCTCCCTTTTGCCAGGAGCCTTACCTTTGTGGCTTAATTTAAATCGCCGTGGGTTTGTGAATGCTTTTTTACATTTTGCACCTGTGCAAAACAGCCTCGTACTGGACAGCGACCTGTATCAAATGAACTTCGATATGAGGCCAGACCATTTAAAATTCTTCTCTCTGTTTCATTTACAACTTTGTGATGTTCTCGTAAATGCTTGGATAGATGTCCCAAAAGCCTATGGCATGTTGGGCATTGCTGGGCATTTTTTGGTTTTGTCATAGTCAAAAAAAGAAAACGAAAAAGTAAACTCCAAAGACAAACAATGTTATCTAAAAGTTGAAAATAAAATCCACTGCCGTCCTTATGCTCTTCGTTTTGCTCGAGGTAGCTCCCCAACTCAACTGCGGATAACTGGCCAGCAGACCTTATATTTATACTGCCAACTCTGCTCTGATTGGTTGAAACCGGTCTTCCATAGGAGTCCATTGGGTTTGGACGAAAGGCACCTTTTTGGACAATCCCCTACACGTCCAAGTCATTTGGTACATCAAGCACTTACTTGGACATTTCCCCACATACGTGGTATTAACTCGTTTACTAACTGTACAACTAAGGTAAAATAAATCTTTATTCTTTTGAAATCAGACCTCAGTGTGTTAAATATTCTTTGGCAGTATTGTTGACTTAACTTTTGAGCTTAAAAAATGTAATATTTGTGTTAATATGTGTTTTCCCATAAGGCACTCTTTTGGAACTTTGCCTATATACATAGCATTAATTTGCTTATTAACAGTAAAATTACGGTAAAATGTATATTTTCATTACAAACCAGACTTCAGTGTGTTAAATATCCTTTGCCAGTATTGTTGACTTAACTTTTGAGGCATACAAAGATATTCATTTTGTTAATTTGTTCATAACTAAAGCACTTTTTTGGACATTTCCCTACACATCCTATTCATTTTGACCCATAATGCACTTGTTTGAACATTTGTCTACATATATAGTATTAACTTGTTTACTAAAGCTAAAACAGGTAAAATATTATTATTTTTTCATTAGAAATCAGACTTCAGTGTGTTAAATATCCTTTGCCAGTATTGTTGACTTTTGAGCTTAAAAATGTAATATTTGTGTTAATTGATATGTGTTTGCCCATAAGGCACTCTTTTGGACATTTGCCTACATATATAGCATTAACTTGTTTACTAACAGTAAAATATATATTTTTTTCATTAGAAATAAGACTTCAGTGTGTTAAATATTTGTGGGCAGTACTAAAATGTAATTGAGCTGCCTTTTTTAATTACCAAAGCACCCACATCAATGCAAAACTTATTCCAGATAAGTACCAAATTAAAATGAGTTATTTTAGCCTCTTTTTGTTACTACCATAATTCATTTGCTTACTTATTCTTCTGATTACTGTATACTATATTTGGTAACTGTAAGAAAATGTACTTCATGATGCCTATGAGATTGAACCTGACAGTAATCAGTAAAATGAGGGGGTCATAAAAGTACAGGAGTTCATGTGAGGTGCACCTGCCCTGACCTCTGCCCCTCCTCTGATCAAAGCAGAGTGATTTACAGTGGTCGTGACCTCAGTAAACAATGAAGCTTCAGTTCAGCAGCTAAGTGTGAACAATTCAGCCCCAACGTGTAAACAAAGCAATCAACAGGAGGGCTCTGGACAAATGGACATGGTTTTATTCCAAAAACAGCCACACACAAACACTATACAATACTGTACTATATATAATACTATATAAACTATACAAACAATAATAAAGACTAAAACCAGGTTTGAATGCAATAACATAGTATAATTTGTGTGTAAGTTTATTACGTACATACAGTACAGACCGAAAGTTTGGACACACTTTCTGATACAAAGAGTTGTCTTTATTTTCATGACTATGACAATTGTAGATTCACACTGAAGGCATGAACACTATGCATGTACTGTATATCTAGCAATTATAATTTGAGTTTGATAAAAAGGTTTATTTAGAAAAGTATTACTTATATAGATTGAATAAGTTTTAGCACACTAGAGTCAGACATTTCTTAACAGCACATTTGTATGAGAGAAGAAGCCAAGATTCCATTGGAAAAAAAAAAAGACTTTATTGAAGTATAATATTAAAAGACCAATAATGTTATGCAGGATTTATATTCTTCTTCCTGTTTCTGAATTCTTCAATTTTCTTTAAACGGTCACCATAGAAATGACTTGGCCGGATCCTGTTTTCATCTTTTGTGGTGGCCCAAAGGGATTATGGTTGTGTTGAGCTCTGACCTGAAACACATATATATACACACATTTACCAAAATATAAACTGTCTGCCTACCGTTTTGTTGCCATGTACTCCATGTTCTTTTTCTTTTCCAGCCCCTTTTCTTTTTGATGGGAACTTTCTATAATAATAACTAGTATCTAAAATGATCACCAAAATAGATTGCATTATTACCCTTTCTTGGCATTATTACCCTTTCTTGGCCTTCATGTGCATCTTTCTTCCCAAGGAAAGACAAAAGTTTGTCATATTCTTTTTCTTTTTGATGGGAATTTTCACCACAGGCAAGGAAAAAAAAAAGAATAAAGACGTAAGTTTTTAAAATAAAACAAACTGTATATTTGTGAGCATTTATCAAAGTTCTGATTACACGTTGAACTGGCGTTGCAGTCCAGACTCTTTATTTCTCGCCTTTGGTGAAGCCATTTTATTAGAACCGAGAACCCTCTGTTCTTGTCTTTTCCTGTGGTGAAAAGAGACAAAGACATAAATATTAACAACACAATATTTGTATTTTGGCGAGCATTTATATAAGTTCTGACACTTTTGTCGACCAGGCGTTGCACTCCACGTTCTTCGTTTCTCTCCTTGGGGAAAGTTTTTTATTACAACTGAGAACCCTCTGTCAATGTTCACCACGGGAAATGAAAAAAATTAGAACACAGACCAACGTTAAAAATAAAATAACTAGTATCTAAAATGATCACCAAAATAGATTGCATTATTACCCTTTCTTGGCCTTCATGTGCATCTTTCTTCCCAAGGAAAGACAAAAGTTTGTCCCTGCATGAACAGCAGAAAAAGTTCTCTGGAAGAGCCATGATTAAAGTACATCCAAAGACGGAACACTGAATGAAACCAAATGAGTATGCACTTTGATTAACTAAAACCAAGTACCTTATGATTGGCTTAGCCAGTAGTACCACCCCTCTGAATGTTAATAATGTTCCCAAAATCACAACAATATGTACCCAAAGTTCCAAAAGAGTGTTTTATGGACATCAATTAACACAAATATTAATTTTTTTAGGCTCAAAAGTTACTTCAAAATACTGCCAACGGATATTTAACACACTGAAGTCTGATTTCTAATGAAAAAATAATAATATTTTACCTTTTTTGCTTTTAGTAAACAAGTTAATGCTATGTATGTAGGCAAATGTTCAAACAAGTGCATTATGGGCCAAAATGAATAGGATGTGTAGGGAAATGTCCAAAAAGGTGCTTTAGTTATGAACAAATTAACAAAATTAATATCTTTGAATGCCTCAAAAGTTAAGTCAACAATACTGGCAAAGGATATTTAACACACTGAAGTCTGGTTTGTAATGAAAACATAAATTTTACCGTAATTTTACTGTTAATAAGCAAATTAATGCTATGTATATAGGCAAAGTTGCAGATGAAGTGGAGCAGGGCTGGAGCAGGGCTGGAGCAGGGCTGGAGCAGGGCTGGAGCAGGGCTGGAGCAGGGCTGGAGCAGGGCTGGAGCAGGGCTGGAGCAGGGCTGGAGCAGGGCTGGAGCAGGGCTGGAGCAGGGCTGGAGCAGGGCTGGAGCAGGGCTGGAGCAGGGCTGGAGCAGGGCTGGAGCAGGGCTGGAGCAGGGCTGGAGCAGGGCTGGAGCAGGGCTGGAGCAGGGCTGGAGCAGGGCTGGAGCAGGGCTGGAGCAGGGCTGGAGCAGGGCTGGAGAACCACAACTGGAGGCGAAAAAAATAGGTAAGTAGAGTAATCTCCAAAAACCGCAGAAAACAGAGTTGCCGAGAATTTCACCGTGTGTAGGATGATAACAATCTGGCAGAGTCTTGCAGAAGAGCTGGATATTTGAAGGGTGCTTGATTGCAGATCAGCTACAGGTGCAGACTCCGCCCAGGCACACACACAGGGAGAAGGAAAGGGAGGGGAGCACGAAGGAGGCAGGGCCATGCAGGACATGACAATTTAATTCATCATCAATTGCAGGAAAATCCCGTCTAAGAATCGTCAATACATTGGTTTTAATTTTGTCCTTGTTCAATAGGCGATTTTTAGTTAATTTGCGTGCCACAAGGATCATGTTATGATCAGACAGACCAGTAAGAAAATTGTAAGATTTTGTAATTCGATCCTCTCTATTAGAAAAACAAGATCAATTTGTGTCTTTGAAGATATAGCAATCCTTGTGCAACCTTTAATTAATTGGGTGAAATCAAATTTAGTTATTGAGGATGTGTGCGTGCAGAATGTATGCTGGGTGATTGGCAGCTAGATTTCCCGATCCTCGGTCAGAAGGCAAGGTGACTTGGTGAATTAAATTAAGATTGTCCAGAGCCGATGATATATTTCCAAGATTTAATCCGAACTAGAACATGATGAACAGTAATATTTGGTAGTAGTTGGGGGCGTTGTTTGTAGGTGTGTGTGAGTCTGTGTTTGTGAGTGTGGTTTCTGTAAGGAAAGCAGAAAGGCAATAATTACAATCAGTCGCTTAAGTTTATCAGATAATCACAGAAAAATAGGCGACACAGTATAGGAGAAATAGCACCATCTTATGGATGGAAAAATGTACTGCAGGGTGGAAACAAAGGCGAAACAAAGGTGAGACTAATTAGGGGAACATTCGACGGAAAACACTTCGGAAACACGTAAATAAAGGTGGAAACAGTCGTAACTAACAACATATGTCCTCTAGGTGCGGATTATAACCAAAGCATAATATATGGTGCAATTAAGATGCCTCGTGGCTGCACAACTAAACAACAAACAGTAACAACATGTGGCGCAGGGGTAAATATACATATGATAATATCACACACAGGGGTAAAACAATATAAATGTGACACTTACTTCTGGCATTTACGCACACGGCACGGCACACATCCAGCACAACAAACACACCACGCCACTCTCAAACTAACAAGTCCGACAAACAACAGGCAAAGTGGGACGTACCATCATGGCAGGGGGGTTTATGGGATAGTCCAAACTGTCCTAACCTTCTTGGGGTTAGGACAGAACCCCGTAAGTCCAGAA
>CM033624.1:7711449-7716449 GCA_019453435.1 Rhinogobius similis | reverse complement strand
GGGCCAGTATCTGATTACCTGTTTAATTCTCAGTCAGTAGAAGGTTGTTCTCTCAGACTGTCTAGGTTCAATTGTCTTTGTGATAATTTCCTGACAGAAATTGGTCCTGTTCGAGCCGGATATGGAGTTTTGGCGTCTCCGTGGAGGATAATCGACGACAGCTGAAGAATTTCTAAGAAGAGTAACGAGAAGACCATTTCTTCCAAGTGACCAGTTGATCCTCCTTATCCTCCGCGGCGACAAAAGCTCCATCCAATCGGATTTACAAGAGACAACCATACAGGTCAGACAGAAGTTAACTCAGTCAGAAGTTAACTTAGAGTATGAATGTCGCGACTTTGAGTGTGACTGGTGAAATTTTGAGTGTGATTGGTAAAGAAGTCTCATCAGATCAATGAGTTCACCTCAAACTTACAATTTGATGGTTGCTCATTAAAATGGATGAAAGACTAATTTACATGAGGAATTTTAGGCTGGTTTTTCATTAGGAGAAGAACATTCAGTGGAAATCTGACTGTGAGTACACCCAGCTTATGACCAGTTCATGATAGAGTGAACTAGAAGCTTGTCATAGGGGTCAGACATTTCCCGGACTCAGTAAAGTATTTTCATACAAAAAAGAACTTTGTAGGACTCCCAACTGCAAGTATGGCAGATTTTAATACTTGGGCTACACACGCCAAAGGCGTGATTCACAATAAACCAAAGAAAAGGCCAGCTCAGTTCTATTGACTGAAACTGGAGCTGCGGTTTATGTTTTTGGCCAACAAAACCAACCAGGCCAAAACAGACCCTACAAAGGACAAAATAGAAATAAAAAATACAAAGATCAGAAGGAAATTGATCGAAGAGAAGGCAATTGTTATATATGCCACAAAAAAGGACATCTCGCACGAGACTGTCCCCAAAGGAAGAATAGGGACTCAGATCGTAATAGACAGGAAAGACAGGGTAGAGGGGAGCAGAGAAGCGACTCAGACATGTGATTAGCCGAGCAGATAGACAATTAGACAGAAGAGTTTTAAAAGAGTTGAATAAAGGTTTAAAAGGGGCTTTGAGTTTTTGTGTGACACTAAGACGAGACTTTATAAGCGGGACCTGACCCAAGTGTGCCTTGACCGTGGGCCCTTAAGGTCATTGGCCATAAATCTTGCTGTATCTGGGTAATGTTATACTGTCCAGTTGAAGTGCTTTAGTTTAGTTTAGTTTAGTTTTTACGTGAGTTGAGGTCACAGATTAGGTTTAGTTTTCCCTATCGTTTGTCCGGTGTGTGCTGACTTAGTTGTCATGGAAACCTGATTAGGGGGGAGATGTGTGAATTAAGTGCAGAGACACGTGGAGTTAGTTTAGTTGTTAGGTTAGTTAGTTAGTGTTAGCCCGAAAAAGAAAGACGTTATTGATTGAAGAAGAAGTTGCCCAGGGGGTTGGATTTTTGGAATAGGTCTTTGTGTTGTTCGTACGATTAAAAGTTACAGTTAATTTTAAGGCATGCTTTTTGATCTCTCTTGGAGGGATTGCAAGGTTTTTGAGTACTCGAGTGTGGTTCGGCCGTTTTGTTTCTCTGTGTGTGTTGTTCTGTGTTGTGTGTAGGGTTTTTCATTTTGAGGCTGGTTCTCATGAAGCCCATGGTTTGAATGGAGTTTTAGAAGTTGTGTTCGTCACCAGGGTTAGAGAAGGACAGAGGAAAGTGCAGCGTTTGGGAGGCGGAGCTATTGGCTCCTCCTTTGTGTGTGTGAGTTTGAGAAGGGCGGAGGAAGCAGTGCTGGAAGGGGGAGCGTACGTCTCCTGCAGTGGTTGATGACGGTGACATGTTGTTAGTTTTATTTTCGGAAAATAAAAATAAAAGGGGGGATATGATTAGGAACAATAGCATCTTTTAGTATCCCGAAAAGCGCTATATAAGTATAAAGCATTATTATTAATAAATAGAAATAGATAAATAAATAAATAAATAAGTAAATAAGAGAAAGACAGGCCTAGATGACATGTACGACAAAAGCAGTACATGCTTTAGGCCCCGACTACTTCTATTTTAATGAACAGACAGTCTTCATTGACATAGAAGTGCCTGAAAATGTAAAAAAGAAATGTGCACACCCAGTGCCAGACACGTGTCAGTGGCCAGAAACCCCATAGACACGTGGGCTGAATTGGGCTGCTATTTACATTTAGTAAAAACATCTAAGTTGTAAACGAAGCAGTAAAAGGAGAGCACCAAATGTACCTAACCCAAATACATTGCTCAATTCTATCTCACCAGAAGCGAAGTTCTTCTCTGTCATTGACTTGAGCAATGCATTTTTCAGCATCCCATTGGATGAGCACTCAAGTGGGTGGTTTGGGTTTATCTACCAAGGTTAAATAAAAAATTAAGATTAGATTTAGACAAGATTATTACAAGGATATAGTAAGAATCCAACAATTTTTAGTCAAGCCATTACTTCTACAATGGAAAAATTTACTTCGCTAAAAGGAAGTTAAATATTAATATATGTTGATAACATATTAATAACAAATTCCAGTCAAAGCGATTGCAAAATAGATACCATTGCAGCATTAAGGTTTCTCGCAGAAACAAGGGACACTGTCAGAAACCAGAAAAAAGCAATTTTATCAGCTACAAAACCCCAAAGAAACAAATGTTGGTTTTGGGCCTGATAAATTACTGGAGACAGTGGGTAATAGATTATGCCATATTGACAAGACCACTCCAAGACTTGATACATACAGGTGAAATGAAACTTACAGATAAAATAATATGGACTGCAGAAACAGATAAAGTTTTTGAAAAGACCTTTTTGATTGAATTTTTAAAAGCAATTCAATTATCTAAGAGACTTGCAGTATGCAAATGTGAGGCACATACTACAAAACAAGACTCTTTTTCAAAAGGAAACAGACTCGTGGACACAGCAGCAAAACAAGCTGCCACCAGTACAGAGACATTGACTATAAATACATGAAGCACATGACAACATCCTACAATCAAGCATCGAAACAAGAGAAACAACTTTGGCTACAAAAAGGAGCAAAAGAGATAGATGGACTTTTTATAGGACCTGATAATAAACCATGGCTACCCAGATCCATGTTTAAATGGGCAGTTGAAGTGACACACGGGCCGTGCCATGTGTCAACAGGAGGGATGAATAGACTGGTAGACAAATATCATAACACTTATGGTTTTAATACCTATTCAAAAAAAATTTTTGTAGACAGTTTTTGACATGCATAAAACATACACGCATATTCTCCCTGCAGACGACAGACATTTAGTCCTTTTGAAATGTTGTATGGAAGGAAACAAGAAGAACATAATCTGCCCGAAGGCAATTGTTCCACATTGCAGGTGATGAGACCAGGAGATATGGTGTTCATCAAAATCATAAAAGAAAGAACTGGACCAGTCCTCGGTGGGAATGGCCTCATCGAGTGCTGCTGACCATGCCTACTGCTGTCAAAGTGGAAGGACGCTTCTCCTGGGTGCATCCATCACACTGCAAACTTCGGAAAATTCTGACACCAGAATCATCGCAACATTAGACTCTTCTAGACGCAGGACTTCTTTTGTATCCAGTGACGACAACGATGTTCTTACAGTAGCAAATACTGGGCATCGCGACGTGGAAAAGGTGTTCTTACAGTAATCTTTACTGGACACCCTACGTTGATCTACAATCAAGATGGAAGACGCTGATATGAAGAAACAGAGACATGAGAGAGACTATCCCATCAAAGAAGCCAAGCTCCACAGGCCGTGGACAAAGGAACTTTGGTCAAGAATCATGTTGAAGTTTCTATTTCCAGTGTAGGCTGTACTACTGTTGTTTTGTCTTTTCACTACTTGTATTTTCCCTTGCTTACGTTCACAAGTCCAGAACATGGTTCAAGCTAATGTAATTAATACCCTGAATTCTGAGATCACGTATGTCAAATTACTCCGTACACAAGAATTTGGAGTAAATTATGATGATGATGTTGACCAGCTTTGAAAACTACAGAGTACAAATGTCGTGTTACAACTAAAAGTACTCAGTAGAGCGTTGTACTACTGATGTGAGAAAGACTTTGTAGTGTTTTTCTATGATTATTGTTTTTATGTTTATTTTGACAAACAGGAGGGAAATGTAAGAGAATTTTATTGGGATTGTAAAAATGACACATTTCTGGTAATAACAATGCATTTATAGGAATGTGCTTACATGTGAAATGCTAGTCACTAGAGAACTAGATGTTTAGTGCAAGCAATGCTGTTTCAACAATAGATATAGTATTGTTCTTGACCTGTTTACTAATTCACTTATCTGTCAATAACAGCTGTTGCCTCCTGCCCTGCGAGGTCATGGGAGCACCAGAAGTATGCTGACCTATGCCTGTCTAAACTGAATAAAAGTGCAGGGGAAGGGAGTGGCAAGTTGGAAGAGGCTGCAGAAAGTTGAACAGAGTGTCACTTCTGCTGGTGGGACGAGCTGATGAGCGCCACTTGCTTCCCCGTGCATTGTGCACGTAAAAAGCCTAAGGGCCAGTATCTGATTACCTGTTTAATTCTCAGTCAGTAGAAGGTTGTTCTCTCAGACTGTCTAGGTTCAATTGTCTTTGTGATAATTTCCTGACATCCCTGGGGCACCCCTTCCTTCTGGGCGTTTGTATAAGATCTCGCCCCCCGAAAGAAAGGCCCTAGAAAAATACATAAGGGACTCATTAGCGTCCGGTTTGATTCGACCGTCGTCGTCCCCTGTAGCAGCCGGGTTTTTCTTTGTTGGGAAAAAGGATAAGTCTCTGCGCCCCTGTATTGACTATCGAGGCCTTAATGAAATAACAGTCAAGAACAAGTACCCGCTTCCCCTCATAGATTCAGCCTTCGAACCCCTACATCAGGCCACTATCTTCACTAAGCTCGATCTTAGAAACGCCTACCACTTAGTGCGCATCAAGCAGGGAGACGAGTGGAAGACAGCTTTCAACACGCCCCTAGGGCACTTCGAATATTTGGTGATGCC
>CM033624.1:7513949-7706449 GCA_019453435.1 Rhinogobius similis | reverse complement strand
ACTGTCTTAAAGGTGCAGTGAGTGATGCCTCATTTGGAATGTAAAAACTAAGAACTTAGTCATTCCAAGCAGACGTTGGAGGCTGTGTTTGTCCTCTGGAATGGGCATGTCAACAATGGCTTTGATCTTTCCGTCATCCGCTTTCTGTCCAGTTGATGTGATGACGTGGCCCATGTACTTCACTGTGTCCACTTTGAACTGAATCTTGTCCTTGTTAAACTTAACATTCGCTGCTTTTGCTCTTTCCATGACTTTCTGCAGGATCTCATCGTGCTCGCGCTCTGAGGTTGCCGCAATTATCATGTCATCTGCAATGATAAACACACCAGGAATGTTACCAAACGTCTCACAATTCTTTTGTTGAAAAACTTCACTGGCGGATTTAATCCCAAATGGGAGCCGAAGGAAACGATATCGGACCCAAGGTGTGTTGAAGGTGCAGAGTTTAGAGGACGAGTCATCCAGTTTGATTTGCCAGTAACCATCCTTTTCATCCAGAATGGTGAAGACAGATTTTCCTGCTAATTTGCTGCGGACGTCCTCATGTGTGGGAATGGAGTAATGCTGGCGTTTCACTGCTTGGTTCAGGTCACAAGGGTCCAAACACACCCTTAGTGTCCCATTCTTTTTTTGTGTAGCGACAAGGCTGTTCACCCATTCTGTGGGCTCATTGACAGGCGTTATCACATCTCTGTCCTGTAAGTCCTTTAATGTCTTTTTTAAAGGGTCCATTATGGAGAGGGGCACATTTCTGCATGCATGAATCACAGGAGTCACGTTTGGGTCAATATGTATGTGGTGAACTCCAGGAAACTCACCCAAACCCGTGTACACATCTGCATACCTCTCCACGAGCTCTTCCTTGGTGGCTGGTGGTTTGGTTGGAGTTGGTGACTTTGCAGCAAGTGTCTCAACTCTTTTCACCAGCTGCAGTTCTTCACAAGCTTGTCCACCCAGGATCGATTTTTCAGCATGGGAAGACACAATAAAGTCAAATACACCTTTGCATTTCCTTGTTTCGCATTCAAGAGACACCACACCATCTGCGCGTATGCGAGTTCCACCAAAAGCTATGAGTACCGTCTTAGTGGGCTGCAACTGAGGGTTACCCGGTAGCTTGTTGTATATTGACATCGGAAGGACGTTTGCATCTGCGCCTGTGTCAAGCTTGAAAGTGATTGGTACACCTCTGATTGTGGCAGTTTCATTCCAACTTTTAATAGCCTCATTTTTCCCACTGCACACCAAACCTATGTACAGTGAATCCACGTCAGTCTCAATATTGTTCACAGCTTTTGATGTCTTGTAGCTGCTGTTTTTCTCTAGATTTGCCCTACATACCCTTGAGAAATGGTTATTTTTTCCACACTTGTGACACGTTGCCCCGTAGGCTGGACACTGCCGAAGCCCGTGCTTGTTGCCACATTTGATGCAAATCGCTTGATTGTTGTTGCTCATTTTGTTTTTGCCTTGTCCGGATCGAATGCGTCCCGTTGCTTTTCTTAATGCGTCCACCGACGTGTCTGGGGCGACAAGTGTTGACTGCATCGCCTGGATTTGTGATTTGGCCAACTCCGCGGACCTGCATATTTCTATTGCTTTGCGCAGTGTGAGGTCGTTATCCCGAAGCAGTCTCTCTTTAAGCCGTGTGTCATTTGTGCTGAACACCAACTTATCCCTGATCAAGTCGTCCTCATTACGCCCAAACTCACAGTCTTTGCACTTTTGACGCAGTTCTGTAACATATCTGTCCACCGATATCCCTGCTGGCATCGGGTGTGACCAGAACTGATGGCGCTCAAAAACGACGTTCTTTTGTGGGCTACAGTAGTCCTTGAACGCTTTTAAGATCTCTTCAACAGTCAGTGCATCTCCGGCTGGGGTAATAGTCAGCGTATTATACACTTCTAGCGCTTCCTCGCCGATAGTGTGTAGAAGAATGGCTACTTTAACCTCTTCATCTTTCTCCATCGCACCTGTAGCAGTCATGTACAGCCGGAATCTTTGTACCCATCTGCGCCAGGTCTCAGACAAATTGCCGGTGAGTAGCAGTGGCGACGGCGGTCTGAACTGCTCCATGCCGTTAGCAACTTGTTTTTAGCTGTGAGCTAATCTTCGGCTAGCTTACTTGAGTTAGAGTCTTTGTTCACGTGGCAGCTCGAACTTCTGACACCATGTTGTAACCTTTAGTCTTGTTGGCTATATATATTCATAGTATAACGTGGGTTACATATTTATACGTCTTTGATACCCAGGGATAGAGACGAGACCTCGGAACAGCTTCTGTGTCCTTTATTACAACCTCTCATTTTAGTACATACACGCCACAGTGCCACCCAGCGATCATAGTGGTAATTGCTCATCACAATACACCACAGTTACATGCAGGGGGTCCAGGTGATTCAATTAGAATGCTAGTGGTGTCTCTTTGAGATGAGAGGCTCGTTAACTAGTCTAGGCACAAACAGAAGAATAAAGGTAGAATAACAAAGGTATCAGCTGTTACATTTCACACAAGCAACTAAGAACAGGAGGCTGTGGAGCGCCTACTGTGAACAAGTAGTCAATGGTTATACAAGACAATCATTACAGAATCACAAGACATTTTCCATTACAATTCCTCTCTTCTGATAATGAAGAAAACTCTGTTTTCTTTATTAATCACTCAACAGGAAAATGTCAGCTTTCTCTAATAAAATCAGTAGTATTAATAAGAAGTAGAGGAGAAATAGAAGTAATAAGAATAAGAAAAAAATTAAAAATCATAAAACATAGGAAATTAGCAGTAGAGAACCTTCAAAGGAGAAACATATCATTTCGGATATCGTCCCATGGACCTCTTAATCATAATGTAGGCTATAAAAAGGAGAAAAAGAATAATCAAAATAATAATAATAATAATAAAAATGAAAAACAAAAACAGATCTACAGAGCTACAGCTAAGGGTTAGGGGAAGGAGTCAAGTCTGTATTAGTTAGTTGTGCTTGATTAATTTGGTGTCATTAAAGGAGAATCTTATTCAAGATAAGGATACATATCCTTTGAACGTCCGACATCTGTCAGACCTCTGAGTCGCTCACATATTCTGCGTCAGGGATTGGAGCAGCGGTTTCTTCTTTGGGCACATTCAGTTGTATGGAGGCAAATTGGGTAGACACTGTGTTGATTGCCTTACAGAGATGTGGGACTAACAGGGTTGCAGCTCATGACGCCTTCCTAACAATTTTGCATGGTTGATTTCGAGATATTAGAGAGTCCAAAACAATGTCAGAAACGTTAGGTACAGGTGCAGGCAAAATGCTAGGTGTGCAGGTTGCTCATCAAAGAAATTGGCCACGTACCTTGCATATCTGTACCAGAAATTTAAAAAATACACTGTGGAGTGGTTGTGGGTTTTAGTCAGTATGTCTAACCAGGCAACGTCATCGTTATTTAAGCTGTGAGTATTTCGCCTTATACTATGTACACTATCAGGTTGGAAGAGGCTGGGCAGATAAAGAAACCATAAGATCAATGCTGGAAACATCAAAAATACAATGAAAGCATACATCAATACATCAATATTTTGAAGTCCAGTTTCTTCATTGTTTCTTCAATATCAATTTTCTTCAGGAGGGCCATTTTTGTGGCCTGTGAGTCACTGTTTTCAGCCAGCGAGAGAGAGAGAGAGAGAGAGAGAGAGAGAGAGAGAGAGAGAGAGAGAGAGAGAGAGAGAGAGAGAGAGAGAGAGAGAGAGAGAGAGAGAGAGAGAGAGAGAGAGAGAGAGAGAGAGAGAGAGAGAGAGAGAGAGAGAGAGAGAGAGAGAGAGAGAGATAGATAGATAGATAGATAGATAGATAGATAGATAGATAGATAGATAGATAGATTCAGGTTACATGAGAATGCCCATATAAACATATTGTAGAGATGTGCTCTCATTAGTATTGTTTATTTCACATGCTGTGTTGCAGCCAATGACATGTGTTTGTTCTGTCACGTGAACGGATCCAAAATTATGAATGACCTGCACCTGTGTGAAAAATAAAAGAGAAGCGTGATCGTGGAAAAACTGTGTTCACACACACAAAAGGTTGTATTTGTTATCTGTGTTAAATGTCCACGTTAAACGCTGTGTGAGGGACCCTGCTAACAGGTTATGGGCCCAGAGTATTTTGACACAGTTTGATGAGCGGTGGAAGGTGAATGTCGCGACGGTGAAAGCGTGCACCTGAGTTTGGCCACTGCAAGAAGACTGCAAGAATGAGCAGAAAAGAAAAGGACATGACACCAAGCCGGTGGGGCAGACTTGTATTTGATGGTGACGAAAGGATACGAGTTGTGGGAGACAAAGTTTTTGGGCCACCTCTGTCTCCAGGGTTTGAAGGACACTATTCTGAACCACCCCGGTCCAGACAATGAAGAGGATGAGGAGAAGAATGCCAAGGCGTACGCGGAGCTCATTCAATTTTTGGATGACAAGAGCCTGTCGCTGGTGATGCGCGACGCTGCGGATGACGGCGCGCGGCGCTAAAGATTCTCCGGGAATATTATGCTGGCAAAGGGAAGCCCAGAGTAATTAACTTGTACACACAGTTAACGTCACTACAGAAGTCGCCGATGGAGAATGTCACTGAATTTGTCATTAGAGCAGAGACTGCGATCACCGCTTTAAGAAGTGCGGGTGAGGCGCTCAGTGACGGACTTCTAATAGCGATGGTGCTGAAGGGGCTGCCAGAGACATTTAAGCCGTTTGCCATACATATTTCACAAAGCGAAGATAAAATGACTTTTTCTGAGTTTAAGACAAAGCTGCGGAGTTATGAGGACATTGAGAATATGCGCGCAGCTGCGTCTGAAGATAATATAATGAAGGCGAAAGCGCAGTTTGGCACAAGACGCGCACAGGAGAGCGCAACAGATAGCGCCAATTTAGACATTGCCTGTTACAGGTGCGGCACCAGAGGCCACATAGCCAGAGCCTGTCCACGTAAACAGTGGTGCAATCTCTGTAAAAGTACAACACACAACAACTCAACGTGCAGACGAAGGAAACAGCGGGATAACGCACGGGGGCTGTCCGACGCGTCGACCAAGGAATATGCTTTCCGGATAAGCGACGTGGAGATGAAGGTGCCAGTCGTCAAGAACAGGGGTTTGATGGTGGATGCGGGTGCAACCTCACATATCATCACAGACTTCGCAAAGTTCAAGAGGTTTGATGCCAGTTTCCAGGCCGGGACGCACTGCGTGGAACTGGCGGATGGCACAAGGAGCAGCGGGGTCGCCAAACAGAGAGGTGATGCGGAGGTGTGGCTGATCGACAGCAGAGGGCTGCTTTTAAGACAACGTTGAGGAGCGCCTCTACATCCCAACATATCCTCAAGATATCTTCTCTGTGAAAGCTGCCACCTCCTGTGGCGCCACGGTGATCTTTAGAGAGAGGAAGAATGTTCTGCTGCATAAAGACGGTACCGAGTTCCCCATACACGTACACAACAAACTGTACTATCTGCACACCTTAGACAGTGAGTGTGATGACCAATGTAACAAATGCCATGATTTGCAGACCTGGCATGAAATTCTAGGACATTGCAATTATGCAGATATAAAGAAGCTAAGACATGTTGTTGAGGGTATGGAGATTAAAAATGAGAGATATAAAACAATACCAAATTGTGAAATCTGTACTCAGGGAAGTTTATCCAAACAAGGAACAGAGGACCAGATGCCAGAGCCAAAGCACCGCTGGAAATGGTGCACACCGATTTAGCTGGTCCTATTGACCCTATGTCCAGAGAAGGTCATAAATATGCACTGTCCTTCATAGATGATTATTCAAGTGCAGTGTTTGTGTACTTCCTGAAAAGTAAAAGTGACACAGTGCAGGCTACGGAAATGTTTCTAGCCGACATGGCCCCTTATGGGCGGGTTAAGTGTATGAGGTCCGATAATGGTACTGAGTACACTGGGAAGGAGTACCAGGCATTAATGTGCCAGAGTAGTATTAGGCATGAGACCTCAGCCCCATACTCTCCACATCAAAATGGAACTGCTGAACGCAACTGGAGAACTCTGTTTGACATGGCCAGGTGTATGCTCATTCAGAGTGGGCTACCAAAGATGTTATGGACCTATGCTGTCCAGACAGCTGCTGTAGTGAGGAATAGATGCTTCAGCAATCGTACTAAACAGACTCCTTTCTACATGCTGACTGGCAGACAGCCTAATGTGTCCAGGATGCAGAAGTTTGGTCAGTTGTGTTATGCACAAACATCAAAAAGGAAAGTTGGATTCCAGGAGTGAGAGAGGACTTTTCGTTGGATATGACAAGAATAGTCCGGCCTATTTTGTGTACTATCCCAGCAATGGAAAAGTGCAAAAACACAGACTTGTGGAGTTTGTCTCCAGAACAAATGCAGAAGTGCTGGATGCTGATGTGGAAGATTTTGTAGGCAACAGACAGGCAGTTAAAACGCCACCTGTTTGTCCACATATAGCTGAAAAACAAGAGGTCATAGAGCAGAATGATAATCAAATGCAAACCGTGAACAATAAACTGGACCAATCACAAATAGAAAGTGATGAAAAACTTCCTGACCAAAGGCGATATCCTGAAAGACAGAGGAAGAAGCCTGATTATTTTGGTGACTATGTTTGCGGTTTTGAGGATGACCTAACTAATATAGACTATTGTTACAGACTTTTGTGTAACATACCTCAAACCTATAAAGAGGCTGTAACATCACCAGATGCAAGAGAGTGGGTTAGTGCAATGGATGAAGAAATGCAATCATTAACAGACAATGTAACGTTTACCCTGACCACCTTACCACAGGGCAAAGATGTAGTGGGGGGTAGATGGGTCTATGCACTCAAAAAGAACTCTGATGGATCAAATAAATACAAGGCCCGATATGTTGCCAAAGGGTACAGTCAGAAGAAAGGCGTGAACTATGAGGAGACGTTTTCTCCCACTGCAAGCATGACCAGCATCAGGGTGCTGGTACAAAAAGCAGCTCAGGAGAATCTAATAGTCCACCAGATGGATGTGAAAACAGCCTATTTACATGCACCTATTGAATGTGACATTTACATTGAACAGCCTGAAGGTTACGAGGTGAAGCCTGATCAGAAAGACAAACAAAATGACAGACTGGTGTGTAAATTAGAGAAGTCCCTGTATGGGCTAAAACAATCAGGGCGCAACTGGAACAAAATGTTACATGACTACCTGTGTGAAAATGACTTTGTGCAAAACCCAGCTGATCATTGTGTGTATAGCAGAGTAAATAACAATGAAAGAGTGTATATAATCATTTGGGTTGATGATCTAATTATTGCCACTGATGATGAAGACATTCTGATACGTGTCAAAGAAATGCTCAAAACCAAATTTAGCATGAAAGATTTAGGAAGATTAACACACTTTCTGGGCATTGATTTTGAGCAAACCGATGATTATATCAAGATGTCACAGCACAAGTATGTTGACAAAATACTGGACAGATTTGATATGCAAAATTGTAAAGTCAGAGCTACCCCCTGTGAACAGAAATTGAACTACAGTGATGATGCTGAGGAGATGGAAGATGTCCAAAAATACAGGGAGGCAGTCGGTAGTTTAATCTATCTGGCAACGTGTACAAGGCCAGACTTAAGTTTTGTGGTGAGTAAACTGTCTCAGTATTTCACAAAACCAACCTCTGAACAATGGACTACAGTAAAACACACTCTGCGCTATTTAAAAGGTAACCAAGACAAAGTACTATGTTTCAGAAAATACAGAGATGATAATGTGCTGTACGCCTATAGTGACGCTAATTGGGCTGCTGATGTGAGTGACCGAAAAAGCACAACAGGCTATTGCATTAGTCTGAACAAAGATGGACCAGTAGTCTGCTGGAAAACTAAAGACAGCCTACTGTAGCACTGTCCACCTGCGAGGCAGAGTATATGGCTTTGGCTGCGACCATACAAGAGTGTATGTATTTGCAACAGCTCTTAGAGTGTTTTGATGGACGCATATATAGATGTAAAATTTGAGGACAACCAAGGAGCTATAGCTTTAGCAAAGAATCCTGTGCACAGACAACGCTGTAAACATGTGGATATCAAATATCATTTTGTGAGATCCATGTTAAATGAAGGCAGGATTAACCTGGAATATTGTCCCACTGATCAGATGGTTGCAGATTTGCTAACAAAACCAACAACCAAACTAAAGTTATTGAAGTCTGAAATGTTTCTGTTTGGTATGTAATATGAATATTTATGTTAAAGGTGTATAGGCCTGACTGTGTTTATTATCACTAATGGATTCTTAAAATGTGAGCAAGTGGGGGTGTAGAGATGTGCTCTCATTAGTATTGTTTATTTCACATGCTGTGTTGCAGCCAATGACATGTGTTTGTTCTGTCACGTGAACGGATCCAAAAATTATGAATGACCTGCACCTGTGTGAAAAATAAAAGAGAAGCGTGATCGTGGAAAAACTGTGTTCACACACACAAAAGGTTGTATTTGTTATCTGTGTTAAATGTCCACGTTAAACGCTGTGTGAGGGACCCTGCTAACACATATATTGTACCGAATGAAGCAGGCATAAGCAGGGCAAGGCTTATGTCTGTGCTGAGGTGAAAAGGTTGACGTGTGATCTTAACATGGTCACTTGGCTCCGGTGCAGGTTGTGTTTGCTGAATGCCAGCCTTGGAAGGTTTCTGTCTGTGCTTGAGATTGGTGCAACTCAATTCAGCAGCAACTGAGCTTCCTTCAGCGAGAGCAGGACTCCAATCTGTTCTGTGCGGCTCCGGATGTTGTCCGTGTGATTCGGGTGCGGTGGGGTTGTCGTTGCAACCTTTGTTAGAGTTGGCCCGGTCTCCCACGGATGGACAGGCGGCTGGTTCAGAGTCGATCCTTGCGTTGGTCCCTCGAATGGACCAATGGATGGTTCAGAAGTCGACTGTCACGTTGGTCCCACGGGTGGACAGGCGATGGGGGCTGGTGAAGATCTCACGGAAAGACCAGGGATCTCTCTGCAGTGTGATACGTGGATCCCGATGCTTTCACAGTCGTGTCGGAGCAGTTTGATCTCCAATATTCGTGGCTCAGCTTCTCTGAGTAGAGTCACCAGGTCAGGAGTGGGGGTGGCACAGTCTTTTTCGGCTTTCGGTTTTGACCTGTAAAGAAAGAGAAGGACAAAAGTGCATTCCCTTCCACCCCATTTGACTCGCACATGCGGGATTAAATGTTTATGTTTCGTTTCTCCAGTATCATTCCAAATGATTGTTTCCCAAATTCAGGTACATTTGCTATTGCTGGCATTTAGTGTCTTGTACAACCTGCTGAAGCAAAGCAGAAGAGAGAGTTGCACAAGAAAACACACGTCCATTTGCATAATAAAAAGCTGTAAATGTAAACTGAGGTACACCATAATCGTTTTACCAACCAGGCATTCTTGGTTTCTTGTACGTCAATTATCCATTATCCATTTCTGTGAGATTTTTGACTCCATATTGTTTTAGTTTCCTTCATGTGAATTCTTCCTCATTCACCCAGTGAGGCTTAATAAAAAACACAAACAACTCTCTCTCCAGAGTTGCACTGCATAGTTCTTTGTTTCATTGTCGGATCCATTCCTTTAGATCCATATGCTTCTTTAATTAATCTGTAAATTTAAGATGATCTATTAACAATGTCCCAAAATTCTGAAAATATGTTAGCAGGTAGGTCAGTTAACATAGACAAGACAAAGGCTTGTTCATTCATTCACAATCGCACAAACAAACACGTTAGTAAAACATATACAGTCCAAAAGGTTGCATCGTCTAATCAAACGTAAAGAGATGTCACCATGATATCTTAGAGTTTGGAGGAAAAACAGTGAATGGTTGAGTCCACCGGATCTCCTCCAGTGACAGCTGGGATTTTAAGGATGGTTTCCATGATGCAGGTGTAACGGAGTTAAAAATGCACTTATTATAATTTGGATACATTTTCTGGTTGTATTTTAGTGTTTAGTATGATTATATGTGAATTTTATCATTTTGGCATTTTATTTTGAAAAACCAGGAAGCACACGCTGCTCCCGAGTGTTTTATTTTGGTAGGTTCACTTCCCCTCTCATTGCCGCGTTGCAAGCTACAGAGGGTAAGTCTTTGCTCTGTGAAAAAGAATATAATTTCCTAAATTAACTTGCTGTAACCACCAAAACACGAACACATGTTAATAATACCATGTTTTTGCATGTAATGGATGTGTTTTGATGTGAAGTTATCAAGCTATTTTAGAGTTTCTGCATTTTACTTATTACTAATTATTTTCTGTTAGCTTTTACCACATGCGCAGCCATCTCATGGTGCTGTTCTTACCTTTTAGGGAGCCAGTGTGCCTGCTGTATGTGAAGACATAATATGAGTATTTTTATGTCTGTCACAGGTATGTTTTATTTTTACTGTAAAATGTAAAACGTTTTTATTTGTGCATTGTATACTTAATGTAATTACTCCACTGCCACCACTGTACATTTAAAATACTTTTATTGTTCCAAATTGATGTATTGTAATATGAGAGTCAACATAATTAATAGTTCCTATGTAATATGGTGATAACACGGTCAGTATTTCATTGTGTTGGTTGCTCCCCCCCCTCTCATTTGCCGCGTTGCAAGCTACAGAGGGGAGCCAGTGTGCCTGCTGTGAAGCTGCTGTGAAGACATAATATGAGTATTTTTATGTCTGTCACAGGAGTAAAATTGATGAACTCCACATTGTGTCCTGTCTTTCGTATACGGCCTGACGAAGAGTTCGCAGCCGTTACACTGGTGCCGTGACCCATTGGATCTCCCGATCTGCTCGACGCTGATCCCCGTGGTTGCCCTCCTATCAGCTCAAGCTCTTCGATTGCATCTTGGTCTGGTTCTTCTGGAGTGTTGCTGGTGCAATACAAGGACAATTTGAGTGTGTTTGTTTTCGGTTAGGGTCAAAGAGTGTATTATTTTGGCTACACAACGCAAGTACTGTTCAGCTATACAGTTGAGTTATTGCTATGGATGACTTTACGACTCCTGTTTTACCTAAGGGTAGAGGTTTATGGAGACGTGAAGTTGCTGATGGGTACGTGGGACGTCCAAATATGCTGTCTGAGGGTTTTACCCATGTTGGTGGGTTTACTGGTAACAATGTACAAACGTCTACACCCAACAGTGACGTTGCTGCCATTCACCAGCTTACTGACATGGTGGGTCAATTGGGTGCCCAGATTGGCGAATCAATTGTAGCCAAGTTAATGTCAGCTGGTGTTGTTAATCTGTCCGGCAATACTCAGACTCCCATGCCCACTCGTTCTCCCGCATGTGACATGACCAAATGTGACTCTCCCCATGTGACAGTGCATGTTGCACCTGACCGTGAACTACAGACATTTAAAGGTGACAGCACTGACAAAGTCTCAGTACGGGACTGGATTGACTTGACTAAGACTTACCTGAAGAAAAAGGGAACGCCGTTGAGTGAACAGGCTGATGAAATCATGGGACATTTGTTGGGCAAAGCCAGAGACGTTGTTAAAATAGCCCTTCGGGGTGACCCTGACCTCAGTGTTTCAGACACACCCAACATAATTTTTGATATTCTTCTCCGCTATTTCAGTGATGCCCCCTCGTGCCTCCCCCTTGCAGACTTTTATGCCACCCTGCCGGGAAACAAGGAAAATCCCATTGACTACTGGATAAGGCTGAACAAGGCTGCTGACAGAGCGCACGAGGGTTTGCAGAGACAAGGTAATGCTACGAGCAGTTTGAATAACGAGGTGGCTCTCATGTTTGTGAAGCATTGCCCAGACCCAGAACTGTCCGCCACGTTCAAATGGAAGCCTATTTGCGAGTGGTCTTCAAAAGATGTTCAGTTGAGAATCGATGACTATCAGAGGGAATTGCGGGCAAATCAAAGGGCATCCAGTGCAGCACAGCTCAAAGTTCACATTGCTGCAGTGTCCCCTGAACAGCCTGGTCTGCCGTCAGCCAATTTACCCGAACAGTGTCATCTCCCTCCTGCTAATGTTAATGTCCAGGCAGATTATGCACCACAAATTATACCTCAAATCAACCCGAGCACTACATCTTTCGCTTCTGTCCCAGTTATGGCTCAAAACCTCCAGCAATCAGAGGAGAGGCTTCTGAATCGAATGGTTGAAATGTTTCAAGAGGTGTTGGACAAAGTGCAAATGCGCAATGGCCGTCCTGCTATGCACAGTGGACCTTCTCGTGCTCGCCAACGCCGCCCAAAAGAGTCCAGTTGCAGAGTGTGCAGCGATGCAGGGCACTCTACTATATCACACTGTATGTCTGAAAGACTGTGTTTTGAATGTCTTTCCCCCGGTCACACTAGACCCGAGTGCCCCCGTGTTACATCTGAGTCTGCCCCTCCCCTGAACCAGGGAAACTGAGTGACCTGTATTTGGTGGGAGGTAGTACGGGTCCTGACATAAACTCCCAAACTGATTTGTTTTCTGACGCTGAGTCAGTCTATTCTTCCGCCCTTGAGTCATGTCCCAGCCATGAAACTGTCGTGTATCAGAACATGCAAAAGATAGGTAGTAGTGACAGCCTTTTCTACACAACTGTGTCATTTGGTGCTTCAGTCAAGATGGGTGGGATGCTGGATAGTGGCTCTATGGCCTGTAGCATTAGTGAAAGTGCAGAACAAGAGCTAAGAGAGGCTGGTATACTCACTGATGCAAAGCAGTTTAATGCTGACGTGGTCTTAGTTGGTTGTGGTGGTCTGCGTGTTAAGCCCAAAAGTGCTTTTGAAGTAGAGATGGAAGTTTATGGCTGTAAAATGTTGGTACCCACACTTGTAGTCCAGGGCCAGCATGATGATGTGATTCTTGGCGCAAATGTCATTAAACACATATTACGTCAGTTAAAACAGTGTGATTCATATTGGCAGGCAGTTTCCAGTTCTCCCAATAACCCGGAATCTTTGCAGTTTATTTCTATGCTCTCAGGTCTGAACAAATGGCAAGGTGACACCATCCCAGACAAAGTCGGCACAGTAAGATGCAACTCAGCTACCTGCCTTGAGCCTGGGCGTGAGTACCTCCTGTGGGGTAAGCTTCCAAAGAACACACCTGTGTCCCCAGGAGCAACCGTATTAACTGAGCCCACCTCTCACGCCAGCCCCCAGAGGTGTCATAGTCGCCAAAGTTGTTACTCATCTGTGGGGTGATGGGTGGATCCCTGTCAAACTCATCAACACCTCCAGCAAGCCAGTGCTGCTCAAACGTAATGCAAAGTTAGCTGATGTGTACACCTGTGTGGCCCTTGAGGACATTGACACTGAAAACAACAACAATGTGACCCAACTGTCCAACAATAACATGTCGACTGTGCCATCTGAAAACCTCGACTCTGTCAAAGATCAGCTCCACTCGATGGGCCTTGCTACTGTTGATATTGACTCATGTGAAGTGTCAGATGGGTGTAAAAGTAAAATGGCCAACCTTGTTTTCCAGTACCAAGACATCTTCTCACGTCACCATCTGGACTGCGGAGAAGCAAAAGAATTTGTGCACCGCATTCGCCTGTCTGATAGCAGACCTTTCAGACTGCCATACCGGCGCGTGCCACCAAGCCAGTACCAAAAGTTACGACAAGTTTTGTCTGAGATGGAGGAAAGGGAGATCATCAGAAAATCTAACAGTGAGTACGCTTCGCCATTAGTGCTTGTATGGAAAAAAAATGGAGACCTTCGTATTTGCACTGATTTTCGCTGGCTGAATAAAAGGACACTGAAGGATGCTCACCCTCTCCCCCATCAGTCGGATTGCTTGGCTGCACTTGGAGGCAACTGTCTTTTCAGCACCATGGACTTAACATCCGGCTTTTATAATATGCCGCTCCATGAGAATGACAGACAGTACTCGGCCTTTACCACTCCAATGGGCCTGTACGAATACAATCGCCTTCCGCAGGGCCTCTGTAATAGTCCCGGTAGCTTTATGCGCATGATGACCAGTATTTTCGGAGACCAAAACTATCTCAGTCTCTTATGCTATTTGGACGACCTCTTGGTCTTTGCACCGGATGAAAGCACAGCACTCAATCGCCTTGAGATGGTGTTCAGCAGACTGCGTGGCCATAACTTAAAGCTCTCACCTAAAAAGTGCTTTTTCCTTCGGAGGTCCGTGAAGTTTTTAGGACATGTCATTGATGAAAATGGAGTCTCGACAGACCCTAGCAAGGTTGAAAATATCTCTAACATGTCTTGTGCTGATTTGATGGAGCCTGACGGTGCGACTCCTTCCCAAGCGTCTGAGATCGTTTTTAGGAATGGTGAACTATTATCAGCACTTTGTGCCGGGATACTCTGCTAAGGCTAAGCCCCTGTTCGATCTCCTGAAAGGCGAGAAAAAGAAAGGAAAGAATAGGTCCAAGCTCCAATACAGAAAGTTGTCTGCCTCTGATTGGACTAGTGTGCATGTCCATGCCTTTAATGAGCTTAAAGGCTGTCTGTTGAACGCGGTGGTCCTAGCCCACCCTGATTTCTCACGCCCCTTTGTGCTCTCCACCGATGCCTCTTTGGATGGTATAGGCGCAGTTTTGTCTCAGGTTAAAGAGGGCGAGTCACACGCAAGACCCATAGCCTTTGCGAGCAAGTCGCTAACTCAGTCTCAGAAGAACTATCCGCCATAGGCTTGAGTTTTTAGCCTTAAAGTGGGCTGTATGTGACAAGTTTAGTCATTGGCTTAAAGGTCACACGTTTTCAGTTTTGACAGACAATAATCCCTTAACTCACATACTGACCAAACCAAAGCTTGACTGCTGTGAACAACGTTGGGTAGCTAAACTTGCTAGTTATGACTTTGACATTAAGTATGTTCCAGGCCAGCAGAACATTGTAGCTGACGCTTTGAGTCGTGTTCCATTTGTCAAAAGTCCTGTAGGCCAGAGATTGTTTGCTGAGCCATATCATTGCCTCCTAAATCAAGTCAAAGACATGTCAAACGCTTCAGTCCAACAAGCTTTTCGTTCTTCCAGTGGTTGTGATCTTGTCCTGTCAAATACCCAGGAATGTTTGTATCCTCAAATGCGGTCTGAGGAAGTTTCCGCTGTCTTGCAGTCACACATTTGCTGGGATACTGGCCCTAGAACCCGTGCTGTCGCTGCCCTTCAGTATCTCCCCCAGCTTGTCTCTCCTGGCACTGATACTCTGCCTGCATACACTGAACAAGATCTGCGTGACAGCCAACTCAGAGATAGAGTTATCAGCCGTGTGTTGTTTTATGTGGAGAGGACTCGGAGGCCAACAAGAAGAGAAAGAGCAAAAGAGCCAATCACTGTGATGAAGTACTTAAAACACTGGGAAAAACTCTTTGTTGGCAATGGTGTTCTGTACAGGGTTTCTAAAGATCTCAGAACAAAGTCAAAACGCCATCAATATGTTGTCCCGGATTCGCTCAGAGTTGAGGTGCTGCGTGGTGTACATGACGAGGCAGGTCACCAAGCCCAGTCCCGTACCCTTAGTTTGACCCGTCAGAGGTTTTTCTGGTTGACTTTAGACAGAGATGTGAGGGACTATGTCCGCAGATGTCAGCGCTGTGTTGTTAGTAAGACAGCTGATCCTGAAGGCAGAGCTCCTTTAGAAAGCATTGTCACGTCTAGACCACTTGAGCTTGTGTGTATAGATTTCTGGTCTGCCGAAGATTCCCGTAATAAGTCAGTTGACGTGCTTGTTATTACAGACCATTTTACTCGCATGGCTCAAGCCTTCTCCTGTAAAGACCAGACAGCCAAACAAGTCGCGAAAGTTCTCTGGAACAAGTACTTTTGTGTGTTTGGGTTTCCGGAAAGGATCCACAGTGATCAGGGTCCTAATTTTGAGAGCCAGTTGATCTGTGAGTTGCTGAAAGTTTCAGGTGTTAGGAAGTCCCACACTACGCCGTACCACCCCATGGGTAATGGTTCAGTTGAGCGCTTTAACAGAACCCTGGGTGGGATGATTTGCGCGTTGCCCCCTGAAGCTAAAGTTGACTGGCCTCATAGGTTACAGACACTAACCTTTGTGTACAATTGTACTTCGCATGAGACCACAGGTTTTCCCCCATTTTATCTCATGTTCGGTCGTGTCCCTCGTCTGCCGGTTGACGTCATGTTTCGTTCTGTCCTTCATGATTCCACTGTCTCTGGCTATGATAAGTATGTTGAGTCTCTTGTCAGCGACCTAAAGGAAGCGATGGTGGTTGCCCAGGAACATGTCAAAAAGGAACAACACAGGCATGCCTTGCTTTACAACAGGAAAATTAAAGGCTCTGGCATTGGGATCGGTGAACAAGTGCTACTTGCAAACAAAAAGGAGAGAGGCAAAAGGAAACTCGCTGATAAATGGGAGTCAACAATCTACACTGTGATGGATGTCAATCAGGAAACTCACACTTACAAGATCAGTGACAAAGCGTCTGGTAAAGTGAAGATTGTCCACAGAAATATGTTGATGCCGGTTAACTTCCTCCCAGTTGAACTCTGTGACGCCTCGGACAATGATTCCACTCTAGCTAGTGGCTGCTCTGTTCCTAGTGTGGACGGGGCCAGATCTGACTGTGAGAGTGAACATGAACCTGTCCAAGACGCCTCTGAGCCAGCAGACTCTGAGAGACTAACTTTAGAGTGGGTTACACAGTTGACTGAGTCAGGCTCGACTCAGGCCGACGTATCTGACTGTATGACTGTTAACTCTGCTCCCTGTGACACTGACCTGTTCCCAGTGGACAGCCCAAGCCGACAGGACAGTGACTCTGTACAAGTGACTGGTCCCGTTTCCATCACTGGTATCGGCTTGTCTGATTGTGGTTTTGACAAACAGACTGTTCATGTTGAACCTACTGTAGACCAGACTGTGACTGCCCCTGTTGGTCGGTCCCTGGCACGCACTAGATTTGGTCGTTTGGTTAACCCTGTGAACAGGCTTATTCAAACTATGTCCCGCCAAGATGTTATCCCTGATACGTCTTTGATACCCAGGGATAGAGACGAGACCTCGGAACAGCTTCTGTGTCCTTTATTACAACCTCTCATTTTAGTACATACACGCCACAGTGCCACCCAGCGATCATAGTGGTAATTGCTCATCACAATACACCACAGTTACATGCAGGGGGTCCAGGTGATTCAATTAGAATGCTAGTGGTGTCTCTTTGAGATGAGAGGCTTGTTAACTAGTCTAGGCACAAACAGAAGAATAAAGGTAGAATAACAAAGGTATCAGCTGTTACATTTCACACAAGCAACATGGTTATACAAGACAATCATTACAGAATCACAAGACATTTTCCATTACAATTCCTCTCTTCTGATAATGAAGAAAACTCTGTTTTCTTTATTAATCACTCAACAGGAAAATGTCAGCTTTCTCTAATAAAATCAGTAGTATTAATAAGAAGTAGAGGAGAAATAGAAGTAATAAGAATAAGAAAAAAATTAAAAATCATAAAACATAGGAAATTAGCAGTAGAGAACCTTCAAAGGAGAAACATATCATTTTGGATATTGTCCCCTGGACCTTTTAATCATAATGTAGACCATAAAAAGTAGAAAAGGAATAATCAAAATAATTATAATAATAATAAAAATGAAAAACAAAAACAGATCTACAGAGCTACAGCTAAGGGTTAGGGGAAGGAGTCAAGTCTGTATTAGTTAGTTGTGCTTGATTAATTTGGTGTCATTAAAGGAGAATCTTATTCAAGATAAGGATACATATCCTTTGAACGTCCGACATCTGTCAGACCTCTGAGTCGCTCACATATTCTGCGTCAGGGATTGGAGCAGCGGTTTCTTCTTTGGGCACATTCAGTTGTATGGAGGCAAATTGGGTAGACACTGTGTTGATTGCCTTACAGAGATGTGGGACTAACAGGGTTGCAGCTCATGACGCCTTCCTAACAATTTTGCATGGTTGATTTCGAGATATTAGAGAGTCCAAAACAATGTCAGAAACGTTAGGTACAGGTGCAGGCAAAATGCTAGGTGTGCAGGTTGCTCATCAAAGAAATTGGCCACGTACCTTGCATATCTGTACCAGAAATTTAAAAAATACACTGTGGAGTGGTTGTGGGTTTTAGTCAGTATGTCTAACCAGGCAACGTCATCGTTATTTAAGCTGTGAGTATTTCGCCTTATACTATGTACACTATCAGGTTGGAAGAGGCTGGGCAGATAAAGAAACCATAAGATCAATGCTGGAAACATCAAAAATACAATGAAAGCATACATCAATACATCAATATTTTGAAGTCCAGTTTCTTCATTGTTTCTTCAATATCAATTTTCTTCAGGAGGGCCATTTTTGTGGCCTGTGAGTCACTGTTTTCAGCCAGCGAGAGAGAGAGAGAGAGAGAGAGAGAGAGAGAGAGAGAGAGAGAGAGAGAGAGAGAGAGAGAGAGAGAGAGAGAGAGAGAGAGAGAGAGAGAGAGAGAGAGAGAGAGAGAGAGAGAGAGAGAGAGAGAGAGAGAGAGAGATAGATAGATAGATAGATAGATAGATAGATAGATAGATAGATAGATAGATAGATAGATAGATTCAGGTTACATGAGAATGCCCATATAAACATATTGTAGAGATGTGCTCTCATTAGTATTGTTTATTTCACATGCTGTGTTGCAGCCAATGACATGTGTTTGTTCTGTCACGTGAACGGATCCAAAAATTATGAATGACCTGCACCTGTGTGAAAAATAAAAGAGAAGCGTGATCGTGGAAAAACTGTGTTCACACACACAAAAGGTTGTATTTGTTATCTGTGTTAAATGTCCACGTTAAACGCTGTGTGAGGGACCCTGCTAACAGGTTATGGGCCCAGAGTATTTTGACACAGTTTGATGAGCGGTGGAAGGTGAATGTCGCGACGGTGAAAGCGTGCACCTGAGTTTGGCCACTGCAAGAAGACTGCAAGAATGAGCAGAAAAGAAAAGGACATGACACCAAGCCGGTGGGGCAGACTTGTATTTGATGGTGACGAGAAAGGATACGAGTTGTGGGAGACAAAGTTTTTGGGCCACCTCTGTCTCCAGGGTTTGAAGGACACTATTCTGAACCACCCCGGTCCAGACAATGAAGAGGATGAGGAGAAGAATGCCAAGGCGTACGCGGAGCTCATTCAATTTTTGGATGACAAGAGCCTGTCGCTGGTGATGCGCGACGCTGCGGATGACGGGCGCGCGGCGCTAAAGATTCTCCGGGAATATTATGCTGGCAAAGGGAAGCCCAGAGTAATTAACTTGTACACACAGTTAACGTCACTACAGAAGTCGCCGATGGAGAATGTCACTGAATTTGTCATTAGAGCAGAGACTGCGATCACCGCTTTAAGAAGTGCGGGTGAGGCGCTCAGTGACGGACTTCTAATAGCGATGGTGCTGAAGGGGCTGCCAGAGACATTTAAGCCGTTTGCCATACATATTTCACAAAGCGAAGATAAAATGACTTTTTCTGAGTTTAAGACAAAGCTGCGGAGTTATGAGGACATTGAGAATATGCGCGCAGCTGCGTCTGAAGATAATATAATGAAGGCGAAAGCGCAGTTTGGCACAAGACGCGCACGAGAGAGCGCAACAGATAGCGCCAATTTAGACATTGCCTGTTACAGGTGCGGCACCAGAGGCCACATAGCCAGAGCCTGTCCACGTAAACAGTGGTGCAATCTCTGTAAAAGTACAACACACAACAACTCAACGTGCAGACGAAGGAAACAGCGGGATAACGCACGGGGGCTGTCCGACGCGTCGACCAAGGAATATGCTTTCCGGATAGCGACGTGGAGATGAAGGTGCCAGTCGTCAAGAACAGGGGTTTGATGGTGGATGCGGGTGCAACCTCACATATCATCACAGACTTCGCAAAGTTCAAGAGGTTTGATGCCAGTTTCCAGGCCGGGACGCACTGCGTGGAACTGGCGGATGGCACAAGGAGCAGCGGGGTCGCCAAACAGAGAGGTGATGCGGAGGTGTGGCTGATCGACAGCAGAGGGCGTCGTTTTAAGACAACGTTGAGGAGCGCCCTCTACATCCCAACATATCCTCAAGATATCTTCTCTGTAAAAGCTGCCACCTCCTGTGGCGCCACGGTGATCTTTAGAGAGAGGAAGAATGTTCTGCTGCATAAAGACGGTACCGAGTTCCCCATACACGTACACAACAAACTGTACTATCTGCACACCTTAGACAGTGAGTGTGATGACCAATGTAACAAATGCCATGATTTGCAGACCTGGCATGAAATTCTAGGACATTGCAATTATGCAGATATAAAGAAGCTAAGACATGTTGTTGAGGGTATGGAGATTAAAAATGAGAGATATAAAACAATACCAAATTGTGAAATCTGTACTCAGGGGAAGTTTATCCAAACAAGGAACAGAGGACCAGATGCCAGAGCCAAAGCACCGCTGGAAATGGTGCACACCGATTTAGCTGGTCCTATTGACCCTATGTCCAGAGAAGGTCATAAATATGCACTGTCCTTCATAGATGATTATTCAAGTGCAGTGTTTGTGTACTTCCTGAAAAGTAAAAGTGACACAGTGCAGGCTACGGAAATGTTTCTAGCCGACATGGCCCCTTATGGGCGGGTTAAGTGTATGAGGTCCGATAATGGTACTGAGTACACTGGGAAGGAGTACCAGGCATTAATGTGCCAGAGTAGTATTAGGCATGAGACCTCAGCCCCATACTCTCCACATCAAAATGGAACTGCTGAACGCAACTGGAGAACTCTGTTTGACATGGCCAGGTGTATGCTCATTCAGAGTGGGCTACCAAAGATGTTATGGACCTATGCTGTCCAGACAGCTGCTGTAGTGAGGAATAGATGCTTCAGCAATCGTACTAAACAGACTCCTTTCTACATGCTGACTGGCAGACAGCCTAATGTGTCCAGGATGCAGAAGTTTGGTCAGTTGTGTTATGCGTACAAACATCAAAAAGGAAAGTTGGATTCCAGGAGTGAGAGAGGACTTTTCGTTGGATATGACAAGAATAGTCCGGCCTATTTTGTGTACTATCCCAGCAATGGAAAAGTGCAAAAACACAGACTTGTGGAGTTTGTCTCCAGAACAAATGCAGAAGTGCTGGATGCTGATGTGGAAGATTTTGTAGGCAACAGACAGGCAGTTAAAACGCCACCTGTTTGTCCACATATAGCTGAAAAACAAGAGGTCATAGAGCAGAATGATAATCAAATGCAAACCGTGAACAATAAACTGGACCAATCACAAATAGAAAGTGATGAAAAACTTCCTGACCAAAGGCGATATCCTGAAAGACAGAGGAAGAAGCCTGATTATTTTGGTGACTATGTTTTGCGGTTTTGAGGATGACCTAACTAATATAGACTATTGTTACAGACTTTTGTGTAACATACCTCAAACCTATAAAGAGGCTGTAACATCACCAGATGCAAGAGAGTGGGTTAGTGCAATGGATGAAGAAATGCAATCATTAACAGACAATGTAACGTTTACCCTGACCACCTTACCACAGGGCAAAGATGTAGTGGGGGGTAGATGGGTCTATGCACTCAAAAAGAACTCTGATGGATCAAATAAATACAAGGCCCGATATGTTGCCAAAGGGTACAGTCAGAAGAAAGGCGTGAACTATGAGGAGACGTTTTCTCCCACTGCAAGCATGACCAGCATCAGGGTGCTGGTACAAAAAGCAGCTCAGGAGAATCTAATAGTCCACCAGATGGATGTGAAAACAGCCTATTTACATGCACCTATTGAATGTGACATTTACATTGAACAGCCTGAAGGTTACGAGGTGAAGCCTGATCAGAAAGACAAACAAAATGACAGACTGGTGTGTAAATTAGAGAAGTCCCTGTATGGGCTAAAACAATCAGGGCGCAACTGGAACAAAATGTTACATGACTACCTGTGTGAAAATGACTTTGTGCAAAACCCAGCTGATCATTGTGTGTATAGCAGAGTAAATAACAATGAAAGAGTGTATATAATCATTTGGGTTGATGATCTAATTATTGCCACTGATGATGAAGACATTCTGATACGTGTCAAAGAAATGCTCAAAACCAAATTTAGCATGAAAGATTTAGGAAGATTAACACACTTTCTGGGCATTGATTTTGAGCAAACCGATGATTATATCAAGATGTCACAGCACAAGTATGTTGACAAAATACTGGACAGATTTGATATGCAAAATTGTAAAGTCAGAGCTACCCCCTGTGAACAGAAATTGAACTACAGTGATGATGCTGAGGAGATGGAAGATGTCCAAAAATACAGGGAGGCAGTCGGTAGTTTAATCTATCTGGCAACGTGTACAAGGCCAGACTTAAGTTTTGTGGTGAGTAAACTGTCTCAGTATTTCACAAAACCAACCTCTGAACAATGGACTACAGTAAAACACACTCTGCGCTATTTAAAAGGTAACCAAGACAAAGTACTATGTTTCAGAAAATACAGAGATGATAATGTGCTGTACGCCTATAGTGACGCTAATTGGGCTGCTGATGTGAGTGACCGAAAAAGCACAACAGGCTATTGCATTAGTCTGAACAAAGATGGACCAGTAGTCTGCTGGAAAACTAAAGACAGCCTACTGTAGCACTGTCCACCTGCGAGGCAGAGTATATGGCTTTGGCTGCGACCATACAAGAGTGTATGTATTTGCAACAGCTCTTAGAGTGTTTTGATGGACGCATATATAGATGTAAAATTTTTGAGGACAACCAAGGAGCTATAGCTTTAGCAAAGAATCCTGTGCACAGACAACGCTGTAAACATGTGGATATCAAATATCATTTTGTGAGATCCATGTTAAATGAAGGCAGGATTAACCTGGAATATTGTCCCACTGATCAGATGGTTGCAGATTTGCTAACAAAACCAACAACCAAACTAAAGTTATTGAAGTCTGAAATGTTTCTGTTTGGTATGTAATATGAATATTTATGTTAAAGGTGTATAGGCCTGACTGTGTTTATTATCACTAATGGATTCTTAAAATGTGAGCAAGTGGGGGTGTAGAGATGTGCTCTCATTAGTATTGTTTATTTCACATGCTGTGTTGCAGCCAATGACATGTGTTTGTTCTGTCACGTGAACGGATCCAAAAATTATGAATGACCTGCACCTGTGTGAAAAATAAAAGAGAAGCGTGATCGTGGAAAAACTGTGTTCACACACACAAAAGGTTGTATTTGTTATCTGTGTTAAATGTCCACGTTAAACGCTGTGTGAGGGACCCTGCTAACACATATATTGTACCGAATGAAGCAGGCATAAGCAGGGCAAGGCTTATGTCTGTGCTGAGGTGAAAAGGTTGACGTGTGATCTTAACACATGGTCACTTGGCTCCGGTGCAGGTTGTGTTTGCTGAATGCCAGCCTTGGAAGGTTTCTGTCTGTGCTTAAGATTGGTGCAACTCAATTCAGCAGCAACTGAGCTTCCTTCAGCGAGAGCAGGACTCCAATCTGTTCTGTGCGGCTCCGGATGTTGTCCGTGTGATTCGGGTGCGGTGGGGTTGTCGTTGCAACCTTTGTTAGAGTTGGCCCGGTCTCCCACGGATGGACAGGCGGCTGGTTCAGAGTCGATCCTTGCGTTTGTCCCTCGAATGGACCAATGGCTGGTTCAGAAGTCGACTGTCACGTTGGTCCCACGGGTGGACAGGCGATGGGGGCTGGTGAAGATCTCACGGAAAGACCAGGGATCTCTCTGCAGTGTGATACGTGGATCCCGATGCTTTCACAGTCGTGTCGGAGCAGTTTGATCTCCAATATTCGTGGCTCAGCTTCTCTGAGTAGAGTCACCAGGTCAGGAGTGGTGGTGGCACAGTCTTTTTCGGCTTTCGGTTTTGACCTGTAAAGAAAGAGAAGGACAAAAGTGCATTCCCTTCCACCCCATTTGACGCGCACATGCGGGATTAAATGTTTATGTTTCGTTTCTCCAGTATCATTCCAAATGATTGTTTCCCAAATTCAGGTACATTTGCTATTGCTGGCATTTAGTGTCTTGTACAACCTGCTGAAGCAAAGCAGAAGAGAGAGTTGCACAAGAAAACACACGTCCATTTGCATAATAAAAAGCTGTAAATGTAAACTGAGGTACACCATAATCGTTTTACCAACCAGGCATTCTTGGTTTCTTGTACGTCAATTATCCATTATCCATTTCTGTGAGATTTTTGACTCCATATTGTTTTAGTTTCCTTCATGTGAATTCTTCCTCATTCACCCAGTGAGGCTTAATAAAAAACACAAACAACTCTCTCTCCAGAGTTGCACTGCATAGTTCTTTGTTTCATTGTCGGATCCATTCCTTTATATCCATATGCTTCTTTAATTAATCTGTAAATTTAAGATGATCTATTAACAATGTCCCAAAATTCTGAAAATATGTTAGCAGGTAGGTCAGTTAACATAGACAAGACAAAGGCTTGTTCATTCATTCACAATCGCACAAACAAACACGTTAGTAAAACATATACAGTCCAAAAGGTTGCATCGTCTAATCAAACGTAAAGAGATGTCACCATGATATCTTAGAGTTTGGAGGAAAAACAGTGAATGGTTGAGTCCACCGGATCTCCTCCAGTGACAGCTGGGATTTTAAGGATGGTTTCCATGATGCAGGTGTAACGGAGTTAAAAATGCACTTATTATAATTTGGATACATTTTCTGGTTGTATTTTAGTGTTTAGTATGATTATATGTGAATTTTATCATTTTGGCATTTTATTTTTGAAAAACCAGGAAGCACACGCTGCTCCCGAGTGTTCTATTTTGGTAGGTTCACTTCCCCTCTCATTGCCGCGTTGCAAGCTACAGAGGGTAAGTCTTTGCTCTGTGAAAAAGAATATAATTTCCTAAATTAACTTGCTGTAACCACCAAAACACGAACACATGTTAATAATACCATGTTTTTGCATGTAATGGATGTGTTTTGATGTGAAGTTATCAAGCTATTTTAGAGTTTCTGCATTTTACTTATTACTAATTATTTTCTGTTAGCTTTTACCACATGCGCAGCCATCTCATGGTGCTGTTCTTACCTTTTAGGGAGCCAGTGTGCCTGCTGTATGTGAAGACATAATATGAGTATTTTTATGTCTGTCACAGGTATGTTTTATTTTTACTGTAAAATGTAAAACGTTTTTATTTGTGCATTGTATACTTAATGTAATTACTCCACTGCCACCACTGTACATTTAAAATACTTTTATTGTTCCAAATTGATGTATTGTAATATGAGAGTCAACATAATTAATAGTTCCTATGTAATATGGTGATAACACGGTCAGTATTTCATTGTGTTGGTTGCTCCCCCCCCTCTCATTTGCCGCGTTGCAAGCTACAGAGGGGAGCCAGTGTGCCTGCTGTGAAGCTGCTGTGAAGACATAATATGAGTATTTTTATGTCTGTCACAGGAGTAAAATTGATGAACTCCACATTGTGTCCTGTCTTTCGTATACGGCCTGACGAAGAGTTCGCAGCCGTTACACTGGTGCCGTGACCCATTGGATCTCCCGATCTGCTCGACGCTGATCCCCGTGGTTGCCCTCCTATCAGCTCAAGCTCTTCGATTGCATCTTGGTCTGGTTCTTCTGGAGTGTTGCTGGTGCAATACAAGGACAATTTGAGTGTGTTTGTTTTCGGTTAGGGTCAAAGAGTGTATTATTTTGGCTACACAACGCAAGTACTGTTCAGCTATACAGTTGAGTTATTGCTATGGATGACTTTACGACTCCTGTTTTACCTAAGGGTAGAGGTTTATGGAGACGTGAAGTTGCTGATGGGTACGTGGGACGTCCAAATATGCTGTCTGAGGGTTTTACCCATGTTGGTGGGTTTACTGGTAACAATGTACAAACGTCTACACCCAACAGTGACGTTGCTGCCATTCACCAGCTTACTGACATGGTGGGTCAATTGGGTGCCCAGATTGGCGAATCAATTGTAGCCAAGTTAATGTCAGCTGGTGTTGTTAATCTGTCCGGCAATACTCAGACTCCCATGCCCACTCGTTCTCCCGCATGTGACATGACCAAATGTGACTCTCCCCATGTGACAGTGCATGTTGCACCTGACCGTGAACTACAGACATTTAAAGGTGACAGCACTGACAAAGTCTCAGTACGGGACTGGATTGACTTGACTAAGACTTACCTGAAGAAAAAGGGAACGCCGTTGAGTGAACAGGCTGATGAAATCATGGGACATTTGTTGGGCAAAGCCAGAGACGTTGTTAAAATAGCCCTTCGGGGTGACCCTGACCTCAGTGTTTCAGACACACCCAACATAATTTTTGATATTCTTCTCCGCTATTTCAGTGATGCCCCCTCGTGCCTCCCCCTTGCAGACTTTTATGCCACCCTGCCGGGAAACAAGGAAAATCCCATTGACTACTGGATAAGGCTGAACAAGGCTGCTGACAGAGCGCATGAGGGTTTGCAGAGACAAGGTAATGCTACGAGCAGTTTGAATAACGAGGTGGCTCTCATGTTTGTGAAGCATTGCCCAGACCCAGAACTGTCCGCCACGTTCAAATGGAAGCCTATTTGCGAGTGGTCTTCAAAAGATGTTCAGTTGAGAATCGATGACTATCAGAGGGAATTGCGGGCAAATCAAAGGGCATCCAGTGCAGCACAGCTCAAAGTTCACGTTGCTGCAGTGTCCCCTGAACAGCCTAGTCTGCCGTCAGCCAATTTACCCGAACAGTGTCATCTCCCTCCTGCTAATGTTAATGTCCAGGCAGATTATGCACCACAAATTATACCTCAAATCAACCCGAGCACTACATCTTTCGCTTCTGTCCCAGTTATGGCTCAAAACCTCCAGCAATCAGAGGAGAGGCTTCTGAATCGAATGGTTGAAATGTTTCAAGAGGTGTTGGACAAAGTGCAAATGCTTGCCAATGGCCGTCCTGCTATGCACAGTGGACCTTCTCGTGCTCGCCAACGCCGCCCAAAAGAGTCCAGTTGCAGAGTGTGCAGCGATGCAGGGCACTCTACTATATCACACTGTATGTCTGAAAGACTGTGTTTTGAATGTCTTTCCCCCGGTCACACTAGACCCGAGTGCCCCCGTGTTACATCTGAGTCTGCCCCTCCCCTGAACCAGGAAACTGAGTGACCTGTATTTGGTGGGAGGTAGTACGGGTCCTGACATAAACTCCCAAACTGATTTGTTTTCTGACGCTGAGTCAGTCTATTCTTCCGCCCTTGAGTCATGTCCCAGCCATGAAACTGTCGTGTATCAGAACATGCAAAAGATAGGTAGTAGTGACAGCCTTTTCTACACAACTGTGTCATTTGGTGCTTCAGTCAAGATGGGTGGGATGCTGGATAGTGGCTCTATGGCCTGTAGCATTAGTGAAAGTGCAGAACAAGAGCTAAGAGAGGCTGGTATACTCACTGATGCAAAGCAGTTTAATGCTGACGTGGTCTTAGTTGGTTGTGGTGGTCTGCGTGTTAAGCCCAAAAGTGCTTTTGAAGTAGAGATGGAAGTTTATGGCTGTAAAATGTTGGTACCCACACTTGTAGTCCAGGGCCAGCATGATGATGTGATTCTTGGCGCAAATGTCATTAAACACATATTACGTCAGTTAAAACAGTGTGATTCATATTGGCAGGCAGTTTCCAGTTCTCCCAATAACCCGGAATCTTTGCAGTTTATTTCTATGCTCTCAGGTCTGAACAAATGGCAAGGTGACACCATCCCAGACAAAGTCGGCACAGTAAGATGCAACTCAGCTACCTGCCTTGAGCCTGGGCGTGAGTACCTCCTGTGGGGTAAGCTTCCAAAGAACACACCTGTGTCCCCAGGAGCAACCGTATTAACTGAGCCCACCTCCTCACGCTCAGCCCCCAGAGGGGTCATAGTCGCCAAAGTTGTTACTCATCTGTGGGGTGATGGGTGGATCCTGTCAAACTCATCAACACCTCCAGCAAGCCAGTGCTGCTCAAACGTAATGCAAAGTTAGCTGATGTGTACACCTGTGTGGCCCTTGAGGACATTGACACTGAAAACAACAACAATGTGACCCAACTGTCCAACAATAACATGTCGACTGTGCCATCTGAAAACCTCGACTCTGTCAAAGATCAGCTCCACTCGATGGGCCTTGCTACTGTTGATATTGACTCATGTGAAGTGTCAGATGGGTGTAAAAGTAAAATGGCCAACCTTGTTTTCCAGTACCAAGACATCTTCTCACGTCACCATCTGGACTGCGGAGAAGCAAAAGAATTTGTGCACCGCATTCGCCTGTCTGATAGCAGACCTTTCAGACTGCCATACCGGCGCGTGCCACCAAGCCAGTACCAAAAGTTACGACAAGTTTTGTCTGAGATGGAGGAAAGGGAGATCATCAGAAAATCTAACAGTGAGTACGCTTCGCCATTAGTGCTTGTATGGAAAAAAAATGGAGACCTTCGTATTTGCACTGATTTTCGCTGGCTGAATAAAAGGACACTGAAGGATGCTCACCCTCTCCCCCATCAGTCGGATTGCTTGGCTGCACTTGGAGGCAACTGTCTTTTCAGCACCATGGACTTAACATCCGGCTTTTATAATATGCCGCTCCATGAGAATGACAGACAGTACTCGGCCTTTACCACTCCAATGGGCCTGTACGAATACAATCGCCTTCCGCAGGGCCTCTGTAATAGTCCCGGTAGCTTTATGCGCATGATGACCAGTATTTTCGGAGACCAAAACTATCTCAGTCTCTTATGCTATTTGGACGACCTCTTGGTCTTTGCACCGGATGAAAGCACAGCACTCAATCGCCTTGAGATGGTGTTCAGCAGACTGCGTGGCCATAACTTAAAGCTCTCACCTAAAAAGTGCTTTTTCCTTCGGAGGTCCGTGAAGTTTTTAGGACATGTCATTGATGAAAATGGAGTCTCGACAGACCCTAGCAAGGTTGAAAATATCTCTAACATGTCTTGTGCTGATTTGATGGAGCCTGACGGTGCGACTCCTTCCCCCAAGCGTCTGAGATCGTTTTTAGGAATGGTGAACTATTATCAGCACTTTGTGCCGGGATACTCTGCTAAGGCTAAGCCCCTGTTCGATCTCCTGAAAGGCGAGAAAAAGAAAGGAAAGAATAGGTCCAAGCTCCAATACAGAAAGTTGTCTGCCTCTGATTGGACTAGTGTGCATGTCCATGCCTTTAATGAGCTTAAAGGCTGTCTGTTGAACGCGGTGGTCCTAGCCCACCCTGATTTCTCACGCCCCTTTGTGCTCTCCACCGATGCCTCTTTGGATGGTATAGGCGCAGTTTTGTCTCAGGTTAAAGAGGGCGAGTCACGCGCAAGACCCATAGCCTTTGCGAGCAAGTCGCTAACTCAGTCTCAGAAGAACTATCCGGCGCATAGGCTTGAGTTTTTAGCCTTAAAGTGGGCTGTATGTGACAAGTTTAGTCATTGGCTTAAAGGTCACACGTTTTCAGTTTTGACAGACAATAATCCCTTAACTCACATACTGACCAAACCAAAGCTTGACTGCTGTGAACAACGTTGGGTAGCTAAACTTGCTAGTTATGACTTTGACATTAAGTATGTTCCAGGCCAGCAGAACATTGTAGCTGACGCTTTGAGTCGTGTTCCATTTGTCAAAAGTCCTGTAGGCCAGAGATTGTTTGCTGAGCCATATCATTGCCTCCTAAATCAAGTCAAAGACATGTCAAACGCTTCAGTCCAACAAGCTTTTCGTTCTTCCAGTGGTTGTGATCTTGTCCTGTCAAATACCCAGGAATGTTTGTATCCTCAAATGCGGTCTGAGGAAGTTTCCGCTGTCTTGCAGTCACACATTTGCTGGGATACTGGCCCTAGAACCCGTGCTGTCGCAGCCCTTCAGTATCTCCCCAGCTTGTCTCTCCTGGCACTGATACTCTGCCTGCATACACTGAACAAGATCTGCGTGACAGCCAACTCAGAGATAGAGTTATCAGCCGTGTGTTGTTTTATGTGGAGAGGACTCGGAGGCCAACAAGAAGAGAAAGAGCAAAGAGCCAATCACTGTGATGAAGTACTTAAAACACTGGGAAAAACTCTTTGTTGGCAATGGTGTTCTGTACAGGGTTTCTAAAGATCTCAGAACAAAGTCAAAACGCCATCAATATGTTGTCCCGGATTCGCTCAGAGTTGAGGTGCTGCGTGGTGTACATGACGAGGCAGGTCACCAAGCCCAGTCCCGTACCCTTAGTTTGACCCGTCAGAGGTTTTTCTGGTTGACTTTAGACAGAGATGTGAGGGACTATGTCCGCAGATGTCAGCGCTGTGTTGTTAGTAAGACAGCTGATCCTGAAGGCAGAGCTCCTTTAGAAAGCATTGTCACGTCTAGACCACTTGAGCTTGTGTGTATAGATTTCTGGTCTGCCGAAGATTCCCGTAATAAGTCAGTTGACGTGCTTGTTATTACAGACCATTTTACTCGCATGGCTCAAGCCTTCTCCTGTAAAGACCAGACAGCCAAACAAGTCGCGAAAGTTCTCTGGAACAAGTACTTTTGTGTGTTTGGGTTTCCGGAAAGGATCCACAGTGATCAGGGTCCTAATTTTGAGAGCCAGTTGATCTGTGAGTTGCTGAAAGTTTCAGGTGTTAGGAAGTCCCACACTCGCCGTACCACCCCATGGGTAATGGTTCAGTTGAGCGCTTTAACAGAACCCTGGGTGGGATGATTTGCGCGTTGCCCCCTGAAGCTAAAGTTGACTGGCCTCGTAGGTTACAGACACTAACCTTTGTGTACAATTGTACTTCGCATGAGACCACAGGTTTTCCCCCATTTTATCTCATGTTCGGTCGTGTCCCTCGTCTGCCGGTTGACGTCATGTTTCGTTCTGTCCTTCATGATTCCACTGTCTCTGGCTATGATAAGTATGTTGAGTCTCTTGTCAGCGACCTAAAGGAAGCGATGGTGGTTGCCCAGGAACATGTCAAAAAGGAACAACACAGGCATGCCTTGCTTTACAACAGGAAAATTAAAGGCTCTGGCATTGGGATCGGTGAACAAGTGCTACTTGCAAACAAAAAGGAGAGAGGCAAAAGGAAACTCGCTGATAAATGGGAGTCAACAATCTACACTGTGATGGATGTCAATCAGGAAACTCACACTTACAAGATCAGTGACAAAGCGTCTGGGAAAGTGAAGATTGTCCACAGAAATATGTTGATGCCGGTTAACTTCCTCCCAGTTGAACTCTGTGACGCCTCGGACAATGATTCCACTCTAGCTAGTGGCTGCTCTGTTCCTAGTGTGGACGGGGCCAGATCTGACTGTGAGAGTGAACATGAACCTGTCCAAGACGCCTCTGAGCCAGCAGACTCTGAGAGACTAACTTTAGAGTGGGTTACACAGTTGACTGAGTCAGGCTCGACTCAGGCCGACGTATCTGACTGTATGACTGTTAACTCTGCTCCCTGTGACACTGACCTGTTCCCAGTGGACAGCCCAAGCCGACAGGACAGTGACTCTGTACAAGTGACTGGTCCCGTTTCCATCACTGGTATCGGCTTGTCTGATTGTGGTTTTGACAAACAGACTGTTCATGTTGAACCTACTGTAGACCAGACTGTGACTGCCCCTGTTGGTCGGTCCCTGGCACGCACTAGATTTGGTCGTTTGGTTAACCCTGTGAACAGGCTTATTCAAACTATGTCCCGCCAAGATGTTATCCCTGACACTTTCAGTGTTAAAGATGTTTGCAAATCTGTATTTCGGACCCTTGCTATTTAGGTTTGAGTGAGGGTGCCGTTTGTTTTTCTGGCAGTTCTTTTCCACTGTTGTTTGTATTCTACTGTTGTCATGAGCCAGTACGGTTTGCCTCCATTGTATAAGGGATTTTGTGGGTTGTACAAGGCACCCCACTGCCAGTAGTTGGATTGAGGGTTTGGTACCCCCCTCATTCCACTTCTCCCTCCTGGGATACTTTCTAGTTGGCCTTCCTCTGGGAACCCCCTTGGTGCTGTGTGTTGTTTATGTCCTCGGTGAGGCATACAGTGTACTAGTGGCTCAAAATTGATAAAATTCAGTGGGGGTGGATGTAACGGAGTTAAAAATGCACTTATTATAATTTGGATACATTTTCTGGTTGTATTTTAGTGTTTAGTATGATTATATGTGAATTTTATCATTTTGGCATTTTATTTTGAAAAACCAGGAAGCGCACGCTGCTCCCGAGTGTTTTATTTTGGTAGGTTCACTTCCCCTCTCATTGCCGCGTTGCAAGCTACAGAGGGTAAGTCTTTGCTCTGTGAAAAAGAATATAATTTCCTAAATTAACTTGCTGTAACCACCAAAACACGAACACATGTTAATAATACCATGTTTTTGCATGTAATGGATGTGTTTTGATGTGAAGTTATCAAGCTATTTTAGAGTTTGTGCATTTTACTTGGACAGCTAATTATTTTCTGTTAGCTTTTACCACATGCGCAGCCATCTCATGGTGCTGTTCTTACCTTTTAGGGAGCCAGTGTGCCTGCTGTATGTGAAGACATAATATGAGTATTTTTATGTCTGTCACAGGTATGTTTTATTTTTACTGTAAAATGTAAAACGTTTTTATTTGTGCATTGTATACTTAATGTAATTACTCCACTGCCACCACTGTACATTTAAAATACTTTTATTGTTCCAAATTGATGTATTGTAATATGAGAGTCAACATAATTAATAGTTCCTATGTAATATGGTGATAACACGGTCAGTATTTCATTGTGTTGGTTGCTCCCCCCCTCTCATTTGCCGCGTTGCAAGCTACAGAGGGGAGCCAGTGTGCCTGCTGTATGTGAAGACATAATATGAGTATTTTTATGTCTGTCACAGGAGTAAAATTGATGAACTCCACATTGTGTCCTGTCTTTCGTATACGGCCTGACGAAGAGTTCGCAGCCGTTACACAGGCCTAGTGTTTTCTGGAGAAAACCATGTATCCTCCTGTAATTCAGGAAGATGTTTTCGGTTTAGATCAGGAGAAGCTTTATCCTTGTTTTGGGTTTTGGGACATTCAGTCATAGCAGCAGTTTCAGGTTAGTTCATTGTGGTTGTCTTTGGTCTTCTGCTGTAGGACAGTTCTTGGGTTGCACATCAGAATAACCAACCATATTTTTGTTAATCAGAACTTTGTTAGTTGTTAGTGGTGTGATTCTTTCATTGGAGCACACCTGTTGAAGCAAGAAAATTGTTGTTGTCAAGTCAGAATTTTGTGATCACAATCAGTTTTGATGAGGCCTCTGTTTTGAATCGAGCGCATAACATTTTAAGGAATTCTTGCAAGAACTGGGTTTCTTCCGATGCCAGCTGGACTTTTCTTCATTAAACTCACTGCAGCAATGGGCAAAACAAGCTTAAAAATAAATAAAAATAAAACAAAAGTGTTCGCACAAACCCCAAATGTCAAACACATACATTTCTAATAACGCACACTTTACAACATGTTGATTGATCAGGTCCTGTAGACACACAGCCACACTATTTACTTCTGAGGTCAAATGCTCTACAAAAATTGCTGCGTTGAACTCAAACAAGGTGTGTGCAGATTTCAATAAATCAAATTTTATGCTTTTTTAATGTATTTTAAAGCCTTAGTTTTGTCCAAATCCAGTAAATGACTTTTAATGGTTTTAAATGCACTGCAGAGACCGTGTCAAAGAGCATGTTTGCACAGTTCAGCACTAAGTTTGTGAATGATTGAAGGTGAGACACTACAGGTGAGTAGGGAAAAGTCCCCAATTTAAAGCTATCAATTTGAAATTCTCCTGGAGTTTACTCACATATCTGCAAAGGGGGAAAAAATGCATTACAAGATCTTCATCCATAAGGCATTTTATGTGTAAAACCCAGGAAATTGGATGGGAATCTCAATGGGACTTCCTGATAAAATAAAGTAGAATAAAACAAAAAAATATATATATCAGTACTAAATGTGGTAAATCTGTCCAATTGTGTTGCTTTGTGTGTTAACACGAGCCAATGCTCTACACCAGTGGTTCCCAACCTTTTTTTATCTCGAGTACCCCCTAAGGTTTGTTTCACACTCGAGTACCTCTTAACTTGACTTTTGTGCAAATAAAGTCAAAAATAGTCAATTATTACTACTATATTTATTGTTTTATTATACTTATGGTCAATGTTCCCTCTAATTTTTCATTAGTCTGAGCAAACACACAAACTCCCTGAGCAGAGCCTTGGACCATGTGAGCGACATCAGACGCATTGGGGCCACATTGGGGTCACACTTGTTCTAAACCTGAGATCAGGGCCATAACAGTCTTTTTTGGGCACTTTTCACAAGACTTTGTTGGCCTTCATCCATTAATGAAGCATCCCTGGATAGAATTCAGAATTTAACAATTAAACCGAATTAAACCATTTCAGCGAAATTGATCCTGGGATTTGAGGTGTTTTAGATCAACAAACTCAAATGTTACAGTGATACATTTTATGATCATGCAATAAGCTAATGGCAGGCTGTCCACACAAAAGTTACATCGTGCACCTTTAATCATACATTATGATTGCAAGCAACTTCTGCCCAAGATTCAAATGGAGGCTTTGTTTATCATAAGAAAACTTGTGGCACAGTTGGGTTAATCTGTGTAGTTCACATGCTGCTGGTCACTTGTGTCTAAATCTTGTCAGTGTTTCTCTGTGAGCTGCACTGTCCTCCTTCTCTGATCACAGCCAGTCAGCTATAATTTGGTTAAGGTAGAATTAATAAAAAAAAAAATGGATATCATAATAAAGTTTTGTTCAAATCAGAGTCATGGTGTTTTTTCCCTCCAAAGCTTTCACAGTTTTCTGACGCATTTTAATATAAAGATTGATTCTTATCCAGCAACACTTCTGTGCAATATTCATTTAATTCTGTATTAATTTAATTCTGTGCTTAAATTTCCCCTGGAAGCCTCTGGACAAAGTAACGTGTCTGTCATGTTTAGATCATAAGCGCATGTTTCAAATAGGTCTAATGATAATTTACAGTTAATTCTTGAAGTATGTCATTGATTAGACTTTACTGTAGCTCTGACACAACAAGACAGTCTTCAAAGCCTAAATAAACCTTCCGTCAGTGGCCATTCATTTTCATTCTTCCAGTTTTCACTTGGGATTATTCTGTGCATAAAGCACTTAACGCCTCGTTACGCACGCGGCTAATTTGCATATCAATCCACACGAAAATTGTGCAAAGCGCTATACTTTGTAGACGCGCTGTGGCGTTTGCTCTGATTGGTTCATGATCAGATCCAGATCCAGATCCAGAATGAATTAACTCAAATCAAGTTTGTCATCGTGAGTTCTGAGAGTTCGAGGTTGGGTTGATTAAATCTCCAAAAGTGCACAGCCTGACCCTGGATTAAGTTTGTGTCTAATGTGATGGTTTGACTTCAGAGGCAATGATTTTAGTGGGACTACTTTTCCATGCGTCACGTGGAGGAGCTCGTTTATGTGCCTGCTGGTACAAGAGTACTACCACCAAATATTTTAGGGGTCCGCAGTAACGGGCCGCAATACGTTACTTTCACCCCTGATGGGGAGCGCAAATCTTCGCGGTAATTTGCGCTATTCTAGACGCATTAGTTCGTCAGCTGTTTGTGCTCAAAAATCTGTGAATACGAGGCGGGTTGGTCCAGAAGAAAGACTAGTTAAAAGCGTATGGGATGTAGAACTTTAGTTCCCCGAGCCTTTGATTTGGCGCTATGTGCTGTTAATGATCAGGTGTGTTCAGGTGCACGTCATTGTGTGCGGCTCACGCCTCTCGCTCTCTTTCTCTCTCGTTTTCTCTCGTGCGCGACAAAGATTTTCTCTGCGCGATGCCCCTGGGAGCTGTGCGCAATTGCGCACGCGCGCAGCTTAGAGGGAACAGTGCTTATGGTCCAAGATACTCCAAAAATATGCTAAATTTACAACTAATAACATGTTTTCATTCAGACAAAAGTAAATTTCCTCTTCTTTTAAAACCCGAAACTATTCCAAGTACCCCCTGGTAATTCCTCATGTACCCCTTGGGGTCCCCGTACCCCTGATCGGGAAACACTGCTCTACACATTTCAAATCTGTTTATTCCATTAATGAAACAGAGTTGAGGATAAGAATTTTGACCATTCATACATTTTAGGAGAATGGTGGCGTTGTAGTTGCATGAACCTGATCAATCAATGACACCAAGAGAATGTCTAATTCTGACACAAGAACAAAAGAAAGAAAAAAAACAGAAAATCCAATCCTACTTGACCCTCCAACGGGCTTTTTCAGATTCAAGACCAAGTTCAATACTTGATATCAACTAATACCTCTGCAGAGACTAAAACGAGACTAAAAAAAAAAAAAAAATTCAAAGATTAAAAAAAACCTTAAAAACAAAACTGAATTTCAAAATCTGATTTTTTATTTTTTTTATTTTTTTGCAACACGTGTAACATTTCAGTACTTAATGGCCATTAGTTAAACCACAGCGAACCATGGTTAAAAGTGCTTTGTTCCAGGCCGGGATTGATTGTGAAAAGCGGACATTTCAATTTTATTGGGTTTTCTAACCCTTTTTTTTTTTTTTTGAGAATCTGGCATGATAATTGAGAGAGCAGAGGATTGTTTTAGTCCAGTGAACACATTAAGTAGTCAGAATATCATCAGCACGTTTGTCCCAACATTCAAAGAAATTCTCCATCTGCAGACACGCAAAATGAGCATTGCAAATCATCCATGTCTCTGATGTCCCTTTTTTCAGTGGCACATGCATTGTTATATGTCAAAATATCAGCTGATGAACGGGTTTTGGGGTCAGTTTTCAACAATATCGATAGGTGGGGTAGTGTCTCGGACATCATCCCCAGGAAAGTTAAACTGTTCAACTCAAACCGTCTGATGTAGAAAGTAGACAAAGACTTACTTTACACGTCAGATCTTGTCCAAGAAGATCAGTGGGACATAGAGGAGAATAGAGAAATAAATGTTTGGATGAGTTGCCACAAGATATCAGGATCTTTTGTTGTCTTCTCCAGATGTCGCTAATGAGTATGTAAAGCGATCGCTCAGATTTGCCTCGTGTGTAAAGTTTTTTTTTTCTTTTTTTTTTTGTTTAACCACAGAATAATGTGGCCTCAGAGTCCACTGTAAATTTACTCTGCACCCCATTCACTACCAAAGTGTACTCAGGCACTGCAATTTGAGATATTTTGGTGTATCGTAGAAAGGGGTTTAGAGGTTGTCATCCGGACGCCGTTTAAAGATCGAGACGTTTCGACTTTTATCCAAAAGTCATTGTCAATCAGAGAGCTGGTATGGGAACCTGGGCCTTATATGCTACTCTAAGTAGTGGGAGTCCAGCCCCCAGGGAGGAGTCACTGCACTCCTGTCTTTGTTATAAGATTGTTTGTTTGTCACCTGGGATTTAATTAATTGGTCTATCTTGTTGATTAATGGTTGGCCTCACCTAGTTTCACCTGTGTCTAAAGGTCTATTGTTATCTTGATAGCTGGCTGTTGCTCCCTCCTCACTACCGATTGCCTCATTAGCATTTGACTGGTCTATTGATCTGGACCAAGGTGTTAGAACGCTGTCATAAATTTTGGCTAAATTAAATCTTAATCCCCCATTCCTGTTCAGGGAAGGATTTTCTCTTTTTACAAAAATGGCCTCCTTTACTCCTCTTTCAAACCAGTTCTTCTCTCTGCTCAAAATCTTCACCTCACTGTCCTCAAACGAGTGATTTGTAGCTTTTAGGTGCAGATGGACTGCACTCTGCGGTCCGGTGGAGGAACATCTTCTGTGTTGGTACAGCCTTTTGTGCAATGGCTGTTTTGTTTCTCCTATGTAACGTTCTTTACAACTGTCCTCACTGCACTCTATCGAATAAACTACATTGCTCTGTTTCTCTGTCGGCCTCTTGTCTTTCGGGTGGACCAGTTTCTGTTTAAGCGTGTTGCCAGGTTTGTAATAGACAGGGATGTCGTGTTGTCTAAAAATCCTTTGAAACTTCTCAGACAGGCCCGAGACATAAGGGATAGAGACACCCCTCCTGCTGGGGTCTTTATCCTTTCTGTCCTGTTTCTTGGCTCTTCTGACTTTGTTAAAGGCCCAGTTAGGGTATCCACAAGCTGAGAGGGCACGTTGGACATGTTCTTCCTCCTTCTTTCTCCCCTCAGAGCTGGTGGGTACTTCATGGGCTCTGTGTTGCAATGTCCTAATCACTCCCAACTTGTGCTGCAGTGGGTGGTTGGAATCAAACAGTAAGTACTGGTCTGTGTGGGTGGGTTTCCTGTATACTTCTGTCTGAAGGCTGCCTTCCTCCTCTCTGATTGTGGAGCAGTCAAGAAACGCCAACCGGTTGTCCTTAGCATCTTCTCGGGTGAACTTAATGTATACATCCAACCCATTGATATGCTCAGAGAAAGTTTCCAGCTCTTGTTTCTTGATTATTAGCCAAAATTTATGACAGCGTTCTAACACCTTGGTCCAGATCAATAGACCAGTCAAATGCTAATGAGGCAATCGGTAGTGAGGAGGGAGCAACAGCCAGCTATCAAGATAACAATAGACCTTTAGACACAGGTGAAACTAGGTGAGGCCAACCATTAATCAACAAGATAGACCAATTAATTAAATCCCAGGTGACAAACAAACAATCTTATAACAAAGACAGGAGTGCAGTGACTCCTCCCTGGGGGCTGGACTCCCACTACTTAGAGTAGCATATAAGGCCCAGGTTCCCATACCAGCTCTCTGATTGACAATGACTTTTGGATAAAAGTCGAAACGTCTCGATCTTTAAACGGCGTCCGGATGACAACCTCTGAACCCCTTTCTACGATGGACCACACCTGGACGAATGAGGGTTTACATCGACGAATTCTGGAGAATTTTGGGCAAGGTACCTTAGATCTGGTACGGGAGCTTGAGAATGATAATCAAGAAACAAGAGCTGGAAACTTTCTCTGAGCATATCAATGGGTTGGATGTATACATTAAGTTCACCCGAGAAGATGCTAAGGACAACCGGTTGGCGTTTCTTGACTGCTCCACAATCAGAGAGGAGGAAGGCAGCCTTCAGACAGAAGTATACAGGAAACCCACCCACACAGACCAGTACTTACTGTTCGATTCCAACCACCCACTGCAGCACAAGTTGGGAGTGATTAGGACATTGCAACACAGAGCCCATGAAGTACCCACCAACTCTGAGGGGAGAAAGAAGGAGGAAGAACATGTCCAACGTGCCCTCTCAGCTTGTGGATACCCTAACTGGGCCTTTAACAAAGTCAGAAGAGCCAAGAAACAGGACAGAAAGGATAAAGACCCCAGCAGGAGGGGTGTCTCTATCCCTTATGTCTCGGGCCTGTCTGAGAAGTTTCAAAGGATTTTTAGACAACACGACATCCCTGTCTATTACAAACCTGGCAACACGCTTAAACAGAAACTGGTCCACCCGAAAGACAAGAGGCCGACAGAGAAACAGAGCAATGTAGTTTATTCGATAGAGTGCAGTGAGGACAGTTGTAAAGAACGTTACATAGGAGAAACAAAACAGCCATTGCACAAAAGGCTGTACCAACACAGAAGATGTTCCTCCACCGGACCGCAGAGTGCAGTCCATCTGCACCTAAAAGCTACAAATCACTCGTTTGAGGACAGTGAGGTGAAGATTTTGAGCAGAGAGAAGAACTGGTTTGAAAGAGGAGTAAAGGAGGCCATTTTTGTAAAAAGAGAAAATCCTTCCCTGAACAGGAATGGGGGATTAAGATTTAATTTAGCCAAAATTTATGACAGCGTTCTAACACCTTGGTCCAGATCAATAGACCAGTCAAATGCTAATGAGGCAATCGGTAGTGAGGAGGGAGCAACAGCCAGCTATCAAGATAACAATAGACCTTTAGACACAGGTGAAACTAGGTGAGGCCAACCATTAATCAACAAGATAGACCAATTAATTAAATCCCAGGTGACAAACAAACAATCTTATAACAAAGACAGGAGTGCAGTGACTCCTCCCTGGGGGCTGGACTCCCACTACTTAGAGTAGCATATAAGGCCCAGGTTCCCATACCAGCTCTCTGATTGACAATGACTTTTGGATAAAAGTCGAAACGTCTCGATCTTTAAACGGCGTCCGGATGACAACCTCTGAACCCCTTTCTACGATGGACCACACCTGGACGAATGAGGGTTTACATCGACATATTTTGGTGTAGTAGCACGAGTCAAATAAAGCGATCACATGTGAGTTGTGTGTGTTACCATCCTTGTGGTGATGTAGTGTAGGCTGTCTGGGTGTTTCTGCAGCGTCTCCTGGACCCACTCTCATCCCTGTCCCATCAGGTCGACCCAAATCTTTCTTGGTGGCATGACTGGACGTAGTGTTGACCAGGCGATGGGAGGGCTAGTTGGAATGTGTCCATAGTTATTTTGACGGTGGTGCAGGAAGAGCTTGGAAGCCTGTTGGTCTGCTGTCGGCGTCGTAGGCTCGCGTCTGCGTGGTCAATGTCCAAATGATCTTCAGTCATACGCCAAGCAGTGGATGTGCCGGAGTTCATGTCCAAATTTGCACTGTGCAGAGTACTCAAGCCTCAAGATCTGCAGGTCCATGGGCCTTTCTCAGAGCTAAGTTCAGACCAGTCCAACGTGTGTGTGCTCCTGCGTGCAATGCTGCGTCCTCCTCCTCCCTTTTGGTCCGGTGACTGGTGCTGGTGTTGGGGTCGACTGAAGGAACAGGGATCGGGGTCGGGGTCCAGTTGCGCCACAGAAAAGCCAGTCAAATCTGTGGGAATAAAAGAAGCAGAAGAAGTAACTTGTGCTTTTACTTGTTGTCTTGTTGTGTGTGTGTGTGTGTGTGTGTTTGCGTGTATGTGTATGTCCTCCACGGTGCAGGGTCGAGCCTTTGTCAGTGAATGGACTTTTGTGTGACTATAACGGTGGCTTTTCATTTATTCTCAAAAACATTCATTCAGGGTGTTGTCTTTTAGTTACACAACTGCTTTCTATCACGCGTCTCGTCCTCAGTTCGTCCTCAGTCATTTCTGCATATCTTAACTGTTTAACTTTCTTTTTTCTTTTTTTTTTTTTTACATTTGCTCTTTGCTCTACATTTGTTCTCAGTTTGGTTCACTAATTAATGCTCAATGAGCCCCCAGCAGTAAGACCAGAACCCAGTTCTGGTCTTCACAGTCGACCTCTTTGTCCAACTGCCAATCCCAAACAGCGCCTACTGGTGCAATCAAATGCAGCCCCCTATTCCGGAAGATGCCAAAAGTGATGTTTTCTGTGTCGAAAATGATCAAGTCCCAATTGTTCCACTACAAGACATTTTCCATTACAATACACATCAACATTAAACCTACTAAAATTGACAAATCAGACCTTTAAGTTAAAAATGTGGTATAAAATGTTGTAAATAATGTCTGTGCCACTATTTGGTTCTTGACATTTGGCAATAGTTCCAGAAGACACTAAATACGGTAAATTGTTCTAATAAATTGAATTTGTTGGTTGGTTGGTTTGTTGATTGGGAAGAGGAGGGACGCTCAGTGGAGTTTTAGCCACACACAGCAGCCAGTGACCTTAACAGCAATCTACTATATAGTATAGTTATAAAATATGAATGTTTTTATGCAAAAGAACATAGCCTACTTGACTTTTTCAATTGATAAACATAGGCCTATTCAGTGTTTCCCATTAGTAAAAGAGACTTATAGTGGGTCCCCATAATCTAAAATTCTCCCCTAGAGTCTAAAACCTGGACTCATTAGCATAACAAAATTTGACTTTGTTGACATTGTATCATCATAAATATATAAAAATGACTACACTAAAACTCAAATTTAAACTCTAAACCAGGGGTGTCCAAACTTTTTCCATCGAGGGCCACATATTGAAATATAGACCAAGCGGAGGGCCACAAATCAATCGTGAAACGTTAAAAAAAAGCTGCATTTATCTGATGTTTTAAGCACCACCACATCTACATTCAGTCTCAGTGCCTTAATATCAGGTCTTTATTGCACCAAAATGTTAGTTATTTAGGTTAGAACTGTTGAAAATCTGAAATGTGCTGTAAAAAGTACTTCTCAGGACAGAGTGGGCCAGTTCACCAGGAAGCCTAAGGGCCAAGAAAAACTGGTCTGAGGGCCGCATTTGGCCCCCGGGCCTGAGTTTGGACATGCCTGCTCTAAACAAAAAAAATTATGTAAACAGTAAGTGGCATTTATTGAGCTCGGGATCATGTGTTAATGTTAAATCAATGGTGGTTTTAAGATGCTAAATACTAAACTTGGCATTAATTCAAAAGTATTCTAACACTATATATTGATAAACGTATATACCAGAAGTGACCCAGCAGTTTAACAGGTTTTTCCAAAGATTTTTTTCACAAGTTTAGCAGGCCAGCAGCAAACGTGGCGGATTTAAACGGCTCGATGTTCCATCCTGAGCTCTATACAAAATTTAATGAAATTATTATTCACATGAAAATGATTTGTGCCACCATAACTCAATGCCTACTACTGCAAAGTGATCATGGTGGCCTACTAAAAGATCTACAAGTTCTTCCGAAGCGGGCAGTTCCTTCAAAGGGCAAAACGTGATCGCCTGGAGCCTTCCTTGGGACTTTACGCATCAATCAAGTGTAATATAACTTATTTGAGGAAGAAAAAAAAAAAGACATCGCTATCGTACGATCGATGTCTCGTGTTTGACTATGCGCCCTGGCTCCTCCTGATCGTGCTCGACTACACGCGGAAATACTGACGTGTTCACTCCACTCAGGGGCCAGTGCATCGAGGCTAGTCCGAGCCGGGGTAGTGACACAGCGGCCGCGTCAGGTAAGAAGACAACATCCACGCACCGGGATTTCCTTTTAACCTTCTACGGACGGGCTTTTCCCAAACCGATTATTGACCACAGATGTAACGTACCTCTGCAAAATCCGCAAAAAACGCGCATTCTACCGCGTTTACTAGTCAATTTTTGCGTGTTAGCGTCGGCTCGTGCTAGATTGATAACTGCTACCAGCAGGACCGCAGGAAGTGAGTTGTCACGTTCGCGTTGCTTCACGGGATTTGTAGTCCTACGCGCCCTAGTTTGCATTAGCGTAGAGAGGGTGAAGAACTACAAGTAGCTGTATACGACTGAAAAGCCCCGAACGCAGAGACTTGTGGGAAATGTAGTGACATGTTTACGTTTCAAAGCCACGTAGTATTTGGTAATTCCAGATAAAAGACTACAATACCCGTGTTAGCATATCATTTGGGCTAAAGGGCAACAGCGCTAGTTAGCTTTTACCAATTTTCACCCTTATTTAAATTACTTGGTTGTTATTTTAAGAGGAAAGACACGGCACCGTATATAAAATGTGGGTTTATTTATAACTACAGCCAGAATAACGTTAATTATATGCGCTATTCACGTACAGTATTCGGTTTGTTTGCTTTCTGATTAGCTTGCAAGCTATTTATGTGCGGTTACAGTCAAGCTAACAGCCTAGAACACTAGTGTTTTCTATATTTCAGCTGTCATTGCTTTTCATTTTTGTCCAGATGATTATCCAGCACTGGGATAGTTTGGATATAACGTGAGCATTATTATAAATTTAAAAAATGATAAGACAGGCTTTAGTTTAGTATCAATTTGTGGAAAAGGAAACCAAATCAAACGGCCTTGCTCTAGTTTTTTTCCCCCAATTCACAGTTGAGCGTAGCTTTGAGTTCGTGAGTAGAGTCCAATGGGTTAGATTTTGTTTACTTTATGTTGTATTGAAGTCATTTTTATTACTGGTCAATGGGGTTTGTGCTTGTTTGTTCTGGCCATCAAGGGTTTGAATAACATTTCTAAAATTTTTGAGATTTGTAAACATATTCTATAACACTACCTGCTCCCAATTTTGCTAACTTACGTGCTTCGTACACTGCAACGGTATATTTGATAAGTATTATGTATCGTGTATTAAGTATTATGATGACACTTGTCCATGATGTCAGACTCATTGTAATATTATTTTGTGTTAGCCTATAGTACAAAAATTACAAACTCAATTTCAGTAACTTACTAATGAGAATAAAATCTCTTTTTATTAGCTAAATGTTTTAGACAGTACACTGACATTTTGAACACAAATTATATATACGAGATCTGATAAAGCTTAAGATCATTTTGAAACTTTTGTGTTGTTAAAGTTATATTGTTAATATTGACACTTGCTCAAATTAATATCTAGTCTCCATACTAGTTTTACTATCGATTAGTATCTGATTTTTGATACTTTTGACAAGCCTGTTGTGTCCAGAAGCACTGATGTCAGGATTCTTATAAAAATAGAAAGGTTAACGTTAGATCAAAAATGTTAGGTCTGTCAGTTTTACATGATTTAAAGGATCACTATCTTTTCTGGTGTTGTCACGACACAAACATTTCAAGCTCGATTCGATACTAAGAAATATATTCTATTCTCTATACCAGTTTCAGTACCACAAAGATAATTAAAATGCTTTTTTTTCAACAGATGGGCAGTATCACTAAATAATGATACCTTCTTCATCAAACATTGTGCTCTTATACTAGTACTGATAAATTTCAAGATCATTCTAAAACTGTTCGCAAAAGGTCAAATTTTGTCCTGTGAAAGTTTTTTCATAGGACAAAATTTGCGTTAATCTGCAAAATGTCTGTATTTTATGTATGTTCAAAAAACAATACAAGTTTAATTATTTTTGAACACCAATTTCTTTACAGATGTGATTGGTTTAAGTGTTTTTGAGTGTTGGTAATAAATTTTTACTGCCCTAAAATATGATTTGGCTTTTGAAAAAGTTGATGGTGAGAGTGATTTTACTTAGGAATGCTTCATATGGAAAATTTTTCAGCTTTTGGAAGTGTGTTTTCCATGCACTTCTTCCTATTGTAAGAAAAAAAAAAAGGAAAAGTAGATTAAATGTTTGAAAGCTTGCTCGGAGCTAATTAGCTAGGTGGTAAGTAATGAGCACAATAACTATAATTGAAGTTAGTGAAACATTTTGATGAATTTTAAGTTAAACGTGTGTTTTTTGGACTGAAAACAACCACCTGATATTTTAATTTTTCTTAAACCCTATGGCAAAAATGTACTTCCGGAACCACAGTGAACTTCAAAGTGGGTGGACTTGTTGAGTCTATTTGACAGGTTCTTAAAATGTTCTAATTATGACAAATTTTGATGGGGTAGCACCGGTGGCAATTATTTATAAGAGATTTACATTTGTGAAGTTGCAGTCTGGGGGAAAAAAAAAAAAAGTTGAAAATTACAGGAAGTAGTTCTCAGTTTTAAAACGGAAACCCCTCTACGATGTCATCAAAGCGATTACCATTGAAAATACAATGGACATGGGATAATGTACAGCAAGCGACACAATTTTTTTGACAGTTTATACGGTCATTCAACAAAATAAAGGTGTTATTATTTGTCAAATGATAACTACTGTGACATTTATATGGATTTTGGCCCGCATTTTCAAAATAGTTGCTAGGTGACGGTTGTGGAAGTACCTCTATGAGCTGTCATATTTGCTGTCCTTGTCCAACAAGGAAGTAACATTATAAACATTAGAAAAACAATCAAACTGGGGATAAATAGGCAAAATATTTAGTAAAATCTTCAATATGTCATGTTCACTACGTTTTAGTGAAATGTGTGGTCTAACCTGTCATATAGACTTTAACTTTAGTGAAAAGCTTCATCATTATCCTGCTATATTTATCATTCTTCTTCAAATATACTGTTTAAACCTCTTGCTTTTACATGTCTGTTCAATGTTGAAACCCAGCAATATACTTAAATATGCATTCAAATGTTTGTCATCACTCATTCATAAATCTTCAAGTTACTGTGGTTTACATAGTGAAAGTAGCATCCTGGGCCAGTGCCAGAGGCTTTGAATAGTTACATAGGGAAATAGTAGTCATGCTATTCAGGTTTGTCTGGGCTCGGTTAAACATCTCACTGGGCTCGGTAATCTACAAATATATTGATTTAAATGGCTATTGAGCAATAATAATGTGGAAAAAGATTCACACTTGGGTTCATAAAGCTAGTGTTTTATGGCTTACAAATAACCACTGCAGTGTCTGATAAAGGTTTTGTGTTTCAGAATGTCAGAAGGGGACAGTGCTGGGGAGTCAATCCATGGAAAACCATCGGTAGTCGGTGTCTTTTTTACACGGATCGGACAGGTAAAGTTCATAGAATGTAACTACCACTGTATCTATTTGATGGATGCAACTGAAGTTCAAATTACACGCCCCTTTGGCTCTGATAAAGTCAGATTAGATTAGAGTAACATTTTATCAGAGATTAGACTCTGCAGCAGAACAAGTGCCCATATCATGAGGAAATGATTGTATTAGTGCTGTTTTTTAAGGACAAATATTATGCATTATTTGTACTGTTATTGCCCTTTACGCATGTTCTTGAGTATCTTTATCTCATGTTTTGCAACAACAACAAAAAATGTTAAAAACCAAACAAACAATCTACTTCCAATGCCTCTGGTTTTACCCACGCGAGGAACTGAGTAATGGACTCCCTATACTGCAGCAGAGGAAATTATACATTTCAGATAAAGAAATATCAGAGGAAGGGAAACGAGCTAATGTAGCCGAGCAGTTGTAATTGTGATTTGATGGCAGAAATTATTAAATTAATTTATGCGCTTAAAAAAAGCGCAGAAGATTCTCCGAGCCACATCACACTTGGCGTAAATGCAGAATGTTTTTGACGGTCGGCGGGAGTGGATTTTCTAACCGGCATTCATCAAACTAGTGTGAATGAAGATGTATGCAACTCTAGGTATGTTATTGATGACGGAACAATGTTAGAACATGGTTAAAAGTGCAAAAAAGTTCATTTTACATGTGTCCATCACTCTTGTTTGATTAATCCTGTTTAGTAAGTCCTCTCCCTCTGAGCCTCAGAAAAACAACCCGTTCCAAATTTCGTGTTGTTGTGACATCGTAGGTGGAGCGCCGAAATCTGCGGTGCTGTTTTTAAGTCCTTAAGTCAGATCGGACTCAGAATCAGGAAAGTTTTACCGCCATTATCCGTGAACAAAATTCATAAACTTGCTTCAACACACAATAATGAATAATAATAATAGTAAAAAGTCTAGGCTAAGCTAAAAAAAGGGCATACAAAATAAAATATAATCGCCGGACTCGTTCTGAGCATTTCTGCCGATTTCAAATCACACTCATTAGAACTGCTTACATTAGCAAGTCGGGGGGTAAGTTATGTTAGTTTGTTTTACCCCTTTACTCCTTTATTCTATAGAAAGTTATGTATAGAAAGAGCTCAAAGTAATGTGTGATTTTTTTTTTTTTTTTTTTTTTTTGCAAACCAATTTTCTTCATTGTAAAACATGAGATGTCGGGGAAGATGAACTCGAGCACATTTCAATGCCAATAACAACACAAATAATGCAGAGTGTGTGTCCTTTAATAAATAAGCACAACTTTAGAAATATCCACTCATTACTCGTGTTTCCAAACAGGTCTATCAGTCATGGCTGGACAAGTCGACGCCGTTTTACGCAGTGAGATGGGCAGCAACCTTATTACTGACAGCAGTCTACATGATCAGAGTGTACATACTACAGGTAACACAAAAAGGACACTGGGCACGAGTCCGATTATGAAGCTGGGTTAATTTTGTCATTGAAACGTTATTATGGGGCAAACTAAGGCTGCAACAAGTTAATCGATTAATCACAACTAATCGATTCAAATTATTGTCTATTTTAGTAATGGAATAATTGTTAACTGGTCTATACATGGAGTCCAATGCATGCTGTGAGATGAGAGAAGACGTTTATGACTCCGATAGAGAAGTAATTCAGTGAAAATAACTATGCTTCATCTGCGTATTCACTTGAGCGGCTTCACTTCCTCTTCATTCGGTCAAATTTAGCAAAAATGTCATATACGTTTACCATCTGCGCTCTAAACAAAGAACTGATTAATCAAATATCGAACAGTCGCGAGAATAATCTATTAGCAAATGATTGTTGGTTTGCAGCTCTACCTCAAACTATAACTAAAATTAGGTACGTTTTTGTCTAAGGAACACTCATTTCGAGCAAAACAATACAATTTATTATTAAAGTTGAAGTGGTTGTATCCATTTTTTTCTGTGGTAAAGTTAAATCTGTTTTGCTCCAGTGCAGAAATATTGTAAAAACAGCTTTTAGGGTCAGAATTAGACCATTTGTATGACGACTGTAGCTAATCATAGAGTGTTTTATTCTCACGAAGCAGGAAGTGCGCTGTTGATATGCTAATGTTTGTTAGCTTTAACCGTGACAAACTGCTCTGGCCTCTGAAAGTCGTGAATATCGCTTTATACACTCATAACGGTAAATAGTTAAAGTGCCAGGAATGCAAAAGGAAAGGGAGAAATGAATTTACATAGGTGAGTACGGTTTAAAATTAGATATATTTTTCAAGTATTTAAGACGGTTAAAAATCACGTTCAGCAAATGTATTTCCTGGTTAACTAATCAACTAAAACCTTTATGGATTTAGTCTGCTAAAACTTGACTAAACCTCAACCAAAATGAAATAAAAAGTTCTTGTAAACATCAGCATTGATAAGAGGTCAAAATAAAGGGGCACTATATAGTATTAAACAAAGGATTCTCCTGAGACAAGCAGCAAACCAGTCATTTATAAGCAATGAAAACTTCTTTAACTGCATAAATGAAGGATGAATGAGTTTATGTCGTACTGTGGAAACTTCCAGGCAAAGCAAAAACTATTTTGTGAGAAAATAACTGCTGACACTTTCTGTTTGTTTCTCTGGGCCAGAGACTAGGATTTCAGTCTTGCCTGAGTTTAATTCTCTCCGGCTAAACTCAGACAAGACTGAATCATCGTGTTTGACCCGCAGAAACGGTATGAGTACAAAGTATGAGCAGTCACCTCCATCGCCTTTGTCTAAAACCAGCAAATAAAGTGAGATATTTAAGAGTAATACTGGACGTAGATCTTAATTTTAACAGCTACATCAAATTAATAACACCAGCAGCTTTCTGTCATCTAAAATACATTACCAAAATCAAAGGTAAAGAGTCTAAACCGGACTTGGAGAAACTTAAAGCAGCTCTGCTTGTGTTCAAGTCTCTCCAAAACAAACATGGTCCTGTTCACCATGTTTACCACGTTTACCATCACCTGACATAATCAGGGGATGGACCCTCAACTAAAAAACCTACATAGAGCCCCTTTTAAAATGCAAGATCATTGGGATTTCCTTTCATTTAGAATCCACTTGACTAAAAAGACAACATATTTGCCATTCACTTTTAATTAAAACTACTCTTGTCTCTTCTCTTCTATTTCAGGGTTGGTATATAGTAACTTATGCTTTGGGAATCTACCATCTCAACCTCTTCATCGCTTTTCTTTCGCCAAAAGTGGACCCGTCACTGCTTGATGAAGGTACGTGGAGGTCGTGGAGTGAACATGACGTTGAAACATGTTTGATTGAACTAATAAAGAAATAATCCCTTCTGGTTTGTTGCAGATGACGGTCCGGCTCTTCCGACCAAGCAGAACGAGGAGTTTCGTCCATTCATCAGGAGGTTACCGGAGTTCAAATTCTGGTATGTGTATTCAGAGAGAAGAAACATCACGATTGTGCAGATACATTTAGAGGGGGGTTATAATGTTGTTATAATGCGGTCGATTTCGATGCTCAAAACCGCCTCCCAGTATCTAGCCACGTCTGTTTGTTAAGCATTCTGGTGTATTTATTGATCAAGATGTATTTTCTTATATTGATCAATCACAATTTAATTCTTTTTAAAACGCATAAAATGGGCTTTCAATATTAAGTTCTTGAACATAATCAAGATTTGTTGTTAGTACCAAATCTCTTCTGAAAAACAGATGCTTTTATTGACAGAGGATTATTTGGCTGTAGACCTCTCGATAAAAAGACCAAAGCTGATTGTTGATGATTAGTTCCCCAAAATGTAGGTACAATTTACACTCAAGGAAGCCATTTTTCTGTCAGCTAAAACAATAATTTAATTTGAAGTATTGACATTTTACTGAAGTTGAAATCCTTGCTAAATAAATTCTTGAAATCCTTTCAAAATAAATTATTCAGATGGCCTTTAAAACGTCTAAATAACTGTCGCAAGTAAAGTAGATGAGTTAGTGAGGGTTACAGGATGTAGGTAAGCAATTTCTGTACCAGATAAGTAACATGAGGTAAAAGGCCAGTGGAAAACAAAGGATACAAACTACCATAGATTGTAACTGCATATGAGTAACTATTCTTTAATATACAACAGCTAATTTTAGCTGATACATTCGGCCACAGTTACATTATTGTTAAACAGATAACCGACAGGATGATGCCAAATCAGATTAAATCAAGAGAAGAGGTCATAGCCACTCGAACTACCTAAAACTAAGATAAGATATATCTATGATACAAAATGAGACGGCATTGACAGCCCCTGAACCCAGCACAGGCTGCAGCATTAGCTCAGTCAAGTAACTTTGTAGCCAGCGTGCATTTAAACACTGCTCTGGCGCTTACGGACTGTCATGAAGAGCCTTTGTGAGCACTCCATCCTGCTCAGCAGGTTGTTATGTGTCCTGTGAGTTGTGTAGTGGGCAGTTTGGTGAGAGTTGCCGTGGTTTCCCATCTGCTCCTGGTGCGTGGCCCTGTCCCAATATCCACTCCACACACTTCACTGAAGAGTGCTTCTTTCTCAAAGTTCATCAAGTGTGAGGGCGCAAGGGTGGTAAAAGTGAGAATTATGACTGAACTCGCATTGTTAATGCGATGAGTAAAAGATCCAGCCGTTAAAAGACTCAGACAGCCAAAGCCCAGTCCAGCATCATTGCTTACGTTGTGGGGAATATACTATCGAAGCTCACATGGCTCCACACTCGCTGGAAGTGCAGAGAGAAGTGTGTGGTGAAATGTGGATCAAAACATTCTAAAGAATTTGGACTGAATTGGGAAAGGACTAGCATGAATCCCTGTTGCATGATTTTCTCCTGTCCAGGTGTGCTCAGCTGATTAGCCTGCTCTCTGCACAATAAAAAGAGATGATTAAGAGTATATTATTGTCAAACAATTGTGTAAATTAGTCGAATTTGGCCCTTGTTTTCAGTGTGGTCGCCTCTTAACAGTTATGACCTCTGTCACATCTGCTGCTCATGTCCAACCAGGAAGTAAAATGATAAACTTCACCAAAATTGTCAAACTGGGGAAAAGTGGGCAAGATTGAAGGCCAACATTGTAAATCATATTTACTACATGAGGGAAATGGGTTGACTAGGTTGACTAGTCATATGCTCTTTTGTGTCCTTTTTCTGTTTGCTCAGCACTTGTAGAAACATGCTCTTTCTGTTATTTCCTGATGCAAATTGTCTTTTTCTATCCATAAACAGAGGGCAAGATTTCCATGCGGTAAAAGTATGTGGGTTGACTGTCTGTTTAGGCACGAGTGTAAAAGTGTGCTGTGGTTCTGTATTTGCCTAGGAAAAATAGCTGCCAAAACTTAAATCCAATTGTAACGTTGCATCTTCTGGTTGGTTTTTGTTGACAGGCATTCGGCGACAAAAGGCATCGTCATCGCCATGATTTGTACATTTTTCGAGGCCTTCAACGTGCCAGTGTTTTGGCCTATTCTGGTCATGTACTTCATCATGCTCTTCTGCATCACTATGAAGAGGCAGATCAAGGTGAGAGCGCTCCACTGTGCAGCCACATTCTCCTCATTCCACAGCGGACCGGGTTTGAATTGCACTTAGCAGTACTTCGGCAAACTTGTCCGGCTTGTTAAGGATTTCACGCTCAGGGATTACTTGTTTTCCTTCACTCACTTTCATTCACACAATAGATTTACCAAGTTTGTGACCAGCTTTATGAAGTTGAATATTTGTGTGTTTTGTTAAAGTGACATAATCAGCAATAATAAATGTATTTTACATATACGTTCTATATACAGTCCCGATCAAAAGTTTAAGACCAGTTGAATGAATGGCAAAAGTCACATTTTGCATGGTCTGATCGTAACAAGGCTCCAAGTAGAGCTTCACTATGCAACAAGAAATTAAGAAATGCTGTTCCGATACCAATTTTTTTTCTGTCCGATTCGATACCGATACTTCAAATCAAGGGAGTTGTCGATACTGAATACCTGTCCATCACAACTGTTAAAATTCTGACCAATTTTGACACATTTTAAATGTATATATTGATTAAAAACAAACGCACCTATTCACCTTTTTGCCTTATTCTGCCCCGCCCACTTTTGCCGCTGTTTGCCACAGATACGCACTTTTGTTGTGCTTCCGTTTGACAAGAACTCCGTTAAAGCTAATGACGAACGAGGGAAAAGTCTCGCCGCTAAAATGTTACATAAAGTAGGTTGATTTGTGTCAAATGTTTAATGAACACGAGCAACAACAAGTCAACAACGCACCGATTTCCTGGTCAGTCTGAAAACGGCTTTTTAGTCCACGTAGAACTTATTTTCTGTTGAGCTCGTCTGCTCCATGTAAACTAATACAACGGAAACAAGACGGCGGCGCGTACGACAACTTCCAGAATAAGGTGAATAGAATTACTGAATTTAAGACCCAACATTTCATTCAGGGGATTGCATTATAAAGCTCAAGTATAAAGCTCAAGTATAAATTTAATAAAAAATAATAAATCTTAACATTAATAATGCTGTCAAACTTAAGTAATGTTAGAGACGTGACATCGCTGCTCTTATTACCTGTAGGGAAGTTTACACTCTCAACGTCTTTCCATTTTGTGGAAACGAGTTCACAAACAAACTATGTACTGCGGCTCCGAGTACTCCATTCTCTACCACTGACGTCTCATTGTTGTTGTTTTTAGCGCCGTGCTACTGCTACAACGTCCTGAATAAGCAGCGAAGAAGTCGATGACATCTGGGTAGCAACGTTAGCAAAGCGGGTGCACTTATCGGCTTATTTGCGCCCTGCTTAAATTATAGACCTATTTTTCATTATATACATCATGGTATTGGATCGGAAATTTAGTTTGAGTACTCGCCGATACCTTAAAATAGTGAAGTATCGGCATACAATCCAGTACTGGTATCTGTATCGGAACAACCCTACAAGGTAAAAAAAAAGTTTGAGGAAACATTTTACTGAAACCGACAATTAACTGAAATAGGCCGGTCTGCAACTCATCAAAAGCTTAGGACCAAACGTCTTTAAAAGCACTGTCAGGACGTTCTGATGGCAAAGGTCAAAAAACGCTCTCTTTTTGAGTCGCTGCTGAGGTGGGACGCAGTAAGACGGTCATTTTGAATTTCTTAAAAGATCCCGAGAAGGCATAATGTTGGACCTTCTTTCTAACCCTTTGTCTCATGTGTTCTTGTCTTTCAGCATATGATCAAGTACAGATACCTACCGTTCACACATGGGAAGAGGACGTACAAAGGCAAGGAAGACACAGGGAAAGCATTTGCTAGCTAAAAAAAAACCCCACTCCCCTCCAAAACCATGGGCTCAGATAGTGGCGTTCGAAGGATTACTTTATTTTGTAACTGGGCAGCGAAAACATCCAAGCAGTATCTCATTCTTTACAAATGAGGGGTAGAACAGTTTTAGTTTGAAGCAAAAACCATTGCCTTTCAAAAGAAGTTTTTTTTTTGTTTTGTTTTTCCTTTTTTTTTTTCTTTCAAAGACTGATGTTATGTCTGTTAGTGCGACTCAGTGCTGCCCCCTATGCCTTTTTTAAAACCTTTGGGGTGAGTACAAAGTCTCGTTAAAATAGGTTGCGTTCACGTTCTAGAATTTGATTTATGTAATAATTTCAGCTGGAAGGCAGAGGTCTATGTAACTCTATGGGAGATGAATCATTTTTAAAAACGCATGCGCACATTTATCATCCACAAATGTTGAACCGTACCCATTATTCGTTTGGGATTGGCTCCAAAAACGTCAAATCCTCTCGTCAACAGTCGCATCTTTGGGGTTGAATTACGGCACGACTTTCTGAAGCGATCGTCAACAAATAAATTCACTTTAGTTTATTTATGGTGACAGAAAGGACAGTTAACTTTGTGCCAGTTTTTGTTTCACGTAGACCTGACCTGTCCTCCAGCTGAATTTTAAACTAGAGATTCAAACTTCCAAAAAAAAAAATCCAGTTCTTTTTCACCGTCGGGAATAATCTGTCAATTTATTTACTGTAATGAAACTTTTGTAACATTAAATATTTAAACCACTAGTCTAGAGTAACATTATTATTCTTTTTTTCTTTTTTTAGATTGACTATTTTAAAATATTAAAAATCTCCTGTCTGATTCAATCTCCATGTAAAGACATATCGCCTGATCATTACAAGTAAATTATAATAATTAAATTGTAAAAGACATCGCCTTTTGACGATTATTTCAATTTGAATAAAACCGAAAATATGGAGTGACTTTTGCCAACGTGATATTACTTCAGTTTGTGACGCAGTGGGCCAGTTTCACAAGAGAATCATTTATATATTTTTTGTCATTTTATTTTTGAGCACTGGTGATACATTATAGTCCTGTAAAATCTGAAATTAATTGTATTTTTAATTTGTTATGGTTTGTTGCAGGAAAACTAGAATATCCATTATAATATTTAAATTTGTAACTAGAACACAAAATCTTACACATTTCAGATTTTCCTTTATTTGTTGTAATTGTACACCCTTTAATCATGTTTTAAATCTCATGTTTAAACTTAAATGTATAAATGTACATGAGAGACTTAAAAAAAATGTAAATATTTTATTGAATCAACTAAATTCTTCTTATGAAACTGGCCTTTTTGCATAATATCCGTTGGAATATAAACCAAACAGCAGACAACTCAACAAAATACTCATTCTTGTCGGCCTCTGTTGTCGTCTTTAAACACTGCGCTCAATAAATCTTAGCAGCTGTGGAAAATCTCAATGGTGATGTAGGGCTGCATCAGAAACCGTAGGTCCTGTATGTAATCAGTGATTCTTTAATTACCGTGGTAAAGATTACTTCGAAGACTAGGCCAGGTCTAACCCAGGTTTAAAGGAGCTCCATGTGAATTGACTACCTTCTTTAAAGGACCCATATCACACCAAAATGACTCCCGTGAGCTTTTAGCAATGTTAGAATGTTACCTCATCAAAAACGGAGATGCGTTTTGTTTCGTTCACAAATGTTTGAGTAATCCTGCATTTACATAGATAGATATTCAAAGATGCAATATTCTCGATCTTCATGGTTTGCGCAACGGGCAGACATTCTTAAACACGAACTCTATCTTTGCCTGGTGCTCACACGCGACCACTTTGCTAGCTGCTGCTACCTTTGCCTTACGTCACATTGAACGCTCCTTCGGTACCCCGCTGACACTCTCTGGATTATTCATAATTTGCGGTGTTTTGCTAATGGATGGAAAATAAATAAATGACACTGCCACCGGAGTCCTTCAGATCTTACTGCTAAACCACTTGCTAAAAGGTTGATAGCATGAGCGTCAAACTTATTTATGTCTATGGCCCAAGCTATAACTTTGCTAGCTGATGCTAATCTGAGTTGCATAAAATCGACCGTTCCTTCACGTACAAATTAAAGATGGGGTATTTAACATGTGCACACGTCAGATATGTCAATTTAAAGTCAGTTAGCCTTTAGCTCAAATGCTAGTATTACGCTCTCATTATCATCTGACATAAAAGACTCAAAGATTTCCACATTCAACAGTGACTTTTATGGAGGCTTTTCTCTCAACTCGATGGATTAGCACAAATCCAAACCCTCTGGAAGTGTTCATAACTTGCGGATTTTGTGGGCTAATGCTATTGCTAACAGCTGTAGGAAAAAATACAGGGGACTGACTCAAATCTTACCAAACTAGCCGAGTTGCTAAGTGATTGGTTGCATTATATTAGGATTAAACGCTCTGCTAATTTACATGTCTATGGTCTGTATCTCCAGAACTCAAAATGCTCGCTCCCACCTTGTGATGTCATTAAGTGGTAGTAAAAATTAACTGCTATTTTATCCTCAAGTGAATTAGTGTACTCTACAATACAGCAGAATAACCTTACACTGTCACTGTTTTTGAAGGTGTATGGTGCATGATAACACAGTGGAGCGCTTACCACGTAATGACATCACATGGCGGACCAGAGTGTTTTCAGTTCAAGAAATGATTGCGGCGTAAATTTGCGGGATTTGTGCGTTTTAACAAGTGTGAATTAAACAAAACACAACTCTTGGTGGGTTTTTGATGATGAAACAACTTTATAACAAAGGAAAAAAACACCTTTAGATAGGCCCTTTAAAAACATCTGATGCAGCCCTACTGGGAAAAAATTGTTTTTTTTGATTCCACATTTTGAACGTTTTCAAACTTTGCACTGGCCGTAACAGAATAGTTTGAAATTATTATTATTATTTTTTTTATTCAGACATTGGTACTTAATATTTTGGGTGGGAGTTTAGTGTCTACCAGTATTATATAAAATAATAAAAAATTGGTAGATATTCTTTGATCAATCGTATTTTGCCCATTTTTATAAAATTTTAACCCGGAATTGTTAGCAACTTTCAAAAGCGCCAATTCTAGTCATTCCAAGCAAACTGTTGTTCTTTCTTTTGCAGAGGAGACATAAGAAAACAGAAAATTGGGTGCAGATCACAGCTCCTTTATTGATTTTTACTGAAATGATTTTTCATTTTTCTGTTTGGGGACTTTTCTCTGCTTCATTTTGATGTTGACTGTTGAAAGGGATCAGCCCAAGAACTGGAGGATGTGTACATACGTATATAATATATATTTTAAAGTATGATTTTTGTTCTTGAGATTTAGTTTTTTTTATTTTATTTCTGGTTTTCCTCCAACCACCATACTGATACTGTTTCCAATTGTTTAAATCCATTTTGTTTGAAAAGGAAAAAAACTGTTGAAAGCAAAACTAAATTAAGGATTTGTTCAATGACAATGTTTCTCATGAATTGCATGTTGTTTTCTTGTGCTATATTTCAAAAGACAGACTTGATTTTAATAACTTAAGTGTAATTTTTCACTCCAAATGCTATTAAAGAGGCTGTGTCGCTTCAACAGAACTAAATTATGTGTGTCATGTTTTTATTCAAACATTTTTTTAGAGACATTAGGCAAAATCAACGTTTAGGAGCTTTTCAACATACTATAATAGTTTTCAATCTTTGTTTACTCATAGCTGTTTTTTACTAATCCTACCCTTTCCTACTAATCCTATTTGGCTCTTGATTGCTTAAAAATATGTTTTCACCTACCCCCTATACCTGTCTTTTTGAAAATTCAGACTCTGCATACGCAAATTTAAAAAAAAATTGGAATTTCAGACATTCATAGACACGAAATTCTCTATCTCTACCTGTTGCTCAGACACAACCACTTTGCTAGCCGATGCTACTCAGACTTACCTCAAATTGTATGCTTCTTCACAAACAATTTAATGGAGAAGCCCACATTCCCCAATATTAAAGTATATACATTTTATTTCATGATTTTTATGTAATTTACTCTCACCAGTAACATGGATGTTCAGTGATCACTAAACGTTTACCAGAAGCACAAGTTCAGAAATCTCTACTTAAAGTCTGTTAGCCTTTAGCTCAGGTGACAGTTTTACATGCTAATTATCTAAAATAAAATACCAATACCACTGAACAATGACTTGTGGAGTTTTTTGTTTTGTTTTTTTGAGCATGAGCGCTGACATCTGGTGGTCAAATGCACTCATTGCTCAACAACTGACAAACAACTGCATTTTTGGGGTGCCAATTATAAATTATTTTACTATTTAGATATGCCAAATAATTACAAAGATATTCACCAATTATCCATCAAATGCATACTATCTAAACTAAAATGAAACTAAATCCAAGCTCCAGTGCCCTGTCCACAGCTCCATATTAAATATTATGAACAATGTTTATGCATTATTATTATTAGTTTTCTAATCACTTTTTTCATTATTAAGAACTGTTTTAATCTTTGTTTTTTCTTTGTTTTTTTACTGTGTCCAAAGTGCCAGAGTATGTAAGAAATTATGACTACAATGTTGTATCTTGGCTTCTAGTCTCTTACTTTAGGGCATTCTGAGCATTAAACACACATAATATGCAAAATAGACTTTTTGTTTTGTTTTTAATCATGTTCTAATATTGTTCCTTCATCAAAAACATACCTAGCGTTCTATTTAGCTTTTCATTCATCCTGTTTACGAGGTCCTCTTGCTTTAACCAGTGGTAAAAATTTGCCTCCTGAAAGTCTCTTGAGCTGTTTTAAAGTCCATAAATCATCACTTGACTCGTCCTAAAAATTTATGCTGTCCATCCGCCATGATAATTCCCTCTGCTGTCAGTAATGTAATGCATGCTTTTCAATACATACAATACAAGTTTTAAAGGAAAAATATTCAGCATTTTTCATATTGCTGTAAGCTTTTAAACATGCTCTTGAGAGCCTTAAATTTGCCATCTCATATGTTAATATGCTAAAGTTTCTTATTCATTCTATGAGCTGTGTTATCATTCACTATGAAATTACACTTGTACGGCAGAAATGCTCAGAACGAGTCTGGCGAAGATTTAAGGACTAAAAACAGCGGAAGACTCGCTGATAAGTGACGTATGAAGTCTGAAAATATGTCTGAAAATCCCGGAAGTTCAACAGGAAGTGTGTATGACGCTCGGAGGGGGAGGATTTTCTAATAAACATTCTTCAAAACAGTGTGAATGCAACCGGATGCAACTCCAGGTGTGTTTTTGATGACAGAACATTGTTAGAACATAGTTTAAAGCTCAAAAAAGTCAATATAGCAGAATATGTTTCCCTTAAAACATGAGCTGCCAAATTAAACACACTCAAGAACATGTTTAAATGTCAATAACAAAACAACCAATGCTTTATATGTGTGTGTTGTTGTTTATTTTTTACATTTTCGTGGTAACATGCAAGTGACTGTTCCAGTGATTTCCGTTTCCATAGATGGATTTGGCTATTGAAATAAGCCCTGTACAAACAAATGCTTTTGCAAATCTGTCTGAGACATTGCAGCAGACTGGAAATCCAGGAGCAGCACTAATGACCTCGCTGAGCAAACTTCTAATTTGTAAGAATAGCTCATTCTAGCCCTTTATGACCTACCAGGGCGCATGCAGATTACTTTTTTGATAATATTTGAAGCGTGACAGTTGTATAAGTGACATAACATATCATAATAGTACTAAAAATGGAAAATAATAACTTGTTTTATGGTTGGTCATAAAGGGTTTTAACTTGTAAATGATTTTTTTGGTAAACCTTTATTATTAACACGTTTTTTATGATGCTAAAACAGCTATAGGTCTACTGTGAAGATGTATGTTGGAATTCTCTCATTCTCCCTGCTTTACGGTAAGAATCTACTTTTTTTTATTATTGTTGAAAAATTAAGGTCTTTCTTGTTGAAAGTTATTGGGTTTAGACCAGTAAATGACGATGTGTTGTTGCAATAGTAGTAGCAATGAGTCACAATGAATTGTTTGGTGGAGGATCTGGATTGAGAAGTAAAGTGACACTATTGAGTCCATTCAGCATTGGCTTCGTGCATGTCAGTTTAGCTCAGATGGAAAAGTATGTCTGCAGTGCAAGGGAGCCGAGTTCAGACACTACTAAATGGAAGTCAATGTTTAAAGGGCCTTTACCTAATTTTTATTTACTATTGTTGAGATAAATTCTCTTTGCATCACACATTGTTGGATTAAAGCAAGACATGGAAAGACATTGGGTTTGTAATGTATAATCTGTGCATATTATAAACTCACTTTGTTAGGAAAGAACTAGTGCAGAAGTGTTTACCAGGGCCACCTCTTTTCAGCCAATCAAGCATATTCTACACTGGGAATCATGGGAAAAAATTCCAATTGCTTGACACTATCCCAGACATGTGATTCTCTCATGGTGCAGTTTCCAAAGCGCCAATACCTAATTGTAAAAAGAGTTAGAGAAACTATATGGAAACAGCTGCATAAGACTATTCCAGTCGTTTCTGAGTCATGGTGCAATATTGAGCGAAAGGAAGGACCATGTGGGCGGGGCAAACAAAAACATGTTCCTGTCTCATGCTTCAAAATCAAATACTTCTCCTTCACCTAATCCTCCAAATGAAATATGAAAATGACACTGACGTGGAGTGGAAAACTACAACGAAATGCAAAGAGAAATGCAGTGTGTTGTTAGAGGAGGATGAGTCACGGCAGGGAGTGGCACACAAGGTCAAATAAGCTGAGAAAGGGAGATTTAGAAAAATGTAGCTACATGAGTAGAATGTGCAAACCAGTGAATGGATAGGGTCTCATATATATCTTATATATTTTTGGAATATGGTTTGAGGAAGAAACTAGGACTAAACCAGGACTCAACCGGATCTAAACCAGGATTAAACCAATAACAAGAGATAAAATATTTTCTACTTTTGGAAGACGGGTTGAGGGCCGGATCATCATCTGGGTCTGATTTGTACCCCTGAATAGCCCTGGCCTATAGGATGGCCATAGGCGTAGAGTAGAACAAGGTGACGTAGCAGGATAAGATAAGGCACAGCATGAAAGGCATAGCAAGAGACGAAAAGGCAAAGCATGAAGCGAAAAGGCAAAGTGTGAAGCGAAAAGGCAAAGAAAGAAGCGAAAAGGCAAAGCATGAAGGTGTTATTTCTTAAGAAAAATAATAGAAAAGGTTTCAGGGGTTGTCATTTGGACACTCGATCTTCAAACAGCGTCCGGACGACAACCTGAAACCTTTTCTACGATGGAACACGGCTGGGCGAATGAGGGATTGACATCGACTAAGAAAAATAACGGTTAAAAAAATTACCCTTTGGATGAGATTGCATAATTATTACACTAACACTACATATTATGAAAGTTATAACTTGGCAATTTTTCTTTATTTTTTTTTGTATTGTATTTGCACAAAAGCGCTTCACAACGAAGGACAGAAAAACAGCATTACACCTCCACACGTCAAGTACCCAGATAGAAGTTGTAATTGTAAATATTTCTTAAATGTAATGATTTGCTGGACAAAGTGTACCAAAAATTATTAATCATATATCAAAATCGCATAATAACAGGAGTAGAAGAGTAAGAGTGGAATGAGGAAAGTTGAGATTAAGTTAATTTACCCCTTGTCCGAGCAGTTAAACAGAATCATCGTGAACAGTAAAGAATAGTTTAATAAAAAAAAGAATAGGCAAGTCTTTCTTTGTAGTGATTGCTTTGTGTTACTGCTACGCTAATAAACCTAGTAACCTTCCTTTTTCCAAATCACCAGGAACTCTTGTGCACTGTGTAATACAGTACCACTATATCAACTTACAAATGAGTTGGGGAAATGCTCGGCAGTACTGCAGAGTGCACTACACAGATCTGGCAACATTAACAAATGAAGAGGACGTCAAGAGGTTACAAATTCCTTCTAACACCTGGGTCTGGATCGGACTGTTCGATGACCCTGCTTCATGGAAAGGGGCGATGACCTCTGACTCAAACTCCTGGAGATGGTCTTCCACTGGGACCACCAGCCCTGGAGGGTACCAGAACTGGGCCTCGGGTGAACCAAACAATTATTCTGGAAATCAATGGTGTGTCTACATACAAAATGGTCAATGGCTTGATGTGAACTGTGCCACCTTGTTGCACTTCTTTTGTTACAAAGGTGAGTTTAATGAGCTGTGGACATTTGCATTTGTTCCTCTTACATGTTCATCCTCTCTTTCTTCAGTTCAACCATCAGGCCTTAAAGAGTACATTCTGATCACCACTCCGAAGACCTGGTCCAACTCCCAGTCCTACTGCAGACAGTACTATCATGACCTGGCCATGATCGAGACTTCTGCTGAAAACCAAGCTGTGACTAACCTTCTTTCCACAACAACAACCTCGGTGTGGATCGGCCTGTACCGGATCCCTTGGAAGTGGTCCAACGGCAGCCCCAGTACCTACAGGAAGTGGAATCAAGGGGAGCCAAATGGGCCATCTGATTACTGTTGTGGTCAGAGATCCGACTACGTTTGGAATGACATACCCTGTACCGCTCTGTACCCCTTTGTCTGCCAATCATGTAAATAGAGGTCTTCTCTTCTTATGTACTGAACAACACATGAGTGAGAGTTTTGGAGGTAGGATGACTATCTTAAAGGACAAGTTGGTGAATGTGGTGGAACAGAGAGCCCAGAATGGCAATAAGTCCCAACTCATTTCAACTTTGAAAGCCAGTACACCCAAACAGTCTTCATTTGTTTGCGAGAAAAACAAATATGATCATGTATTTTTAAAGTAAAGCTAACTTTGTTATATAATTCATGTGCCAACAATGAAAAAAATGGGAAGCGCAATAGGAGCCGAGTGCCCCAGCTGGACTTAAGTTAAGTTGGTCCTAACTCTTACGCTGGACTTTGCTACGTGTGATTCAGTGAATAGAGTTAGGTCTGAGTGCACCAGCTACTTCAGCAACAGAGCCCCCCCCGCAGCTTATTGACATAATGAAGTACAGTCACACACAAGGCTGGTTTTCCGCACAGAGACAGCAGGGGGAGACGACGGGGGCTTCACACGTCCCCAAAATACATTTGCAACCACCACACGGACTCACAAAAACATTTTATAAAGTACCTTAGGACTAATTAAACACCATTTGTAGCTGCGCCTGCTCTTAACCTGCATGATAACGAGAAAACAAGGGATTATGTGCTTGTTACTTGGAAACATCATAGATTCTCTAGTTTAACAGTGATAATTATCCAAATGAATTGTGTTATTAATCTGTTAGAAGTAATTGCACAGGTCATATCAAACTTTACATGCAAACAGATGGAAAAGTAAACATATTTCATAGCTCTGTCCATCTCATTTGTTTCTGCGCTGCGTTAAATGTCACAATAAAGCTGCTTCTGTAGTTGGATTACGCAGAGACTTTTATTTTGTTAGTGTCCCAGGAAGTGTTTCATTGCCGTTTTGCGGAACTTCCCCAAAAAACCGAGGGACTTCAGTCTCTTTTAGTTTTGCCGCGGTCTTACGCTATTATTGTTAGTTTTACAGAGGTAACGAGAAAGCACATTTGTGTCCGGAGTTTTTGTTAAACAATACAAGACAGATCCACAGTTAGGAGCAGGATGAGGGAGCAGCAGCCAGCACTGTGAGCATCAGGGAGAGCGCGGGTTAAACTCACCACTGTTCTCTGATGGAGCCACAGCTTTCGGCTATCGGTTGCTGTCCTCACTTCTCTCCTGTTGTAGCTGGACTAACGCCTGCTCCGCACTGGGCATAAAAGTTACACCTGTGTGCAGCTCACGGAGGGCTGAAGTCCAGCTGGTGCACGGGTCGTACCTATAGGCTCTCAGATTTAAGTTGGACGTAGGTTAATACCAGTCTTACGACCAGCTGGTGCACTTAGCTCCAGGGGCCAAGGACAACCAAAAGGACATGTGGTCACCCAACCTCCTGCTCTACTTTGATAACCTCAATATTCCAATCATCCAATCTTCAAAATGTTCAGAACTCCTCTTTAATAGTTTGGCATTTCACCCACGTGAATCACTGCAAATCTCCCTCTGCTCCTCTCACTCTGGGGTCCCTCAAGGGTCAGTTCCCTGCCCCTACCTCTTCACACTCTGAATCTTTTGTATATAGTAGTCATGAACAGTTAACATTATCATAACACACATTTCAATTGTGATTTTTTTTTTCATAGCCGGATCATCAAGCGCCAAAACAAAAATAACACTCCAGACAACAGCCGACCTGTCTGATACTGCAAATGGAGACAAGTTCTTAAAAGTGGTACGCTTACTTCAAATACGTCAATTATGTATTTAGTATTGAAAGTAGTGTTTCAGATGTATTGTTATTTTGTCAATTTCATCATAATTTCTTGTAGCTAGAAAATCACCTTGGCTTTGGTTTCACACCGAAGTGGATCGTTCCACCTACAAAAGAAAAGAAGAAACAGAAGAATGATGAATGCACTTACACACCCTAATCCACATAAGCCGTGTAAACCATGTTATAATGCACACAAAATTCAAACTAATAAAATTAATAAACAATAACACTTTTTCACTTTTATTTAGTGTTTAATTCAAAGTCTCCATGATGACGTCAAAAACATCAATAACTTGTCCTGATGTGTAAAATTACTGACTGTTGCAGCCGACCACTAAACCAGATCCAATCATTCATGCTTGTGTCTCCATGGAGATCAGAATCTGAATGTCATTTTTAAAATGCTGCTACTCACTGGTTGTTATTGACTGCTAATTTCTATGAGACATAGTTATCATATGATATTTATATTATAAGGTTTTATTAAAAATTGTGTCTATCTTTGTGTATACTTATGTAGTATAATTTTATATATTTATTATATTTTATTCATTGTTTTATATATTTTATTGTATTTAATTCATTGTTTTATGTTTCACTTTACTCCGAAGCAAGTTCCTATGTTTGTGAATTTTGATAACTGACAATGGCAATAAACCGTTTCTGATTCTGATTATTTATAATATGTAGAGATAATTTCATCTGTTACCTAGCAACCATACTGTAAACACGGGCCAGCTCTAAGTTGCACTATGATTAGACAGATAAAAATCAATAACACCTTTATTTTGTTAAGTGAAGATTTAAACTGCCATAAAAATGTGTTCCACGTGCATAAAATGTCTCTGCATTTTGGATGGATCTTTCAGTTCTGACGACAGAGGTGTTCTATTTTACAACTCAGTACCACTTCTCACATTGTATACTTCTTTTCACAAACTGCCACTTTACTGATGCTAAAGTAAATACTTACCACATGTACAATCCCACCGAACCGAGTCAGAACTCACACATACAGAAAAATCCATTATTTTTTAAAGGGTGGATGAAAAATCGTCAGATAAAACAACACAAATAAATTGCGATAGTGCCACCCAGAGGCCAGCACCACAAACAGCGATGGATGAGAGCAATCCTGGATAATGCCATTTGAGGTCTGTGAGAGAGGGATCATTTCTTCAGCAGACCTCTCCACTTTGCACTTTTCAAGGCCTAGAATGAAAGATGGATCACTTTAATGCCATACTGTGAAACATTCAAGCACGAAGAGACAAAAGTGACTGTGAAAATTGAGCTTTTAATTATTTTATAACATTGTTCCCTGATCAAAACATACCTGGAGTTGTATTTGGCTTCTTGTCTGTTGTCTCTCTTTGAGCGTCAGAAAATACTCGGTTTCAAATGTCCCCGAACTGTGATGACAAAGGTGGAAATAGAAGTCTCCTGCGCTGTTTTTAGTATCTAACATCATCGGTAGAATTGTTTCCGAATATTTCTGCTGCCGTGCCTGCATTAGCATGTCGACTCAAGCAGTGTTGGGGTGTAACGTGTTAGTTGACAACACTTTAGAGTACAAAGGGCAAAGAGAGACGCTTCATGGATCTCCACGTAGGGATGGAAAGCAGTGAAAAAAGGTGCTCTGAAGTGAATGTCAATGTATAAAAAGTCAAAGAAACAAGGCAGTCTCTTATAATGTAAAATGTCTTCATTAATTACTGAGCCTGAGAAGTAATTTTCTGTATTTTAGTGATACCTTGTTCAAGTCATTAACTACCGTGGAGCTCAACACGTGTCCAGACTTTTAGAGTTTTCAAAACAACAAATTGAAGACCTATTTCCTGCTGCTTACTGTCAAAATGCATAGGGTACATTAAATTAATGTAAATTTTTCAATTTAATTTTCATTTAATTTTTCAAGCACTTTCCCTACCTTGAAAACAATGAATTAAGATTAAAGCCTTTTCAAGGATTTCCAGCACCCGTATGAACCCTGTATAAGAGACAGTGCACATTAATTAACGTGTTAGTCCAGCATGTAAACGTTGGCCGTGTACGCTCATTTTCACCTGCAGTCCCACTGGACGGTTAATAAAAACAGGCACAAAACACTCAACCCATGTGTAGAGGCTTGGAAATGTACCTGAATAACATACACACCTACATTTTTATTTTTATAATTTATTTTCTTGTAATCCAGTATTCATGTGGATTTGTAATCTCTTTTGAGTTTTAAGTGCAATTCCTTCGTTGACCAGTAGATGGTGTATGTCGTTGGTAGGAGGCAGACTGAGTGCAGCAGAAGAAGAATCGATCCATGTGGTGAGGTAAAGCAGCTCAACACCAGTGGGCGAGGCTACTGCGCTCAAATTGAGCCGCCGACTGTAAGCTGCCATGTTTGCAATCTGCTGCTGACCACTAGGGGCTGGCTGCGGAAGTAGAATTATTCAATGCAAGTCAATGGGGAGTTAGACGTTTCAAAACCTACTTTAGAGCCTGGCTCAAAATACGGCTTTGGTTTCAAACGTTAGCTTACGGCTCTGTGACAACGCTGAGGGGGTGATTTTTTTTTGAACCAGGCTGGTTTAGCCGCTGTGATTTTTTAAAGTTCGTGCATATCTAATGAAGAAGGCGGGCTTTACGCGCCGGAAATGTCAGGGCGCTGCCATACACCTACGGGTGGGCGGTAACCATAGAGGCAACGACGGCAGTACGTCAGCAAAAGGCCGCCCCAAAGTCGGCCTCTCCCCGCCTCCCCACCGAGGGGGGAGTGGTGGGGGCTAACCCGCGGCCATTTTGAATTCTCCATGACTGAGCCGCATTATCATGAATGGGGCGGAGCGACAACCGTCTGTCCACTATTTTTATGTCTATGCTCAACACGTGCTCTGTCTATTCTTTTATTAACAGGTTTGTAAACGCTTAATTCACGTTTTATGTTAAATGTTAGAGTTTTATGATCCATAAAGTTGCCGTGTGAACTGTGGTTGAAACTGAAATGGAGTTTGAAAAGCGTTTTTAGTTCAGTGTGAAACGTGTTGTAAGCTAACCAGCTAATGGTCAAGTGTAAGGAGGGTACAACGTGGTTAACAAAATGGATTCATTTTGTGCGAACCAGTTGAGTACAGTACAGTCATTTATTAAGAACATATGTGAAAGGTTTTTCATACAATATTACAGTTTCTGGGTTTTGTTTTATATTAAGATGTACTCTGAGGTTTTTACCAAGTGCCAGAAAAGGAAATTGTCACAGTGTAATTAGCACATGGCGGTCATCTTAAGCTTATGGAGACCAGCGCCATCTTATGGACTTTTGCTGAACTGATTTGTTGTGGACCATAGTGATTTAATTTACATTTATTTAATGGATTATTGTTAAAAAGACAAATATATGTACAAGTTAAAATAAGTTACATTTAAAAATGGATAAAAACAGTAATTTTCATGTGGTGAAGTGTTAAAAATATTTAATTTGCCGTACGCGCCACCGTCTTGTTTCTATTGTATTCGTTTACATGGAGCAGACGAGCTCAACAGAAAATAAGTTCTACTCGACTAAAAAGCCGTTTTCAGGACGTCCAGGAAATCGGTGCATTGTTGACTTGTTATTGCTCGTGCTCATTAAACATTTTACACAAATCAATCTACTTTATGTAACATTTTAGCGGCGAGACTTTTGCCTCGTTCGTCATTAACTTTAACGGAGTTCTCGTCAAACGAAAGAGCGTTTACAACAACATCTGTGGCAAAAAGCGGCAACAGTGGGCGGGGCAGAATAAGGTGAATACAGTTACAGGTAATGTGAATATATAAATCTGTAATTATCTTGATTCATATTGTAATCCATGTAGTTATTCATGTCATGTTGTAATGTGGAATTAGAAGAATCAATCCTCGTTGTGAAGTAAAGCAGCTCAACACATACTCTGTCTGTTCTTTTATTAACAGGCTTACTTCACCGAGGCATATGCCGTCTGAACCGCATGTCAGAGGAGCAACACATGCACATGACATGAGGGCACTGGAGATCAGTGAAATACAATATGTAGTTCAGATTAGAAAAATTAGAACATGTTAAACGCACAATGCAGGTTAAAGAGAAACATGCTTGACAACAGACTAAAACAATCACGTCATCTGTTGAAGTTAAACGTTAAAAAACTCATGGCTTAGTTCACACTATGCTCACATGTCTGACTGCCCAGGAGCCACTGAAATGACGTCATGTTCATCAGTTTTGTAGAGACCAGATTCAAAGAGTGTGTGGCGCTGACTGAGGAGGCAGCTGAAATAATAATCTACAGTTTTTACAGTATGTTCCCCATTTGCCTGGAGGAACTCTCTTTACACTAGATGAGCCACCTTCCTTCCTCTTGACTGGTTCTGGTCCATCCGCTGCCTGTCCGTCCGTGGGAGTAGGATCTTGTCCCCGAGGTTTCAACTTTTTCCCACAGGGTTTTTTGTACTTTTTTCTTGCCGAGAAGGAGGGTCAAGGACAGGGGATGCTCCGGGACATTTATCCACTTGCTGAATTCTGTTGAAAATGTTTTATATAAACTGCTTTCTACCTGTGGCCCATTGAGGCAGCTGTTGTAGTGTTTTTGGGCGCCACAGAAATAAATTGAACTGAATTGTCCGTGGTAATTCCATCAGCTGCCAGTAGATTGAGTGCTGACACCAATCCTCACTTATAGATACATGCACCATTTTAAAGGAAAATTATTATGCATTTTTTATATTGTTATTAGCCTTTGAACATGCTCAGAAAAAGGCAATGCACCTTTAAATAAATAATGTTCCACTTGAGTGCTCCCTGTGTCCCAGATACTTTGGATATTTAAATATGTGCTCAACAAACAAATCCATTTGCAAAACAACCTTTGCAGCAGACCTGAAATCCAGTCGCCGACACTAATGACCCCATTGACCAAACTTCTAATTTGTAAGTATAGCCCATTTTAACTTATAAACTGTGTGTTTGAGAGCATTTTTTATTTAAAAACATTTAACATTTCCTTTTTGCAGAAACAAATAAATGTCTACTGTGTTGATGAAGATGTGTGCTGGAATTCTCTCATTTTACCTGCTTTACGGTAAGAATCCACAGTCTTTTGTATATGGCGGTTATTGAATTATCTTAGTTTTGTTAAGATTAGTTGTTTAATGCAGTGTTTTTCAATCTTTTCTAAGTCATGGCACACTTTTTTGACTGAAAAGATACCATGGTACACCACCTAGTAAGACATGAACAAATCAGACCTTCTAAGTAAAAGAAATGTGGTATGTAGAGCGGCAAATAATGTCCGCGTCACAGTCTGGTTCTTTAAATTTGAAAATAGAGATTGTGTAGCTTACGTTTTTCGTACGAAAGTTGGCTGAGCAGACTCTGACACTGACTCAAATTGGATGTTTTTTCAAGGCACACCTGACAATCCCTCAAGGCACACTAGTGTTCCACGGCACACTGGTTGAAAATCAAGGGTCTAATGGATATTGCTGATAAGACAGGCCAAAAAACAAAACAAAAAAAAAAACAATATATAAGACAACAGTTCTGTCTATCAACCAGTTTTTTTTAGCTGCATCATTCAAATTAAGGAAAGAATGTTTATATTAGTACTGGGCTGTTCTAAACACATAATTTGTAATGGCTTGATCAAATACATGCAACATTGTCCTCTTGGCCTCATGTTTCACACTATTGTTAAAGGCTGAGGGGTATGGTCAGATCTTTGTCTGTGGTCACTTTACAGAAGGTTTTATAAATCCTGCCGGAGTAAACTACTGATTGTATTGAACAATAACAAGAGCAGCATCTTAAAGAGGGGGTTTTACATTTCTATGGGGCATTATCTGTTAACACACAGCATATATAGATCACTATGTTACCGTTTGTTGGTTTGGAAATGGTATATTTGCCAAAAACAATGTATTAAAAGGTCGGTGTCGGTTTAGTTTTTGACGCTTGGCATTTTATGAAGGTAATAATAATAACGTAATAAACACAAAAGAGAGCAATTTAAAAATGTAATTATTTACGTGCGGTAGTTCAGCACTGATGATAGGAATCAGAGCCAAATCTATTGAAACTCACTCACCAAACATCTCTTTATTGTTGGGAGGAAATCCTTCTGCAGAGTCCGTGTTTGATTTGTCCATTAGCAAACATACTTTTGTTGACGATGCTATAGTCCCCGGTTAAATGGTGTCACAAACAAAATACACTTTCTCCGATGATGTCTTCACTGAAACTAACTCTAGCCACTTTTCCCTGAGTTTCGAAACCAAAAAGAAAAGTAGGGTAAACAAGTCCGTGTTTTAATTGTTACTGTACTTGATGGGAGCAGCCGTGCTTGTGGGAGGAGCCGTACTTATGGGCGGAGCACTAGAGAACGGTTTACATTTAAACCATTTCAGGCATGTCTTTGATGAGGGAATAACATTATAACAAGCTCCAAAAAGTTGATTTTGCATAATACCCCCTCTTTAAGTAAGGAAAGTTCATGGGTTCATTGGGTTCATTTACAGCAACCGCTATCTTAATTAACACAGAAACTTTACTTTTCCCAAATCACCAGGAGTCCAACTTGTGCACTGTTTAATTGACTATCGTCACGTCAACTTACCAATGAGTTGGGAAAATGCTCGGCAGTACTGCAGAGTGCACTACACTGATCTGGCAACATTAGAAAGTGCAGAAGATGTGAAGCGGTTACACATTCCTGCTAACACCTGGGCCTGGATTGGACTGTTCGATGACCCTGCTTCATGGATAAGGGCGATGACCTCTGATTCAAACTCCTGGAGATGGTCTTCCACTGGGACCACCAGCCCTGGAGGGTACCAGAACTGGGCCTCAACTGATCCCAATAATTATGGTGGGATAGAATTGTGTGTCTTCACACAAAATGGTTTATGGAAGGATTACAACTGTGCTGGCTTATTGTACTTCATTTGTTACAATGGTGAGTTTAATGAGCTGTGGACATTTGCATTTGTTCCTCTTACATGTTCATCCTCTGTTTCTTAAGTTCAACCATCAGGCCTTAAAGAGTATATTCTGATCACCACTCTGAAGACCTGGTCCGACTCCCAGTCCTACTGCAGACAGTACTATCATGACCTGGCCATGATCGAAAACTCTGCTGAAAACCAAGCCGTGACTAACCTTCTTCCGACAACAACAGCGTTGGTGTGGATTGGCCTGTACCGGATCCCTTGGAGGTGGTCCAATGGCAGCCCTAGTACCTACAGGGCATGGTTATGGCAACCAAGCAACACCGGAGGATCAGAGTTCTGTGTGGCTCAGAATCAAGTCTATGCTTGGAATGACGCTCCCTGTAGCTTTAAGTTTTCTTTTGTCTGCTGTGGAGGTAATGTGAAGGGGTTTATTGCTACCCTTTTGAAAACTGAAAGGTTCATTTGCAACAAAAAAGTATATTTGTTTCTATATTGTCACAACTGTCTCACGGTTGCAACATGATTGAGAAATAAGGCCGGTGTAGGTACATTATCTACTTGGGCTGCAAAATCTACTTGGGTAACTTCAGGCAAAGTAGATTACAATAGTAAAGCTGTGAAAATATATATATATATTTTTTGTAACAATGAATGGTGATGAATGTAAAATACTTGGAAGAATATACAATAAAAAATATACAGATGTGTAAAACTTAATCGATGGTGAAGCAACAGATTCGTTTTTAATTTACCCATTATAAATATAAATGTTTGTGATAAAAATTAAGAAACTATACAGCGATGCTTGAGCAGTTTATTGAATTCTAAATATGACATATATATTTATAATAAAATTGTATGCATGTTTGAGTGTATTATCTTTAGAAATGACAAGTTTGAACGGCTGAATGATATATATATTAATATTAAAGCATTAATAATGAGCCAAACCATGTATTTTTTAATATTAACCCTTCCTAATAATCTTAACTCAGTTACTCAAGTATGTTCAGTAAAAGTGAATTCAGCTCTGCCTCGTATTTTGTTTGTCTTTGTTCTCAGTTATAAACACTGATGAATAATCACAAAAGCACAACAGAATAAGAAACAATGTTTATGTCTAATATTTTTCGCTGTGTCATCAAAATGCAACGTTTTGTGGACTCGAGCTGATATTGCAGGCCGAGTAAATAGTATACCTACAATGATAAGAAAGAACAATACTTCTAAACAGCCTTCCTCTGAGTCATAATCGCCTTCCTGCTCTTCTCTGACACTGACAACCTCAATATCATGATCTCCCTGAACCTCACCACAGTTTTCACTCTCTCAGCTCCTCTCACTCCAGGGTCCCTCAAGGTTCAGTTCTCGGCCCCTACCTCTTCATACTTTAAATCTTTCACCTCAGTCTTATGTTTCTCCGCCAAAGTCTATAATTTCACTTCTTTGACAAGAACATTCAGCTTTACATTTTTACCAAATTCAACTCCTGCCACTCACTCCACCTTTCTACCAGCAACTCAAAAATGAAATCAATATTACAGTTCAATGGATACATTTATTAGGTAGATTTAGCCTTTGAAACATTGTATGCCATAAATCAGTTTTGCAAATTAATTCCTCAATTGTCCTTTTCGCACTTTCGGAGACAAATACTACTTAACAGAATTAACAGACTCTACTGCTGTTCATAAATTAATTGTTCATCTTTCTTTTCTTTTTTTACATCCAGCTGCAAAATCAAGTGCCAAGACGAAAATAAAGCTCCAGACAACAGCCAACATGTCTGATACTGCGATCAGAGAAAAGTTCCAGAAAGAAGTAAGTTTCTTGCAAGTACTTTCATTATAATTGGTCAATATGATTACAGATTTATTGTTTTGATACTGATATTTTAAAAATCATCGGTTTTAGCTAGAAAATCACCTTGGCTTTGGTTTTTCATCAAGTTGGAGCATCCCACCGACAAAAGAAGAGAAGACAACTTACCAGAATTCAACATGTGCATAAACCAGGGCTGTCCAAACTGTGACCCACGGGTCCAATGCGGCCCTCAGACCATTCTCTCTTGACCTTCAAGTGGAAGGTGAATAGACACACATCTTAATGAGAAGTACTTTTTACTATAAGTTTAAAATCCTCTAGTATTTTAACCAAACATTTTAGGTAGGTTTTAGGTTCATTAGGTCTTCTTGATTTAATTATACAATAGTTTTCTTATGAAGAGACCTCTATGTTTGAAATACCACTACATCTCTGTTCGACACGATGTGCACCTCAATACACTTGCTGCGATTGGATTCATTTCCGATGCGTTTTTCCACAACCAACAGCGCGATTCAATTTGAACTAACCCATGTTTTTTTTTGGTTCCTGATACGATATTTTATAGTTTGTAATTTACGATCTAATACTGATCTCACATGGATCTTCTTCTTCTTTTTTTTTTTTTATTGACACAGTTTAGTCTGATACTGTGCCTGTATAAATAGGCTGTGCAGTATGTGTGCAATTCTGAACCTGCATAAGATGATGTTTTAGCCCTCTGTTTTAAAAGGCAACGTATTTCCCCATATTATTGATGTCTGAGGCCTGTAAAAAGACAAGAAGCCTGAGAGCAGCACGTGGTACTTAATGTGAAACAGCCCTGCCCTGCTCCGTTGCCGATTTGACCAAAGTTTGGATTTAACTTTTAGAGCTCCGTGAAGACAATGAAGAGATGAGAAGAGATGTCTGTCAATAATAATGTTTTTAGCTGCGTAGAGCAGCTTCAGTCAGCGCTTCAGTCTGTGTTTCTCTGAGGGTTAGTGACAGCATTAGCAGCGTCAGCTTTGGATGAATCTAGAACAACCGCGACAAGAATAGAAAGTCCAATGCACCATAATTTTGTCACTTCAATTGCATCGACGTATCACTTTTCTGCCAACGCACTCGTATTGCACATGTGCAAACCGGTGCATCGATGAAAATTGGTTAATCTTCCCATTACTAGTGCGCACCAGACTGCCAATCGGGACAAACAGACATACCAACTTTCTCGTACCTTGGAAACAGTTATCGGAAACAGCGCTATCGTCCAACTACTCCAAGTATGAACACAGTGTCAAAATATGTTAAAGTCAGATGACAAGAAACGTCACTGCAACAACACATGACACTTTTGTGGAAGGCAGTAGTTTACGGCCGAAACTGTCAGCGAAGATAATAACTGAGGGATGATTATAAGAAACTATTGTGCAGCTAAGTTTGGGGTGAAACAGATGTTCTAAAATGGAATTAAACTAAAAAAAAACCTTAAATTTAAAGATATACATTTGAAACGTCTCCTGTAGTTTACTCACACAAATGTAGGAAAAGATGTATTACAAGTTTTTCGTCATGTCATATTTCCATGTAGAAATAAGGCATTTTATGTGTAAAATAGCCAAAAATACACATATTTGGGACATTTAAATCTGAAAAATGGACAGAACCAGGTTTAAATAAAAAAAACGTTAGTTATAAAAAAATACAAAAGGGATTTTGGATTTCTTGGATTGGCTTCAATAAATCAGTTTTAGAATTAGACATTAAGAAATCCTTATGTACGTTTCGTCAAAATCTTGTTGAGTCCAAGATTGTAAAGTTTGGTGTCTGTGGGTTCTACTTTAAGTGGTGATCCTGTGGGAGAAGAAGAAAAATGCATTTTAAGAAAACGGCCTTTAAAGTTACAGTGTCCTGGAGAAATGTATGGAGGAAGTGGATCAAATGGAATAAAACATTTTTAGAAGCAGATTGGACATTTTGTTGTTTCCACATGATAGCGTCCGATAGTGTCTCGCCTATCTGGAATTATTCATCTGTTGCCCTCGACTTGGTCTATGTTTTAATGTGCGGCGTATGGACCAAACCAAATACATATCAGAGTAAGATAAGGGTGACAGGAAACTACCATTTTGTTATGATGTGGGTCAGTGAGGGGGGTTCATTCTATCGGGGGAGCTGGTCAAGTGAAGAATGAGGAACATGACTTCGATAACAGCAGGTCAGTCTGTCAGGGACGTACCATTATACAGTCAATGAGAGTTTGTGAGAAAGTTCTTAAAAAGTAAATTATATGTTATTGTATGTTATTGTATATGTTATATATGTTTGAAAAAAAAAATACATTATTGAATTATAACCAATTGTGATTCTGGCGTCCTGTTAGATTTTTTAAATTAATTTATTCCTTTTCATCCACCATCTGATAAAAGGAAACTATCAAGCTGCTGGACATGTTCAAAGAAAACTGTAACCCACTTATTTACAGTCAAATCAACAATTCTAGTCAGTTTGTACTCCAAATGCACACATTAAAAAATTACACTAAAATTCTGATTTTAATAGGATTTTTATATGGATTCCGTCTGGACTTTTTTTTTACTTTATTACAAATCCCTAAAACATTTTTTTTTTGCGTTAATTTAGCTTCAGCTTTGAAAGAGGAATTGTCAAAACCCAACAAAAGCCAAAAATAGTGTCAATCAGGCAAAATCTACGTTACTTCTTCATATATTTAACAAAGAAAATGAAGGCAGACTTTGAAATCTGATATTCCTCTTAGCAGAGCTTGTTTCCAAGTGTAATCAGAGTAAATCAGACTCCAGAGGCCAAAAGTACAGAGTCTCAGCTTCACAAAGAGTCCAGACAATAGTTTATGCTCCAAAGGGTTCATAAACAGCTTCAATTTGAAATGAGGCTCATTTTAGTCGTTTTAGACGTTTAGACGTTTTAGAAAAACAGGTCAGATTCAGATGGGGTTTTATATGAAATGTGCATGATATGTGTCCTTAGAAAAAAGCCCCACGACATGGAAACCGCACGTGAAGAGGCCCCAATCTGTGTGCACAAATGATGCACAAACATTCATCAGATATAACAACCATTATCTCACCAATTAAGTGTGCACCAACACTGAAATTGTGTGCACAAATAGCAACCTTAGCAGCAATGATGAGGACAGAGCAGAGCTGGGCCGAGTTCCCAGTGCAGACCAAGTGATTTTTTAAAATTTACATTAGTGATGGGTCCAGCAACACTGAAGAGCTGGCGCATGTGTCGAGCATATAGAGCGAAGCCCTGTATCGATGCATGTAACGCCTTAAGAAAAAGTCACGTGACTGATACTGCTGCTGTTTCGCTCCTCGAGCCAAACTGTGTTTAAAAGGTACCGTATCTGTCAACGGGATGAATCACTGTCAAAAGAACAAACATACCCTTCCAATGATTAACAAAAAGACCTCCCCTTCTACATCAACAAAATGGAGCTCGAAAGAAAAAATTCTGATGTGTGGGATTATTTTGATCTTTTAACAGAAAATAAGGTAACTGTATTTTCTGTTTCTAACTTGATCTATCAGTATTAAAAAAAAAAACACATAAAAACACACACACAGCAATGTGACTCTAGCTAACTTGATCTATCAGTATTTAAAAAAAACACACACACACAGCAATGTGACTGCATAAAATGAATTATTTATTTAATTTTATGCAGATTAAATGCCACATCTGTTCAACGGAGCTGTCATACATCAATAAAAGCACTCCCTCAATGCTTAGGCATTACAGAGCAAAATATGGAAATGAGGAGACAAATCCACCCAGAATTAACACAGGTATACAAACATTGAACAGCTTCCTTCCTCATGGTTGCTATGTTAATATATATTTTTTATTATTGTAATATTTTTGAACATCAAGCGTCTAGGAAGATTGTTTTGGACCAGGCAGTCCTGAATCTTATTTTAAGTGACTGCCAACCCCTCAGCATTGTGGAGGGTGAGGGGTTCAGGGAGCCGATACACCTCCTTGACACATTATATGTTTTATCAACCGGAAATGTTTGTCTTGAAAATGTAGCTGATACTACATTTTACTCATCATGCAATGTACAGTGTTTATCAAATTTTCAGACTGTCAAAGAAATGCTGGCCAAAAAGCCTGCGGAGGAACTTAAACGAATGAAAATGGAAGTATAGCAAGCTGTGGCAGTGAGTAACGGCTGACATTGGACCTCTTTGAACATGGAGGCTTACTTGGCGCTTACCTGTCACTACATTAATGATAATATGCAGTTGTTTACATCTGTGTTGGGAGTGAAACACTTTCCACAAAGTCACACTGCTGACAATTTGGCCCACTTCAAAAGGGGCATAATGGATGACTGGGCCATAACAAATAAGGAAAGGTGTCTTGTGACCGACGCAGCACCAAATATGATTGCAGCAACAAGAACTCTCCAAATTCGGCATTCAGTTTGCATTGCACACAAACTAAACTTAATAGTCAAGAAATCATGCGATGAAATCCCTGAACTTTCATCCATCAGACACAAATCTAGACAAATCGTTTCATTCTTCAGATCCAGCACCACAGCCAAAGAAAAGCTTGCTCAAGTGCAGCAACAGATGGGACGGCCCGCCCTGAAACTTATCAACAAGCTACCAACACGTTGGAACACCACAACTGTCATGGCTACATGACAGTGTGGATATCTCTTGCCTCTCTTCAAACAGACTTAACTCCACTGACAGCTGATGAGTTTAACATCTTAAGGGAAGCACTTCTTGTGCTGGCCCCTTTCCATCAGGCCACAGTGGAGATGTCTGATGAGAAGAGTTTAAATGTGTTGATCTTATCAACACTTCTAGACCCCAGATTTAAAACAGTCGGATTTCGTAGTTCCTCAGAGTGCAGTGACGCAGTCAATCGACTGAAAATGGAGTGTGCTGCAGTAATTGGTGGCACAACATCTGAGCCACAGCCTGGACCTTCATCAGAGCAGTCATCCACTTCAGGCATGTTGTTCAGTGTTATCAGCTTATTTGTGCATTTATTTTCTTGCTAATATGTACTAATTTGGAGTAGATGACAAAAACATAATTTCCAATGTCTTTTTTATTATTTCAGATAACCTGTGGCAGCAGCTTGATGATGAAGTTGGCAGGCAAACCTCAAACAACAGCTGACTCAATCATTGAGAGCGCTACTCAGGAGAGCAACACCTTTCAAGATCAGAGGATCCATTCAAATATTGGGGCAACCAGCAGCGAACATACCCAAACCTTTTCCAGCTAGCTTTACAATTGTTATGTACCCCAGCTTCATCTGTGCCCTGTGAACGAGTATTTTCAAAAGCTGGGGAAATATTGTCAAAAAAAAAACACAGTCGACTGAATGCAAAAACATCGGAACAACTTCTTTTTTTTAATAAAATGTTTAATAAAAATTACTCCCTGAGTCAATGACATTTCAATTGGTACATTACATTCAACACTTTCAATTTATTTTCACATAAGATATAAAATAATACCATAGGAAATACAATAACTTAAATAACAGTCTGTATACAAGTGCGACTAGGCCATTGAATCAGTGTCTTGCAAGTCTCAACTAAGTTTCCTGCAATGATGTATACCTTCCAACAGGTGTCACATATGTACATGTATGTATATAGCAACACAGTGACACTGTACCGGCACAGTATCAATACAGTTTGGAGAATGTGCCGAAATGCTTCATGAGGCCTCACTTGGTGACAATGAGGACAGAGCAGAGCCGAGCAGAGTTCCCAGTGCAGACCAAGTGATTTTTTAAAAATGTACTTATTTTCAAAAAGTCTTATAGCAGCATGTCTCACAGCACCCCTCCATCAGGGACTGGATCCAGAGACCTTTTATAGGGCCTCAAATCAATTTAAAAACACATTTAACAATCGGCAGGTAAAAGCCAAAAACAAGAAATAACATTTTAAGTGTACAAAAACAGTGCTTAAGATTACTTAACGAAAACATTCATAAAAAATATAGTTCTGCATAAATTAACAGTGTTTAGTTTACCCAAGTCTATATTTATTATTTTTAAAACCTTGCTTGAACACCCCTGCTCCAGTCCAACCCATGATCTGCCCCGGAACCTTCTTAAGGTGCTCCCACTGCCCAGGGACACTTTTGGCCAGAACACCTAAGATGGTCGACATACAGGTAAGTGCACATCCAATCATGGAAATATTTCACTTGGTTCTCGCGCATTAATCATATTTTTATTTTATTTTACAGGTAACTCACTTTTGCACCAATCAATCATAACATGCATATGTTATGAAAAAAATAAATATAGATAAACTTACAAAAAAAACTTTATGAACACGTTTTTTTTCTGTAACAGAAAAGATTTCAAGTGCATACCATTTTCCTGATTTGTATGTACTTTAAATCTTTAAGAATTGCTTTTAAATAGTTTGTTTTTAAATGTCTAAAAAGCCTTGCCGTGCCTTATCTCGGTAAGCTGCTCTTGCCAATGCTCCGGCTTCCTTTTAAATGTCCAAAGAACTCAAGACTCGAGGTGACCGAGCTTTTTCTGTGGCTGCTCCCAAGTTGTGGAACAATCTGCCACTGAGTATTAGAATGGCACAGTCTCTTGATGATTTTAAGTCTTTACTGAATGTAGCATGTGAGTCGATAGTTCCGAGGCGGTCCGATTGTCCAAGAGAGGATGTCCAGGAAAAATAAGTGACGGGTAAAATAAGTGACGGGTGCGAGGGAGTGAGTGGACCGCTTGAATAACGAGTCGCGAGGGCAGATGATAGAAAAGAAATGGCGACCAGCCCGACCAGAGCAGGAGGGTTGGTCCAGGACACGTTGAGTTGAGATTTCAGACTTCTGGCTTAGCAGTCAGTGGATTCGGTTCGAAATTCTGGGCTTGAAGCTCGCCATCAGAAACACATGGCCTGAATAAAAAGGAACAGTACCAGTGTAAGACTCAGTGTTCACACAATAAATACATCATTCACTTAATAAGGCAGGTCGCATTAGGAATAACAAACTTTCCATATTGTACAATATTATCCCATAGTAAAATGGTTCAGTATTATAATAAATAACATAGCTTATAAAAGTTATTCATTAAATCGTTCAAGTATCAGTGTATAATGTGGATACACAATAACAATCAATCCTAATAGCACAAGGTGTACCTTTAAAGTGCATAAAATTTCAACAGTATAACCACCAATCATCAGTAAACATTCCGATGAAAACTCGACATAAGCAGCACTTCATTTAATCAAATACATTTAGAAAAACCGGGCAGTAAAAGTAATGCTACCCGCTCCATATAAAAACAATAGAGGCGGCTAGGCTAACCCATAGGGTTAGATGGAAACGAAGCTAACGCTAGCGAAACTCACCGGTTCCGAAGTTTTAACTTATACCGCGTGCTTCGTCCGCGATGGGTTGGCACCAGTAGTTGGCTCCTATAGTTTGACATTAGATACCTCCGTTTTAAGAATGGACATGACAAAATAACAGTTTAATCACGCTAAACGTACCTAAGCAACGTCCCCCAAACAACGCGCCCCTCGCACCTGCCGACTGATTGCCACTGCCGGTGTTTGTGGACCACCACACGTCTGAGCTGGCCCAGATGAAGGCGCTACTACAACAGGCTCGACCGTTCCGGGTCGAGCGTTGTAGTGAACAGGACTTTCCGGTCCGGGATCCTGCTTCTGTACATGAGGAGGATGCCATGTCTGTGGCTGCGTCGGATACACATTTTCGGTACGATGCCCTGGACTTGGAGTCGAGGGCCTCGGACACAGGCTCCCAGGCCTCCACGGACTTCCCTGGCCGGGAAGATGACATGCCCCCCTCAGTTGTTCGTTCAGCACTTCATCACTTACGTTTGGACATTCTGGAAGTGAATGAGGCTGCTACCAGTGCCTTTTTTAAGCGCCATTGGACTGTTCCATCCATTGTCGTGCCACCCTCACAGGAGTATGTTAGGGAGCTGCACACGTGCTGGACGGATACAAAATCGGATGGGAGGGTTTTGGCATCCATGCAAGATGCTCCCCGGTTTGGCCTGGGCCATATGCCGCCTGTTGAGCCGGCTATCACCTCGCTTATTGTTTCACCAGAGGAGGGCCTCAGTGTTAATCCTAGATGTCCGAACCTGCAATGTCATCTCACGGACGAGTTTTTGTGCAGGGCGTATGATGCAGGGGCACGAATGGGTAGGATTGGGAACTCCCTTTCCCACCTATTGTTGGGTCTTTCCTCTGCACTGGAGGCGTCAGAGGTGGATCCACCGATGCGGGGCTTGCTTGATGCGTCTTTGCACACTTCTGCCCTAATGTCGAGGGAGCTCGGCATGTGTCCACCCTGACCCAGGCGTGTCGCCAGGTGTGGCTGGCACAGTCTCCCCTTACGGAGCCCTGTAAGAGGACGTTGAGAAGTGTTCTAGTCGTCCCAGGGAGCTCTTTGGTGCAGCCGCTCTTGAAGCGTTGAAACGCACAGCCCAGGCCAATTAGACTAGAAGTCGATTGATCGGTCTCCGCTGGCGTACCCCTCAATGTGGCGGTCCTCCTGCACCTGCCACTCAGTCTAGGGCGTCGTCCGGCCATGCAGGCACCTCACATTCACAGGCTGTTCCACCCTCCCCCGTTCAATGGGTGGCTCGGTTTCAGGGCTCGGGGCCCCCTCGTTCTACTCAGCCCAATCAGCGTCCCTCCAGGCCCCCCAGGGTCGGATACTTCACCCGAGAGCAGCTCGATTACTGGACAGCGCACACCCCAGACAGCTGGTTATTGTGCACCTTCTGTCGGGGTTACCTCCTTCAGTTCCGCCGTCGGCCCCCCATCCCTGGCCTGGTCAAGTGGACTGTGATCCGCGACCCGACCATGGCCCAGGCTCTTACCCAGGAGATCGCTACCTTGCTGGACAAGGGGGCAATAGTCCCTGTAGATCCCCGGCGGGATCCGGGGGGGTTTTATTCCAGGTATTTTCTGGTACTGAAAAAGACTGGCAATCTGCGCCCAGTTCTGGACCTTCATGGTCTCAATGTTTTTTTTAAAGGCCCTGCCATCTCCGGTTTTCGGATGGGACGGGTACTGCCGTTTGTTCTTTACCTTCGTCTCAGCTGACAGCTGCCTCCACGGTGGTTTCGCTGGAGCTGGTTTGTCTTCACCCTACGCAAATCTGGGTGAACGATCTGCACTTGAACTCAGCACGGTTCGTTCACAGGCACCGGAGAGAGCGTGTGTCACCCCAGTGCCTCGAGTCCCTGTCCTGGTGGAGGGACAGGTCCTGGATAGAACAAGGTGTTCCGTTGGGTTCCCTTCCGTCTCGGAGGGAAGTGGTCCACACCGATGCGTTGCCCACGGGGCAGAGGCGCATGGCACAAGGAACTTGGTCTCCAGCACTCAGCAGGGAGCACATAAATGTGCTGGAGATGGTGGCGGTGTGCCTGGCACTGGAGTACTACCTGCCGTTTCTGCGTGGCAGACATGTCATGATTCGCTCCGACAGCACCACTGTGGTTTACCACATCAACCACTTGGGAGGCACCAGGTCTCTCAGACTGATGGAATTGACTCCAGAGCTTCTGGTGTGGGCCGCCCCCCACTTTATCAGTTTGAGGGCGTCCCACATTCCTGGTCCACAGAATGTGGGTGGAATGGAGACTCCACCTGGAAGTGTTGGATGGCATTTGGAGGATGTTCGGCAGGGCAGAGGTCGACCTCTTTGCGTCCCGAGAGGCAACTCATTGTCTACTGTGGTTTTCTCTGGCGGACGCCACCTGCCCTCTGGGCCGAGATGCGCTGGCGCACGACTGGCCGAGGGCACTTCTTTATGCATTTCCACCGTTCCCTCTGATCTTCCCAACTCTATTGCGGGTTCACCTGTAGGGTCACTGCCTTATCCTGGTGGCTCCATTCTGGCCAGCCAGGATTTGGTTTCCACTGCTATGCAGGCTTTGTTGCAGCTCTCTGAGACCCCTGCCCTTCAGGAGGGATCTCCTATCCCAGCTGGGAGGGAGGCTTCTGCACCCCGACCCAGGGCGTGTTCAGCTCTGGGTGTGGCCGCTGTGGGGTCCGACACGGCCTTCTCAGAGTTTGGTGGGGAGATAGGCCACACCATTGCCAATGTGCGGGCACCGTCCACTCGGCGGTTATATGCCAATAGATGGATGTTTTTTCGTGTCTGGTGTCAGCAACGGGGTGTGGACGCGACACACTGCTCTATCTCCTCCATTCTGGAGTTTTTACAGGAACTCTTGAATCATGGGAGGTCTCCGTCGACCCTCAAGGTATATGTTGCTGCTATATCCTGCTGGCGTGATTGTGCCAATGGTGCGGTGGGTAGTGACAGAAATGTCTCGCTCTTTTTGAAGGGGGCGCGACGGCTTAACCCTCCGAGACGCCTGGTAGCGTCATCCAGGCACAGCCTCTGGCGGTCAGGAGGGATGAAATAGAACGAGAGTTACGTATGTAACTGCGGTTCTATGAATCCCCAATCAGTCCACCTGTGGTCCTGCCCAGTATTTAAGGACTCTCTGCTCACCTGTTTGGGGCTGCTGGCCTGTGTGTGGCCAGTGTGCCATTTAGTGTTAGGGCTTCAGTGGAAGCGCCTGCATGTATTTGTTTAAATGTGTTCAGGGCTGCAGTGCCTGTACCTGTGGGTTTTGTTCTTCATTGTTTTCTTAGTTTGATTTTGTTTTAGTTCTGTTAATTTACCCTTACACCCCTGTTCATCAAATTGCATCTTTATTTAAACCTTTTCCCATCTTTGTTGTTTTTTTTTTGTTACTTCCCTGAACCCTTAGCAGAGCTGGGTTATAACAGGCCCCACTCGATTTTGTAAATGTGCTGTATAAATAAACTTCACCTTGACCTTACAAAGCATGAAATCCTTATTTAAACTAGAACCCTTCGAGCGATCCGCACAGAGCTCCGCCTCACGGGCCTCACGTTAGCCCTGCTGTATACACCAACACTATTGATTTATGGAACCTTTTATATCTTATTTGCTATAGTTAATGTTGTCTTGAACACTTTGCAAGACTGGATTACACCACGCAACCTCATTTGATTAGTAAATACTGACATGAACAGACCATTTGAATGAGCCTTGAGTTCAATTCAAGTCTATTGTTAGTGCGCCCTTAGAAGCCTCACAGAGCAATCCATCCATTCAACCATTTGAATGAGCCTTGAGTTCAATTCAAGTCTATTGTTAGTGCGCCCTTAGAAGCCTCACAGACCAATCCATCCATTCAACTGTGAGTATTTGCACTACTTTCTAATACAATTACTTCAATTAAATAACATTTTGTGTGTTTTTTTAGTTGTGCACTGGATCCAGAAGTAAAATGATCATCATTTGGTCTGTCCTGTTTATTGGTAAGACATAATTTTTCTTTGAGTAATATTTTGAAATTGCATTAAGACAAATCTAGTACTTATGAATGTGTACTTAATTATATAGCATGGGTAGCACTAGAAAGTTAGATACATATAAGCAATTGCACTTGTAGCTACTCTAACAATTTTGAGTTATATTACATTAATATATTCATAATTTTGAGTTACATTACGTTATATTTTGAGTTACATTAAGTTATATTGATTTTTCTTACTTTCATTGTCTTTTTGAAAGTTTATTTTATACTTGTACCTCTTAAAGGGGTACTACATTTTGAAGTGGAGGATACAAAACTGTATTATCTCCATGGAAATGCTCTTTACTTCAGCTGTTCAGCAAAATTGCATAAACTTAGGAGTCCCCGTGGAGAAAAGAAGTCGCCACTAAGCGTAAAATAATTTTTGGATAATTAAAATGCCTTTGTTTGAAAAAAAAAATAAAACGAGTTAATACCACACAGTGTAACATTTGAGTCAAAGTTTCCAGTCAGTGCTTTTACTTGATCAATATTTTAATTTTATGACTTTCACATTTTTACAGTACGGTACTTTTTTTTTGTGCTGATTTACCCACCTCTAATTGCTGTGGGGGGAAGCTAATTATGTTATGTTTTTTATCTATTGCTTTTAACTAGGAAAGTTAACAATCATCTAACCATATTCTAACAATGTTCCATCATCAAAAACATACCTGGAGTTGCATTTAGCAGCATCTCCTCGCGCTTCTCCCATGTAAATTCAACAAATACATACCAGTGCGGTAATATCTTTCTACAACAGCAGGCGGTGCAAGTGGTTAAAAAAGTATATCGAGTAGACTTTGCAAATAAAAAGATTAACAAACACACGCTTTAAGGCTGCGTCCATGTGGACCTTGGATTCTCCAAATGCGGAAGTTGTCTCTCCGGCTTCAGAGTGTTCACATCACAGGGCAGGAAACACCCAGGGAAATATTAGACATGGACGGGTACTTGATTTTATATCAGCAATTACACAACTTAAGAGCTCTAATCCACAGCCTGGCTCTTGTGCCTTTTTTTTATGTAGGGAAGAATATAATAGGGTTTGATTATCTCCTCACACCAAACATGTGGTGCTATCATGCCCTCCCAACATGAGGGGGATGAGAGGAAATAGTGTTCTGGAATGATATACCAGTGAGAATTTTGTAAATTGAACAGATGTAAACTAGAAAGGTTGTTCTGGATCTATCTAGTTATGTGCTGGAGTTCAATTTAACAATTTAAATTTATTAAAGCCAGTTTGTGTCTGTGAAATCTGTGCGCATATGACCCAAGAGTTTCTTCAGCCAGTGTCCCATATGTGACCTGAGGGTCAGATGCTGCAGAGCTTCGGATCTGGAGCTGAGAGGGACATGGCTGCGGCTGAAGAGTTTCCTTGAAGATGCCTCCTGTGAAGAAAGGAGGAAGAGGGGGACGCTTCTCTGTTGAGCATCTGGGTCCGGCAGCAAATGGTCACAGATTAAAACCCGAGGGTTGTTGTTGTAGACTGAAGAATTGCAAAAAGGTCCTTTGCTTGAAAATGCATGTGTGCAGTCCAAATCATGTCAAAAGACGGGCACAGATCTTGGAGGAGAGGGGAGTCAGCTCCTTGGGCCTTTGTTCCCCAGAGCTGAGCTGATAAGCACGAGGTTCTCTCAGACTCTGTCTCCTCTGTTCCTTGGTTGTAGGATGGTTTGGATGGTTCTCTCCTGTGGAACCGCCATGTGCAGTTCCTCCATTGGGACTCGTTCCGGGATGAGGCTGGGCCTGGCCGGGCCTAGCCACGCCAGGCAGGAGCTCTGAGTTGCTCGCAACTCAGTTGCTTTCTCTCTGCTTGCTCTGAAGAAGCACTAGGAAGAAGTCAAAGTGGACTAGTGCATGGTGCATGGGGTGTTTAGCTTGTCAGCATCCCCAGGCTTTGGCGCTAACTTTCAGCCAATCAGAGACTTGGTTGTCCTGACTTAAAAGTGCGGCAGAATCTATGAGTGTGGCAAGATGCATCCGTTGACATGCATATTACAGCACCTAAATGCTCACAAGACGATTCACAAAATATTTGAATCCACAAAAGAACATTCACAACATTGTAAATTAATTCATTACATTGTAAAGTCAGTTCATGAATAAGATGTTCAAGTTATTCAGTTAAACAGATGAGTCTTTTATCTGTGTTTGGGTTTCTTTTCTGGCGCATCAGAATTCATATTAATCCATTTTCAAAGAGAAAACAATTATTTTTGCAAACTTTAATCCAGCTTCAAAGTAGTAATTTTTCAACTATGAAGCAAAGCTTGGAATGTGGTTAGACGGGTGTTTAGAAAGGGGGCAGGGCTGATAAGGTCCTGACCCAGTGCATCCTGCTCTGTGCTGCAGGGGCAAGATTCTTGAGGTCAATGATAGTTCGCCTTATGTGTCCTACATTAATGAAGTAAAGAATTTGTTGCCCAATACAGACATGTATGCTGTTAAAGCATTTCAGTCAAAATGAGACAGTTGTGTGCTGCCTGCCAGGGGAAAAATATTATGCTTTTTTTTTTTTTATTGTTTTTAACCTTTAAACATGCTCGTGCTAAAGGCAATTATCAAACAGCAGTTATGGTGTTTAAACAGCAGAAATGCTCAGAACAAGTCTGGCGATGATTTATAGATTTAAACAGCAGAAGAGTCTTGGATAAGTGACATAGATGATCTGAAAATCCATCTGAAAATCCAGGAAGGTCAGCAGGAAGTGTGTTTCTAATAAACATTCCTCAAAACAGCGTAAATGCAACTGAATGCTACTTCAGGTATATTTTTGATGACGGAACCTTGTTGGAACAGGGTTAAAAGCTCAAAAAAGTCAATGTAGCACAAACCTTTAACACAAACCAGGAACTAAGTGGACTCAAGTGCGATTCGCTTGTGGTATAAACACAGAATAAGATTCTGTAGTGCGCTGAATAAACCCCAAAGTGACGATCAAAACAGGAGAAATAGACCATTAATGAGGAAGAATTGAATAATTGTTATTTTGTTAATTTGACAAAAGTATATACCAGCTTCTGGCAACGATCACTAAATAAAGCAGAATTTTCAGGTTAATTAGTGGACACTTGCTTGTAAAGGGCTGTGCTTAATTCTTACAACGTTCACATGGATTTATTTTCGTACCATGGTCTAGTGGCCTGTATGGTCGTATCTTACCTTTATCTGCGTCTTTACACCCCAGACAGTGGTCATAAAGTTGTCATAACTCCATGGTTTGTTCGGCCGCCCACATTAGGCAGCCATCACATTCCCTGAAGTAAACTTTCTCCTGCTCCTAGACAGCGCACAATTACCCAGTGTGAAGCACAAAGGTCCGACATGTTCGTAAAATTCAAATCAGACATCCAAATATCACTAAAATTTGATACAGCTCATTTTTTGTTGATAAATGACAGATCAGGTAGAGATTTTGCTCTGGCCAATGGAAAATGCAGTTTCTAGTTCGATGTAGCTCCACCTCAGGCGAGGGGGATATTCTATTTTCTTGCAGTTCAGTTCATTTGAGCTGAAGTGTGGTGAGAACCACCTGAAACAATGCTTATTTATTTATTAACTTTTATTTAACCAGGTAAGAACCCATTGAGGATCAAAATCTCTTTTTCAAGGGTGACTTGGGGCAAAGTGAAAAACATAACAGCAACACAAATACAAAAACATATTTACATTTTAAGAGAATTTTAAGAAATTAAGAACAAAATGTATATTTAAAGTTTTTTTCCCGAAACAAACCAGTTAAGTGGACTAACACGTGTGAGAGCACCCTGAGTTATGGACCACTGCAAAATTTTAAAGTTAGATTGTTCTGTGTTCATATTTTTAAGCAGTAAAAATCAGGTGCAGTACCTTTTAATTGTTCTGGTTTTCTATCTTAAAAGATACAGTTTAAGTATAGACTTCCAGAGTTTCAATGTGAAGAGTTAATAACCAACAACACGTATGTTTATATGTGTGCAAGTTTTTTTTATTCATTCACAGTCATTTATACATTTTATCATTAATGCTAAATGCCTATCTCAGCCTCCTGTGTGCAGGTTTGTGTCAATGGGTATGTGTATGTGTATGTGTCACCTGCCTGTAGAATGAATGGACAAAACAGGTCTGTCTGATTCTCTGGAGAAATGAGACAGAATAATATGTCTTTAAATTGATATAAATACATTTTTCAGCAGGTATCAGGGAGGGCCTGTGCTTCCACGAGGTCTATAGGGAATACTTCTATATCCGAACGCTCATGAACTGGACCAATGCCCAACTGTACTGCAGACAACACTACACAGACCTGGCAACCTTTACAAGTATGAACGAAATCAACAGAGTGAAACGGCCAGTACCTGACTACGCCTGGATTGGACATTGGACATTACATCTTCATGGAAAGGAGTTATGGGTAATGAGTCAAACTCCTGGAGATGGTCCGCTACTGGGACCACCAACCCTGGAGGGTACCAGATCTGGTCGACGTCAAAGCCCAACAACGCAGGTGGACGGAGTAACTGTGTCAAGATGGAAAATGGACGTTGGGGAGATGTAGGTTGCGCAAATGGATTGTTTTTTGCTTGTTTCAAAGGTAAACAAATTACAAATTAAAAAAAAATCTTAACCCTTGTATACAATTTTTAAATCCTTTATTACGTACTGGTCTACCCAGGATTGGGGTTGGTTTTGTTTCACACCTGTTGTAGTATTTCTGAATATTTACAATGTGTGCTACAGGCTGGTTTATACTTGAGCGTCAAGCTTCTTTCAGCTGAGTGCTGGCGCCTTGACACAAACCAGAACCACTTGAGCTTCTGCAGAACTACCGTAATCAGAGACTAGGTGCATACAATTCAATTGTATTTCATTTTTATTCTTTATTTACTAAGAATATACACTACAATCACAATAAACTCATATACCAACATTTCTGTGCTAAGATGAATGTTTTGCCAGCTATTTTAAACTGTAGTTTATTAAGTGTCCATAAATGCATCAATCACAGCGTTTCGGTTTGCAGCACTTCGATGCGTAATAACTTTTTGGACAAGATGCATGCCTACACAGCACAGCACACTGATTGGCTTTCAGGTGTGGAGTGTGTCTTTGTTGATTTGACGCCAGCCTTTGCTGACAGCTTAAAATGCTTGTGTCAACAGGACGATGCCAATGGATGGTAACCCAGGAATGCTTTTGTAAATTTCCCCTCAAATGGTCTTAACTGCAAATATAATAATCTTCCAAGCCAGCTGCTACTTTTTATACCAACTTTACGGTGTGAATATTATTGAGCCATGGCCGTTGGGGTGCAATGGCAACTTCTGTTAACAGAAGCTAACTGCCACAAAGTATGGAGAGTAAATGATTAATGACTCAATGTAACGTAGTATTTTGAGAACCTATTGGTAAGGTATGGTACAGACCAGTCTTACTATGAAAATCTGCTTTTTAATGTGCATAACATGTTTGACAGTGACCACATCAATGATTTTGCTTGGATTAGTTGTGTTAGATGAGGGTTCAAAGGCTCATCTACTGTAACATTGTTTTAGAAATCATGACATTTCAGCATCAATACAAAAGTAATTTTCAACCTGATGGAAATGGTTTGAGCAGTAATGGATACAACATATTAATGATAATTTTAATTTCCACAGTATCAACTGCATCAGGTCTTAAGCAATTCTACCCAGTCTCCATTGCTGCGACCTGGGCAAATGCACGGAGCTACTGCAGACAGCACTACACAGACCTGGCCATGATCGAAAATGAGGCTGAAAACGCTGTTGTGGCTTCATTCTATTCAAATGGTCCCTATTGGATTGGCCTGTACAGAGAGGCCTGGACGTGGTCCGACGGCACCAGCAGCACATTTAAAAACTGGTTTTCAGGAGAACCTAACAATATGGGAAACAATGAATACTGTGTCCAAGAGAACACCAGGAATGAATGGAATGACTGGCCCTGCCAAAATGTGCATTATTTTATCTGTCACAAATGTAAGTCTTTTACATATAATTACTAATCATTTGCACCTGTCTTAATACTTGTATACATGTATTTAGTATGCCCCTACTAACAATTACAGTCTTTTACAATCTCAGTTGGTAAAGAGGTTGTCTTGTAATGTTAACTAATCAACTTCTGTTATAGCCCCATTCATCCTAATCCACTTTACTTAGCTACTGTGCAGCACTTTGGAAACTGTATGTTTATAAAATGTGCTATAATTTAATAAACGTACAACTGTTTCCAAAGTGCTGCTATCATATTAAACTTTATTTATAAAGTGCTTTTCATGCAACGATTGTAACACAAAGGTCTTGACAGTTTACAACTGTCCCCCCCCCGAACTCACCCATCTACCCATTCCCCACTATCCCCACATTAAACTTCAAGACACAAACACACTCCCAGGCAGATGTGACTTCAGATGTATCTTAACACCAAGTGCGGAAAGTTAATTGAGAATTGTGTCAAGCTTGCCTGAGTGCAACATAAATCTGAAAATGTTGTACAACTTTTGATTGCAAATAACTGCACAAAGGTCAAATTGATCATACAAAATACATTACCATTATTTCAGATTATGAATAGATTCAAATGTACTGATACTTTGTGTTAAATGTTTGTTTTTTTGTTTTTGATCAAGCTATGGAAAGAAAAATTACCCACGGAATGACCATTTATCTTCAAGCTGCTGTAGACCTGTCAGATCCAGCTATTTCCTCTCAGATCATTGAACAGGTAAAGTCACATTTAAAGTCAAATTATTTTTCATATTCTCTTTTTTTTCCCTTCTGTTTTGTTTGTCATGTTTTTATTAAAAAGAAAAGACAGACAGAACAAACAAATGAGTATGAAAAGGACAAAACAATATAAAAAAAGTATATAAAATCTCAGTTCTCTATCGTATCGATACTATCTCTCCACCTAGTTACATATTCCATATGTATGGGAACTGACCCACTGGGGTCAGGTGACGTGGTTATTTAAGACACAATACCTGTGAGGTGGCTGATGAGGCTATAAAGACACCCGTGAGCCTTGCGCTCATTGGTCATTTTGATTCCACGGTGAACAGGTTGGCGCGGTTGAGACAGAGGTTCGTGTTATTTGCCACGGTATGAGAGAGAAGGACTTTCTTCTGTATGACGGTTGGTTTTTGTTTAACGGTTACTGGTTGGACTTACGTATAGCTCCGTGTGTCATTGACACATCACAGGCAGTGTGAGGCAGCAGCGACACCCGGTGGGGGGGAAGCCACTGCCTTTTGCTGGTCTACACATGTGCTCTCAGTTGTCTCTGGCCTATCGGTCTTGTGGGGCTTACAGCCACAGAGACTCGGGGCTTTCCAAAGTTCTGTAGTAGGGTTAACACCACATGCTTCATCACAACAACACACATTGTTCAAGTAGCGTGGTAGTTCCGTGTTTACACTCATGCAAGTTTCTGAGGTATGTTACACAAATGTGAGGAGTGTGGAGTGCAACTGCCTGTAGAAGACAGGCAGAACAGTGTGTTTTGTGTCTCGGGGAAAGTCATGCTTCTTTAGTGAAAGAAAATCCTTCCTCCTCAGAATCCTGAACTACCTAGATGTCCTAGTCTGTGTGCACAGACACTGGAAGTGTGTCGGGTTCACCTGTCCCTTATGCTGGACCACTTAAAGTGAATGTCTGTAATTTCCTCGACTTTCACTAAAAATTACACTTTTAAAAGAATTCATAATTTTGACCACCTGGCCCTGTTCTTTAATGTAATGTAATTGATCTGCAAATATAACATATAACATATAGTCGGTAGCGACAACCATTCCCAGTTCTCTGGTCGTCCAGTTGAACCAATCAGGTGTGGCTGTGTCTGAGCTGAGCTGTCAATCAAAGAGGACACGTTTGTTTGAGAGGCGGAATTGGCTGCAGAATCAACACAGCGCCGACCAGAGCAGATTAGAATGGAGCAGCGAACTCTCGAACAGAAGTTACCAATTCCTTGACAGTCTTCCACTTCTAAGCGGACATTTGGACAGTTTAAAGCCCTTCCACTAAACTTGCCAAAAAATGCTTGAGAAACCGGAGCCACATGAATATAGGAGCCTGGTTGAAGTAATGGAGAGAGCTTTGTGAACTAAAAGGATTCAAAAGATGAAGAGTTGGCAAAATTTCTTTTGGACAGGTAACCAAGTGAGAAATTATGTTGCCAATAATGCATATTAACATTTTTCATATAAACATTTACCTTGCTGTTAGTATTAGCCAGCAAAAAATGCAAACTATAAATAATATAGGGTTTTTTTGTATACACTAAAACACCGACTACATTTACGTCAATGCCTCGTAGCAAGTCCTAGTTGAGCGTGTAAAGTTAATTTTACATAATAATTGCCGTATTACTGCATATGCTGTCGGGAGGTGTGTCTCTTAGTCCTCTCAAGATGAGAGGGGGAGTGTGGCGGGCGCTAGAGTTGAGACATTCTCTCTGCCCCTATTTTCAAAAGTTTTGGACATTCACTTTAAGGCTGCGTCTCAACCTAGAGAAGAGCCCAGTAAACGCAATTTCTGGGTCTTGTTCTGAACTCTTGGACTGCTCAGCTCACGGTGTCATAGGCAAAGCAGACAACACTGGAGGTGTGCGCGTGTCATGCTTCAGCTAGGGGGCCTAGTCACATGGGGACATTGTCTTCGCCTCATGGGCATCATGGCCTCCGTGTCGCAGGCAGTCCCTTTAACGTTGCTGCACATATGCCCAGTCCAGCGGTACTTCCTGGGTCTGGGATTGTGGAGTCGCCCACAAATATTCGTACTTGTTACCAGACCAGACTCCAGTGATCCGTTGTCACCTTATAGTGACAGACACCTCATTAACAGGTTGGGGAGCTGTGTTCAGAGGAAATGGTGTCAGTGGACACTGCCACGGCATCTATGCTACACAGCACAAAAACGTTCTTGAGCTAAGGGCAGTATTCCTAGCCCTTCACCACTTTCTTCCTCACTTGCTTGGCCAACATGTGCTAGTGAGGACGGACAGTGTGGTCACAGCCACCTACATAAACAGACATCAACTCATCAACTCATTAGCTCATCAACGGTGGCTATGGGCACACCCCTGTCCTTGTGGCAATGTGGCAGCGGATCTCCTCTCCAGAGGAGGGCCAGATCCAGGCGGTTGGCAGCTAAATGGTTTTGGCCATTTGGAGCCGCTATGGGCCGGCGACGGTCGATCTGTCCACCGCCCTCTGTCCTACTCGCTGGGGAGAGACAATCTTCCCCTCAGAATAGATGCAATGGTTCACCCATGGCCGGATTGTCTGCTGTATGCCCTGCCTCCGTACAGTCGCCTTCCATCCCTGCTCTAGAGCAGTGGTTCTCAAACCTTTTAGGCCCCGAGGCACCCCTATATGCACTTTTCCTCAGCCGAGGCAGCCCTATGTTTTAGGTAATATTTCATTGTAAATAAACTTCCCGTGATAAAATACATATTATAAAGCAGGCAATGTTATTTTGAGTTCAGCACTTAGGTCACCTTGAGTGTTGCAAAGGGCTTTATAAATAAAGGTTGATGGATTTAAATTAATTTAAATCTTGCGTTAGTTTTAAATCACATGCGTAGAATTGAATTGAGAAAACTGCTGTTTTGTCTCATTTTTTTATTTGGCTATTATTTGGAAATATAATGGCAACACCAAACACTATTGAAGCCTTTATAAACTAAGAACATTATCTGTATCCCTAAATGCTGATAAAACTGCAAAGCAGACAGGCTGATCTGCTCTTGTGACTCTGTCCTGCTCTGTCCCGTTCTCTCACTCTTTCAGTGGCCTACAATCATTTGTGAGAAGAAGGCTGTGTGCCTTTTTCTGTTCATATTTCAGGTTAAATATCACTGACACATGTTTAAAGGACCCATATTCTGCTATTTTCCCCTTTACACAGTCTATTCTAAGGGCTTTGTTGATAAAACAGTTTCCAAAAAAAACACCAATTTCTTGGACTGGCCCCCCTCCTTGCAAAAGCAAACGGCTTACTCTGAGATCCGACCCGCCTGAACAGAGAGCAGGCTGCCTCCCCCACCCAACCCGCACGTCTCCCCCGCCAAACCCGTGACGAAGCCTAGAGCGGAGATGGTGCGCAAGCGCCGTGTGCTCCGGTAAACAGCGATACACAAACACAGGAATAAACATTTTATCTGTCATGACGGTGCATCGTGCTGAGTCCTACGTCCTGGATCTGACCTGGAATTTGACGTGGACACAGTACCTCAATGACAGACGTTGCCGTTTGGTAAATAACAAGCTAACTCTTCTATCTGTCGTATCCATCGTGTAATTACTGTGTAGTATTAGTATTAGTTGTTTTAATTCTTGCGGCTGCGCGCTTCCTGGAGGCGTGGCTTAAACACTGCGTCATCCTGGTGAAGCCGCGTCATCTTAGTGAGGAGCCCCCGTCCGCCTGCTCAGCCGAGGGGGACGGAAAAGACAGTTCTCTAGGGAAAGCATGTGGGAATCAATCAAAAAAACACTTTGGGCACACATACAAGGCCCAAATAGCACTGTAGGAAGGTCAAAACCTCTGGAAAGTCGATTTTGCATGATATGGGACATTTATAACTGTGTGCGTTGCCGCAGATCGAGCGATTATCTATGCAGCGCACGCGTATAAATTAATACTTGCTCTTGGATTAAAACTACAGCGGGACTTTTCTCTGTGATTCCTGGGCCGTTTTACATGCAATAAAAAGCGTCAAAAACGTTTCAATCTCCTCTGACGTGAGCTCTTGCTCCCCCTTCGTCCTCGCGTATCTCTCTGGAGAGAGCGAGAAAGAAAGAGAGAGCGCGGCTCCACAGCTGTCCGCTGCGTGCATAATGCCACACTCCCTCAGTAAAAATGCATTTTTAAACAAATCGTTGCATGAATTGCGATTGTTTTCTGTCAAAAACCACATAACTAGCATTCTACCAAAGGTCTTTGCAACGTTTATTTCCTAAATCAGTAGTTGCCTATATTAATTTGTCTTCACTCAAAAAAATCCATCAAACTTTCACGGCAACCCTGCCCTCACACCACGGCACCCCCTTTGAGAAAGCCTGCTCTAGAGGCTCCTTTGTGGCCACACATGACTTGGTTTTTGGACATCCCGCCTCTCCTGGATGGGATTCCGTGGGAACTCCCAATACGTCCAGACTTGCCGTCTTAGGGCCTGAGGATGTTATTCCCCTCATTTTCCCAGGGGCTGAAGCTCTGGGCTTGGCCCCTAAGAGGTCCAAACTGCTAGCTATGGGTCTGCCGTGTGCTGTGGTCTGGACTTCTCAGGGGGCATGGGTGCCAGCTGCACGGGCTATCTATGAGCATAGGTGGAATGCCTTTGTCAAGTGGTGTGAGCAGCATGGGGTTGACCCTCTTGCATGCCTGGCACCGGAGTGTTACAACCCAGCTCGGCTAGGATTAGTAGCAAAAAAAAAAAAAAAAAAACAGGGTGGAAAAAGGTTTAAATAAAGATGCAGTTTAATGAACGGAGTGTAAGGGTAAATTAATAGGATCAACACAAAATACAGAAAACAAACAAAGTATGTCAGTCCCAAAACGCACGGGTCACATAGGCCTAACAAAACAAAGGCCCATAAACAGAATCGTGTGACAAATAAAAAGAGACATAAACCAGACAAAACAAAACACAAGTGCCTCAACCCACACAAGTCAGGCACTGTCACTGCAGCCCTGACAAACAAGAAGGCACATGGCATACTGGCCACACTCAGGTCAGCCCCAAACAGGTGTGTATCCAGTCCTTAGATTCTGGGGAAGGGTTGAGTTGAAACCTCAGGATTGGCCAGGTGTATAGATGCCACTCCCATCAGGGACCCGATTGCTGCAGCCAATCATGTTCAGCTAGAGTGGGCCTCCAATCCCCAGCAGGAACTCCACAGCCACAAGAAACACACAATATTCAAAAAACAGTAAGGAGGCAGGAACAGCAGTTAGTGCTGTAACACGGAGATTCTGCAGTTTTTGCATTGTTCCAAATTGTTGGAACAATGCATTTTAGGTTTTGTTGTTTATTGTTCTATTGTTGTAAAGAACTGAAAATGGTCATTTGTTAAATTAGAAGCATTAGCAGGTCAAGTTACATTTGAGCCTTATTTGATGGAATTTAACAATTCTTGCATCCATTGAACTTGTGAGTTTGTGGAGAGTTTCTGCTTCTTTCTTTGCAGGATGTCAGAACAGCCTCCAGAGCTGTTGTTTGGCTGTGACCTGCCTCCAGCCCTCATAGATCTTTGACTCTGGCTACAAAGGTTCTCAATAGGGTTGAGGTCAAGGGAGGATAGGGGCTACACCATGAGTTTCTCTTCTTTTATGCCCAGAGCAGCCAATGATGCAGAAGTATTCCTTGCAGCATGAGATGGTGCATTGTCTGCATGAAGATGATTTTGTTACAGAAAGCATGGTTTGTACCATTGAAGAATGTGGTCTGTCTGAAACTCCACATACTTTACAGAGGTCATTTTCACACCTTCAGGGAAATGGTGGTCTGCTTAATAATGTGGAATGTCCTTCTTAAGTAGTTTTTCCTTTAATTGGACTTACCTGGCAAACTAATTGGCTCAGGAGTGATATGACTGACCCAAAGAGCCCTGAGACACAATACCATCCATGAGTTTCACTGGAAAAAAAACAAATCTTTATGACTTAGACACAATTTGCATAATAATTTGGAACGCAGTGTATTTCTGCTCTTGGAAGCGGCAGACTTAAAATGGTTGTCTTTGAAGACTGCCCTTTTGCTGGCACTGGCTTCAGCTAAGAGGGTAGGTGAGCTTCGTGTGCTCTCAGTGCATTTTGTAGGTTTCTGCCTGAGGGGGCGGGTGTGGTTTTGCGACCAAATCCAGTGTTCCTCCCTAAAGTTGTGACAGACTGACGCTCAGATATGGCCTTGGAGCTCAGGTCCCTCCTCTGTGCACCGGAGGGTGATGAGTAGGCAGTAGCTTGTGTATCCGGTCAGGGCCTTGGAGGCGTACATGACTCAAACAAGGGAGCACAGGACAATGGGCCAACTCTTTCTTTGTTTTAAGGGTCAGGTGTTGGGACAACCCCTGTCTATGGCATTGGCTTGTTGAGGCAAGCCTATGTGAGCATGAGCACTCCGTTCCCTACAAAGTCAGGGCCCATTTGGCTCGTGGGATGGCGGCTTCTTGGCCTCTGTGGCATGTCACTGGATGAGGTCTCCGCTGCTGCCACCCGGTCGGCCCCTTCTACATTTGCCTGCTTTTACCGGCTGCATGTGGCTGCTGGCACGTCATTTGGTGAGCTGCTTGATGCGTCTCTGCGATGAGTCCCTCTATCCTGGTGTCTTACGGGGTTGTGACTCATTTGCTGGGAGTCAGCTAAGTGTTCGGCGTCTGGCAGGGGCTATTTGCTGGCAGCTCGGAGACTGGCCTTTGCATCTTGGGGGGACGTGTCTCTGGCCTTTGCGTCTTGTGGGGCCATGCTTCGTTGGTTGCGTCTGGCGCCGGGGCTGATGGCACTGATACTTTGCGTCGGACGGGTATCAGTGCTTGTGTAAATAGTTCACGTATGCACATGGGTGGTTTTTTTGTTTTGCACTTGGTGGCGGTAACGTCTCATTTGACTTACACCCTGCTCGATCCCCTTGTGGTGTGTCTTAAAGGGTCCCATAAACATGGAATATGTAACTGGGTGGAAAGATAGTCTTGACACAATAGAGAACGTTACCGTTGCAGTATGAATAAAAATATTATCAATGAGTGCAAGGCACACAGGTGTCTTTATAGCCTCTTCAGCCACCTCACATTTGGTGCGTCTTAAATAATTATCCATGTCACCTGACCCCGGTGGGTCAGTTCCCGTACATATGGAATGTGTAACTGGGTGGAGAGATAGTCTCTTCACTCAGAGAACCATGATTACATACTGTAACCATAACATAATGTATATGTCACCCAATGTATGTCCTAGTTTGAGTTCAAATTGAAAGTCCATTTTTCTATTTTTTAAAGTTATTTACAAAATAGATTTCAGTTCAGTCCGTAAATATCGTCTCTGTTCCTGTCACCCATTTTATTTGTTATGATATGAGATATTTATGGAACGGTCCCAAAACACATTGTAATGGTGAGCCACTTGAAAACCACAGTTTATCCAACAACCAATGAATAACGTGTACTTTGACATGATGTTATAAAATACCTCAATACATTTTTCCAACAGAATTTTTTCCAAATATTAAGTTTGTCATCCTCCATTGAGATGTAGATCTGTTCTTATTCAAACAACAAAAACAAACCCACTTGTTTTTAATATATTTAGTAGAATAGATAAATCTGGATATTATTCCCCTTGAAAGCTCTCATTTACATGCCTTAATAGAGATGTCAATCATAGAGTTATAATTACTGTAAACTGTAAATACCTATAAAAATACTATACTTTAATTAGAACAATATACCTTAGCCACAGGTGAAACTGGGTAAGGCTAACTATTAAACAAACAAAGACAGACCAATTCATCAAGTTTCAGGTGACAAACAAACAGTTTTCCAAACAAAGACAGGTGTCCAGTGACTCCTCCCTGGGGGCAGGACTCTCACTACTTAGAGTAGCATATAAGCCCGAGCTCCCATACCAGCTCTCTGATTGACAATGACTTTTGGATAAAAGTCGAAACGTCTTGATCTTCAAACAGCGTCCGGATGACAACCTCCGAAACTTTTTCTACGATATAAAAATACTGTTTGTCCAAGTCAAAGTATTCTTTAAAGTATCAAAACTTTCCATTTGATTTTCATGTGGTAAAAACAGTTATACCTTTTGTTATTCAGTTCATATTCTTTTCAGTGTTAGATTAAGTGTATTAACCATGAGTTCTTTGTAGATCATAAGAAAACTTCTGACTCTTGGAATCAGTGACGTGAAAGTCCAGTGGATTGCCCTGCCCAAAAAACAGACCAAAAATTAATTTGAGGATGAACCTGGAAAAATGGGGTGAGAAGTTTTTCTGTAATTCTGTAGTTTCAAACCCTTCAGACGCATATTCCTTTCAACTCTTCCTGTTGGACAACCGTCAGCCAGAACATTTTGACAACTGTTTACAAATCCATAATTGAGTCAGCCATCTCCTGGTTGTCATTCAGTTGTGCACAAGGTAACATTGTACTCTCAAGAATCATCAAGCAAGCAAAAAAAAAAAAAAAAAAAAACAGGAAAACCCAGGCCACTTGTACACAGCAAAAAGAGGAATGTTAAATTGACTCTCACAGAGTCAATTTTAACACTTTTTCAGAGTCTATATGAGTCCACCCATTTTAGAGTCAATTTAACATTTCTGAAAATGTTAATTCAGTAACACTGGACCTGGAGTGCCTGTTTAACACTGAAATAAGAGTTAAAGGAACATTTCAAGAGTAAACAGGCAACACTGTATATAGTCATTCTGGTTTATCTGAATAACACCCAGAAATGTTTTCTTTTTACACTAATTGAAGTTAGTTTAACATTTTGGGAGAGTATTAACTATACACTGTAAAATTTCAAATAAAAGCTTACTGTAAAAAACAAAAAACAAAACATTCTGTACATTTTAAACTTTTATTTGTTTAAAACATTGTGTACCCTGTTCCACTTGCAGCATCATAGAAGTGCTCCTGAAAGTAAAAATGGATGGCATACAACTAAATATTGAATGTTATCATAGTATACTGAATTGCTGATCCAATCCAAATAATTATTACATAGCCTTTCTTGGTAAATGGATCTTTGAGGGAAGGAAACACCATCACTACCCCAAGGACATACTTCTCCCGAGTTGCCTTGGAGGGAAGATGGCTAAAGAAACATAATTTAAATGAGTTAGGTACAACAGTAACCCTTGTTAATGTAAATGTTGTAAACCCAAGATAGAAACTTACCCATGGTGTTCCATCATTTGAGAGACCAGTATGTTAACCATTTGTCTTCGTCTGGCATCAGTTAGGGTTTCTGTTGCTAGGTATTCCTGTAGCACTTGCTCACCACCAGAGTTCTCCCTTAAAACGTCCTCAATTAACTGTTCAAAGGAGAAAAGCACATTTTATCTTGCATGGAGACAAAAGAAAGGACACATTAAAATTAATATATTAATAATTAGACCTGTTTTGCAGAGGCAGCATCTGTTGCACTTGTGTGGTCAATTCTTGGTCGTTTGTCGGGAGGTTTATCAACAACTATTGTGGACGATGAACCTGAGCTCCAGCTTACATCAGAGACGTCGGATGTAGATGAGAAAGAAGAGTCTGAAAATTCTTTAAGAAAAAAAAAACAACAACAATTTTTAAACTATACTATCTTAAAGCGCATTTGACAGGTTACGTTTCTCTAATTGTTTTGGAATAGTACCGGTGGAGAATGCTTAGGTTTACATCAAGAGTTCTGAGTTCTAAAACATGCTGATGATACAGAATTCCATCCATTAAATTCAGGGAGCATTTTTGGACCTTTTAAACATTAATTTAACAAAATTAAGATAATTATTTATTCATTTATTTTTATTGGTCAAATACCTTAAGTAAATCAGATGAGTTTTGCCACAGTTTGCAATACAGTTGGGCAAGTAACAGTAAATTACCAAGTGTAATGTCATCATTTTCAATCAGGATGTTTAAGGATTAACCACAAACAAAGCTAAACTGTGGTAAAATTGGTCAAGTGTTTATGGAAAATTTTCTATTTGTGCTTTAGTAAAGAGTAGTCTAGCTAATTTACCAAAAAATCTCACCGTCATCTGAGAAAAGTGTAAGCACAAGGTTGCCCTGGTGAAGAAGGTCACTGAAAACTTCACCATCAACCTGTGTTCCTGTTCCATCCTTAAATGTGACGTTTGCTTCGGGTGGCAAGCAGAATCGCTCAATGACTGAAAAACAATAACAACACCAATGAGCAAAATCCCTGAAATTACTACAGTATTCAAAAAACAGGGAAAGCTAAAATTATGCATTTGACATGCATAAAACCAGTTACAGAAATGACTCTGAAAAGCGGTTAGTATACCTGATGGGTCCATTTATCGTCCATTCATATGTTTTTCAATCTGTAGTCAAAAACGCAATGGTTAGCAGTTACACGCATAGACATATGGTTACAAGGACAAAAAAAAAAAAAAACATAAATAACAATACCTTTCTCACAAAACTGCCGAAAATCATATTGGCCTTCACCCTCTTCCAGCCTCACATACTTTTGTTCTGAGCCGTACTTCACCTGGACCAGCAGCGCCATTTTGTGACCTGCGGAGAACATGTTGGTGGCACAAAGTCGTTGCAAATGCAGAGTCGCAAATGACGGCACCAATTTAGCACGTCCAAACGTTAATAAGAAAACTTACATCAGTTTATAGAGATAAATATATAGATAAAACTAACTTACATAAATGGCAAATCAACTGGAATAAAATATGATTAAGAGCTAAAGACCATATACATTAGCTAATGTCTTTGACAAAGAATTCAACCTATCAATTATATATATTTGAATGTAGAGACAGTCATAGAACAAAAATGTGTCAATAAAAATCATATACATACAGTTTAAATCAAAGTTTTACTTACCGAATGTAGGAGCATGGGAGACAGGTGAAAAATACACAGGCGGCTGTCTGGTTCAAACTGGTTCAAACCGGTCTTCTCTCCTGTAAATTTGAAGTAATGGGTGGGAGGTCCCAAATTAACACTAAGGGGAGTTCAATTAACTCTAACAGTATCAACATTGACAAATAACCCCCACACTGACCACCATTTAACCCTCAAAATGTTAAAATGACATTTTTAGTGTTAATAACAACTCCGAAGTATTTCACCCTGAGATTTTGAATCTCCAGTTTTTGCTGTGTATACAACTTCACAGTGAAACTACTGAAAGGAAAGCGAGAACCATCACATCTGATCCCACCCACTGAACCCTGCTTTTGAGCTTCTCCCATCAGGCCCACGAAACAAAGTTCTACAGCTTAGAAGTGTTGGCTAAGTTATTTTAAAAAGTAATTAGTTACAGATTACTAATTGCTTTTAAACAATGTAATTAAGTAAGTAACTATGGTATATTACTTTGGGATCACTTTATTTGTAATATTTGCTTTTACATTTTATTAATGACAATTAAACAGAGGAAAACAGTGTTTGTGTTAGATATCCGAAAAGATGTAAATAATTAACATGATAAGACAAGTGTGTTCTGTTTACCTGTGTGACGCCAGACCATGGGGATGCCAGGTGCTGCCAGCCCCCTCCGTACACCCAAGGCCCACCCCGGGATGAGAACACCATGATCCACCCATGCTATGTCACATTTTGTCCCCTTCTTTGCGATTTCATAAATACTGTGTGTTGCATTAAAATAAGCATTTTGCTTACCCTAGTCTTATTTGTGTACTATTATTATATACATGTATTGGATTGTTCAATGTTCGATTTTACTTTAAAGGCCTGTGTTAACTCTCAGCGCTCTGCGCGCCTGTGTCGCTGCCTCAAGCCCGACACAGCAGCTCTTTTCTCCTCTGTCTTTCCAATGTGCATGGACAGGGACAGTGGCAGTGTAGCACTGGACACAGAGGACTTAATGACGCAGTTCCAAGTTGCGTTGTGTAATGCCCTGGACAGCGTGGCTCCGCGTAAAGCTGTGCGCCCTAGAGCCAATCCCGGACTGTGGTTGAACGTCATCACGCGTGAAGCTCGGTGCGTGTGTAGAAGAGCAGAGCGCAAGTGGAAATCAGATAGACTACATGTGTCTTATGATATCCTGAAAGAGAGTTGGCACAAATATCAAAAACTCGTCAATTCGGAAAAAAAACGAAATATCTTTCTGAAGTGGTTTCTAGAAATGTAAGAAATCCCTGCGTTCTTTTTAAAACAATTGGGGCTGTTCTTAACCCTGTCCTGTCCACTGTTTTAGAGCCGTCACCTGTAGTCTGTAATAAGTTTATTGCATTTTTTATGGAAAAAGTTGCCAAATATTGTGACCACCCTGTCCAATCCTTCACCTGAAATGATCTGCTCACATGTGCTTTTTAACTTCGAGCCTGTAACTTTGGACTGTCTTTCAAATGTGGTCAGTAAACTTAAACCTTTGTCCTGCCCAACCGACCCTGTCCCACTACGTCTCTTCAAAGAAGCGTGGACAACCATTGGCTCCAGCATCCAAAAAAATTATTAATAGTAGCCTTGGTTCCGGTGTTGTGCCCTTGTTCTGTTCGATACCCAACCTTCCCTTTATCACCAAGATTCTGGAGAAGTGTGTTCTCTTACAGCTCCAGTCATTTCTAGAAGCACATGGAACTTTTGACATCTTCCAATCGGGCTATAAAGCATTGCACAGCACAGAGTCTGCACTTTTAAAGGTTTTTAATTACCTGTTTTTAGTGACTGATTCTGGTGATTCTGCCATTTTAGTGCTTTTAGACTTGACTGTGGCCTTTGACACGGTTGACCACACGACTCTTTTAAATTGTTTGGAAAACTGTGTTGGTGTCATGTGGTTCAGATCCTTCCTCAGTGGGAGATGCTGCTCGGTCAGACTGGGGGACTCCACATCGTCCACCATCCCTCTGACCTGCGGAGTCCCCCAGGGTTCAATCCTGGCGCCCGTTCTTTTTGCACTGTACCTTCTCCCGTGAAATCTTTAAAAAAACATGGCATACAATATCACTTTTACGCGGATGATTACAAAAATCTACCTGCCACTCAAAAAACATAGCTCCTGCCCCCTGACACCTCTCCTGGAATGTCTTAGTGACGTCAAGGTTTGGTTAGCTCACAATTTTTTTAAGTTTAAATGAGGGCAAGAGAGAGGTCATTGTGTTTGGGAAAATGACCCCATCATGGACCTGGGCCCACTCACACAGCAGATAAAACATTCTGTCTCCAACCTTGGCTTCACTATTGACAATGATTTTAAACTTGACAAACACGTGAACGCAGTCGTCAAATCTGGCTTTTAACATTTGAGGCTTTTATCTAAAGTCAAACCTTTTTTATCTTTTAAATCCTTTGAACAAGTCGTACACGCTTTTATCTAATCTCGTTTAGACTACTGTAATGCACTTTTTACGGCATTAGCCACCATGCACTTTCCCGCTTAAAGTTGGTCCAAAATTCTGCAGCGCACCTTTTAACTGAAACCTGAAAACGAGAGCACATAACTCCGATTTTAGCATCTTTGCACTGGCTTCCTGTTCATTTTAGAGTTGATTTAAAGATTTTATTGTTTGTTTTTAAAGCTTTGAATGGACTGGCCCCACAGTACAGGGGGGACAGGGCTTTCTCTGTGGTCGGCCCCAAACTCTGGAGCGCTCTGCCTCCCCACGTGCGAACGGCCCCCACAGTGGAGTGTTTTAAGTCCCGTCTTAAGACCCACTTTATTCTCTGGCTTTTAACACCGCGTGAGTTGTGTGTTCCTCTGTGTTTTATCATTTTTTTATTTATTCTATTAATTTACCTCTATTTTATGGTATGGTATTGCTTGGATTTGATTTTACTGGTTTTACAAGCAGTAAGATCAAATTGAGTTGTTATTGTGTACTTTGTTTTGCTGTTTTATGTTTGTGTGTGTGCAGCACTTTGGAAACAGTTCTGTTTATAAAATGTGCTATACAAATAAATTGGATTTGGATTTAGATTTGGATTGGATTGTTAAACAGAGCTGTGGTAGCTTTCATCAGGCGGGAAAAACCCCACAGATGGAAATTAACGTTTTGGCAAACTCTGGCATATTATAGTGTTTCACTGTTAGTCAATAAATGTTTTCCTTTTCAATAAATACATAAATAAAATTAACTGTGATAAGTTATTTTCTTTTTACACACCACTTGATTTAGATTTTTCTGAGGAAGGCGTGTAGGAGGAGAGTAAGAAGAACCAATGCACATTATTTAAGCTAGAGTTCCACCCAAAAAAAGAACAATGATGTGGAAAAATGTCATGTAACTTTATGCCTTATTAATTATAATGATTGTAATGCTCACTTATATGTCACAGGTCACCATGTCCCAGGTACATGTGAACATTGTGTCTCTTGTCTAATCTTGACATACGTTAAGACGGACCTTGGCCTAAAAGTTACATCCTCTGGGCTAATCTTTCTGATAGTCTTTATCCCCTTGATCTTGTGCTGTTTTTGTGCTCACTGAACTAGTTCTTACTGGCTTCCATTGTCCCACCTTTAGGGTTTTTCAGGATGTGTTTTGTAATAGTTCATTCTCCTTGCTTTTTGGACTCATGTAGGGAAAGATCATTTTTGTCAGGGACAGATGTGCACATAACATATGTTTTCTGGGGAATCTTCTCAATCTCCTTTGCAACTACTGTGAGTCTTTTCAGCACAAAATTTAATCAAATACATACTCCTAATAAATCTCAGCACCCCTTCGAAGGCCAAATTATATCCCCCAGAGCCGTGTTTTTGACGGTCGGAGGGAGAGGATTTTCTAACCAGGATTTATCAAACCAGTGTGAATGCAGCTAAATGCAACTCCAGGTTTGTTTTTTGATGATGGAACAATGTTAGAATATGGTTAAAAGCTCATAAAACTCTTTGAAACTTTTTCTATGATGGGTCACTCTTGAGCAAACGAGGAATTACGCTGACTTAGTATTAATAACATTATATATATATATTAATAATATTTTAAAATAATAATAGTAATAAATCATACACTACAACAAACTGACCACCACCTCATAAAATAAGAAAATAACAAAGAGAATGGGTCATCTCAAAATCACACCAAAAAACATGTTGCTAGGTGACACTACGCAGGGCAAGTTCTCATTTGGCCTTATTTTACCATAACAATGCTCCAACTTTATTAAACCCATTGTTCGATCATAGATGCTGACTACCAGATCTTTGTCTGAGATTTGAATCTGAACTACTAAGGGGAAATGGTGAGTTTGTTTGTTTATGCTACCGCTAGCTTAGCCGACTCCATTCGTTTTCAAGGGCGGTTAGCATTGGGTTTTAAACCTGGTTTTCTCCAATGTTTTTTCGTCAAATGTCATGCAATTTATGTCGAGTGTTTTCCTAACATTAATGACCCTTTTTAAGAGGTCCCTTGGCAGCATGGGCTTCACTCTGGCCAGTTGTCGGAGATGGAAAAAACTGGATTTGACCACACCACTTATTTGTTGGTCAAGTTTGAGGTCAGAGTCTATTTTCATGCCCAGATTAGAAATAACTGGCTTCACAAATTGTGATAGCGGCCCTAGATCCACCGGAAGAGCCTGTGCTGCACCAAAAACCATCATTTCAGTTTTTGGTGATTCAAAGTTAGCTTTAATGTCATTGAGCAAGATTCTCAAAGGGTCTGGGGTCTTATTTATAAAGCTTGCATACATACAAAATTGCGTATGTGACTTTCAACAAGTTTGTGATCTATCGAAAGACAACTTGATGAGGAAATGTCCAAAAACTCTAAACTTTGTGCGTTGGGGCTTTTAGAGATGAGGGAGAAAACAACAAGAGTCCAAAGAGACGAGACATGAGCACATTAGATGCATTTTTGGAAGTCCTTATGCACTTTTTTAGTAAGCATTCCATGTTAAGTTGTATAAATGAGACTCCTGGACTCTGTGGAGGACAACACATATGTCCTGCTCCTGAACCACCCATCCATCCTGGTGTCATCTTGGAATCAGAGAAGAAATTACCTGGTCGTTCAGGTTATTTCCGTCCATTCTTTGCGCACATCGTGTTGTGAACCTGTCCAACTGCAGCAGCCCCAGCGCATAAACCCGCCCCCACAGGCTTGTACAGTAGCATATTTGAGCAGTTTCTCCGCTTGATGGCAATGATTTGATCCTTCTCAAACGCACATATTTTCCACGACCACAGGATTTGGCTTCCACGTGGTTGTTACATCACTTGGGTTAGATCACATGCAATGGTTATCCAATAGGAGATGATTATTCATATGTTTTTTCGTTGCCACTTGACAATAGCCTGTTCATCTGTCTTTGTAAGAAGGAGTTGCGTTGTCTGCAGGTGATACAAAATTCTGCTGCAAGGCTTTTAACCCAGAGTTCACATTAATCCTATTTTACTCTTCATTGGCTCCCTGTTTCATACAGTATAAACTTTTAAATCCTCGTGCTGACTTTCAAGGCTTTACAAGAGCAGAAACCAAAGTATATTAAGGATCTGCAGGGGCGTAGCATCAAATTCTGGGCTCCACATACAAATTTTCTCGGTTATTATTATTATATTATTGTCTACATACACTATAATATAACAACTAATTTAAAGACATCCTGTGTAGCTAACAGCTTTTATTACGATACAGAACTAATAATATAATCCTCTTTAACATCAAAGATCGTGTTCTCATCACCAGATTTAACATTATAGTCCCAGTTGTAGCTCAGACTGCATTAGTAATGTCTGTTTACATGAAGACTAGGCACAACAACAACGTGACAGACTTGGCATTTGCATCAAATACATACATTTCAGTTCAATTTGATTATGGCTCAGACAAGAATTTAATAGAGATAAGGTTTTTGTTTTCCAAATCAAACAAAGACATGGATCAAAAGTGGCTTTTCATATGTCTGCTCTATTTTGTAAGTTTATTTTAATGTAATGTTTGTTGCTTTTAATAGTCACACCTCATTATGTTTTTTATGTTTACTACATTCTACATTTTATACAAACTCAAATGTACAAAGGCGTATATAGAATTGTCAGTGTTCAAAAGTAACAAAATGCAAATGTAAAAGTATATATTGCACATTTGTAAGTTATAATACACAATAATAACTGGACTAAACAGTAGTAGAAAGTACTTTCATGTGGTTTGAAGGGTTCTTCTTAGCACATTCACAGTCACATTCTGCCTAAAGGTTTTGAGTCCAGTGGGTTAGGTTAGGTTAGATATATTTTTGCTCCTGTATCTGTAGTTTTTTTTTTTTTTTTTTTTTATCATTTAGAGTTCATTTGTGGAATGGACAGCCAAGAGTAGAGAGATTTGCACATTGCACTATCTGCCAACTGTACATTTTGTATATAGTGTTAGTCTATCTTAGTCTATTTTATTCTTAATTTTATGCATGCCTTTTTATATATTTTTTATATTTTATCCTTTGCTTTATGTTGCACCTACACCGAAGCAAGTTCCTACGTTTGTGAATTTCACTGACAATGGCAATAAAGAGTTTCTGATTCTGATTCTGATTATATTTCTGATACCTTACATGAGAATTCACAATGTAAATAGTCAAGAAATTAAATTAAACACATTAAATGGACAAAATGTAAATTATAATTATCTCTAGGGGTTACTATGGTTTTGAGGTGAAAGATAGAATTTGCCGTTTGAGTCTCACTTGCCCTGGTTTTGCTATGTAATTGCAGATTTTTTTTCCAAGCAGATTTTACATAGTTACCTCATTGCTGTAATAATATTTTGCAGAACAGGTTTGGTCATAAAGAGTTAATTTCCGGCATGTTGTTGCTTAGTTTATGTTTTCTGTGTTTATGTTTTTATTCATTTTTCACCACTTGTTCCCATTAAGGGTCTATCCCAGTGACTTTGGACCTAAGGCGGGGTACACACTGTCCAGAGGCCAACTCATCGCAGGGTTAACACAGAGACACAGACATGGACCAACAACCATTCACTCTCACATTCATTCACTCGGGGCAATTTAGAGTTGCTAATTACCTGAACACAGTCATGTGTTTGGACGGTGGGAGGAAGCCGGAGAACCCAGAGAGGAGCCTTGGTAACACGGGGAGGACATGCAGACTCCACCCAGAGCAATTAATAGCTTATAGGTCCCATATTATGCTTTTTGCCCGTTTCATAGTCTACCCTAAGGGCATGTATGAAAAAATGTGCACAGAGAGTAATCTGCCTCCCCCACCCAACACGTGACGCAACCTCGAAGAGTGCGTGCTTCCCCCGCCCAACCCGTGATGCAGCCCAGAGCGGAGATGTGGGTGTGTAAGCTAAAGGCGAGGCGTGCGCCGGTGGAGAAGTTAGTGGTGCAGGGAATAAACATTTTATCGATCATGGTGGTGAAAGATACAGTATCTACTCATAATTACAATGCTCAGTGTCTACCTATAACAGATGATCACAAATATATTTTTTTACCTGCACAGAATCCCCACAAATGGGTAGACCATGCTTTTGGGTGTACATATATACACATATACATGGGATACAGTTTCAATAATGTAAACGGTTCATAAAAGATTAATCAATATCTGAGTCTGACATACTGTGTCTGAGCGTGTGAGTAATTGCTGATGTTCATAGTCTCTATAATCCTTGCTTGTGATGTGTTGTTGGGTTGTTTTGCATTGCATTACATACCTTTACTTCTGACGTGGTGTAACTTCAGGGTACCTGCCGTGCAGGTGCAGGAGCATTACTGCACCACGTGGTGTGTAGCTGGAAGATTCTGATGATGTGGTCTGGAAAAAGGTTAGGAAGTTAGTGTGTACCTATAACCATTCCTTACGATATGTGGAAGAGCATTACTTTCATTCCAACTTTCATAAAGTAAAATCTTAGTTTTATTGGTTGGTTGGAGAGGGCTCCACCCCTGGTTTCAAAGGATTATATCTACTAAACACATGGATGAAAGAAAAAACTACTTTGGGGTTGTTTTTGAGGTACAAGGAACACTAGTAGAAGGTTAAAAGCTCAAAAAAGTTGATTTTGCGTAATATGGGACCTTTAAATAAAAGTTGCACATTAAAAAGCTACTTATGTCTAAGTACCCATTTAAAAATGTAATTTAAGAGTAAAATTGTCTTAATCATGCCAAAACAGATTATACAATACAATACTTTGAAATTGAAGGCCAAAGACTACTTGAGACTTTACACCACATGCATTAAAAAAAACAGAACTGCAATCATAGCACCAATTCACAAATCTGGTGACAACAAATGCATGAGCATTATGCATGAGTATATGTGTGTTTGTATGTTTACCTGTTGTATCAAAAATCCAACATAGGTCCCATTCACACATGCAAACTTGACCTGAGAATTTATCTGCATTTTGCCAGAACAGGGTCAAGTGTGAATAAAGCCAGAACTGAATTCCCTGCATTTTTTATCTGGCAATTTTCTTGTGTGTTTTCAATAATAATTACTTTAATTTTATAGTAATTACTGCATAAAACTGTCATCTGAGCTAAACTAACTTTAAGTTGAGAGTTCTGATCTTGCACTTTAAGTATCTATCCATTCATCCATCCATCTTCTTCCGCTTATCCAGGGCTGAGTCGTGGGGGCAGCAGTCTAACCAGGGACTCCCAGACTTCCTTCACCTCCAGCTCCTCTGGGGGGATCCCGAGGTGGGTCTACCCCAGGGCCGCCTCCCGGTGGGACATGCCCAGAACACCTCCCGAGGGAGGCGTCCAGGAGGCATCCTGAACAGATGCCCGAGCCTCAGCAACTCCTCTCGACGTGGAGGAGCAGCGGTTCTACTCCGAGCTCCTCCTGTGTGACTGAGCTCCTCACCCTATCTCTAAGGGAGCGCCCAGCCACCCGGCGGAGGAAGCTCATTTTGACGGCTTGTATCCACGATCTCGTCCTTTCGGTCATTACTCATGACTGTAGGTGAGGGTAGGAATGTAGATTGACTAGTAAATTGAGAGCTTCGTCTTTCGACTCAGCTCTTTCTTTAACATAACAATACAGCGCTGCATCACTGCAGACCCTGCGCCGATCCGCCTGTCATTTTATATAAGGGGATTTTGCCTCATTGTGCATTTGTAAGTGAAGGAGCGTTCAATCAGATGTAACTCTGGGTCTCAGCTTTGGACAGAGATAGAGACACATCTATGAATGTCTAAGGGTCTAAAACGGAATAACCATACATGCCGACTACATTGGTGGTTATGCTTAAAGACATGATTCAATACAAACAGGCACCAAAGGAAGAAAGTTCAACAAAATATATAACTTTAATGAATCCAATATATTAAATGTTTTTTTTTTTAAACACATACAGGCCCCTTTTACCAATACCACTCGTTTGAGGACAGTGAGGTGAAGATATTGAGCAGAGAAAAGAACTGGTTTGAAAGAGGAATAAAGGAAGCCATTTTTGTCAAAAGAGAGAATCCATCTCTAAACAGGAATGGGGGCTTAAGATTTAATTTGGCTAAGATTTATGACAGCCTCCTGGTCCAAATCAATAGACCAGTCAAATGCTAATGAGGTCATCAGCAGTGAGGAGGGAGCAACAGCCAGCTTTCAATAGAACAATAGAACAATCTAAGACAATAATAGATCTTAGCCACAGGTGAAAGTGGGCAGAGCCAACTATTAAACTAAGGCCGGCCAATTATCAAGTTTCAGGTGACACTAGACAAACAATTTTCCAAACAAAGACAGGCGTTCAGTGACTCCTCCCTGGAGGCAGGACTCTCACTACTTAGTATAGCATATGCAGCTCTCTGATTGACAGTGACTTTTGGATAAAAGTCGAAACATCTCGATCTACAAACAGCGTCCGGATGACAACCCCTGAAACTTTTTCTACGATGAAGCTCGCCTGAAGCTCGAATGAGGGATTACATCGACCATTCTCTGAGGGCTCCAGCTGTATCACAATTTATTTCCTTACCTGACTACCTGATTTCATTGGCCATTGGACTTTGTGAGCCGCCCACATGTGAATCTATATTATGCTTAAGCTTTGTCTTGGGGGGGGGGGGACCGTCGATCAGGGAGAGATCACTTTGTCAGGCGGCATTCACTTGATACCAGTGAATAAAGCTTATTGATCCAGACTCATTCTCTTTGCATTTTTATGGATAACTGTTTCTAGAAATCCACAAGAGATTTTTTTCCAGAACATTTTCTTACAAGTTCTTCTAAGAAAACCACTCCTTTTGTTATAATTTGATTAGTAGTAAAATACAGGATGTCAGAGCTGTGTGGGTGTGGTTTTATCAGAGCTGCTGTTGGGGACGAGGCAGAGAAGAAAAGCCATGAGAGTCAGGACAAGCAAAATCCCATAGTCAAATGATCACAGTATGTACCATGCAAAGTAAAAGGAACACAGTAGAAAGCAAACATCATAAACACATGCTCCTTATGAGAAACAATTCTTAGATTTTTTTGTCTCTCTTGAACTGTGAAGATAAAAGTTTGTAAGTGTTATGTATTTTTTTTTTAATTATTATTATTACTATATAATTAAAATTCAGAGCTATAGTCTAACGATTAAGTTGAGACACTACAAATTAATTGGCCAAAATCTTAGATTTAAAGATATCAATTTGAAAGTTCTCCTGTAGTTTAGTCACATAAATGTAAGTAAAAAATGTATTACAAGTTCATCATAATGTAATGTTTTCATGTAGCAGTAAGGTATTTCATGTGAAATAGGCATACATTTTTGTACACATGGCCTAAAAATTCAAATTTGACCACATTTTTTCTAAAACCTTAATAAATCAGGCTTGGAATTAGATTTAAAAAAAACATTTTGTCAAAATCTTGTTCAGTACAAGATCATATAAAACATCTTAGAGGCCTTACCCTCTTCCACCTTTCATAGCTGGGAGGAAGGGTTGGATTTTGAGAAGCTTTTTTTTTTTTTAATGGATTTTTTCCCCCCACATTAACTAACCTGCAGAACTTGCAGAAACCAACACATTTGAGTGCTCTTATTTATATTGAAATTCCTTCGTTCCTTTTCCAAACACAGACGTTTATACAGCTCTGACAGCTCCATTGCATCCATCGACATATAAACCAATAATATGAATGTCTATCCAACTCCATCTCATGTCACACACTTCTGCTTAGGATCGGTAACTGTCTCACTGCCTGAAGGAATTTTGATTACATGTTTTTGCCATTTTACATCAGAGCTTCTATTTGCTGATACCTGACAAAACAAAATGTTTACACGGTCAAGCTCCTCGGGTTCTTTGTGAGAGTGTAGTTCCTCTCAGGACTGTGGGCTCCAGAACCAGAGGAGCTCAAAGTGGGAACTGTTAGGTCCCGAGGAGAAAAACTATTTTTGGACAATCAGTCTTCACTGTACAAGGCACTAAGGCCTGGAACAGTTTACCCACTGAACTCAAGGGAGAGGTGACCTGGGTCCTTTTTAAACATAACATAAACATTAAAAAAAATTATTTGATCAGTGGTCAGACACATGACCACCACTGTTGTATATATTGTTTTTTTTAAATGTACTGTATTTTAATTGTACTGTATTTTCTCTGTAAAAACCCTTCTGGGGACGGACATTGAGAATTAGCCTTGGCTAAAATGTTGTATGTGACATCAATCAATCAATCAATCAAACTTTATTTATATAGCGCTTTTCATACATATAATGTAACACAAAGTGCTTTACAGTGCATTAAAAACATTCCCACATCCCGTTTCCCTTCCAACCTCCCCCCCCCCCCATATACAAACCTGTACATTCACACGCACATGCACACACACACACACACAGCCTTGCGCACTCCACACGCACACATTCTACGAGCCATGAGGCGGAGTACAGATCCCCCAGCGGACCAAGCACCATCTGAGGAGCCGTCTGCACGAGGTGCCGCGTCGGCGACAGCCAAAGGCCACAAACTCAGGGCCCAGGGAGAGATGAGGCAAACACCTCCACCAGGGGCCCATGAGCCAAAGGCCCCACAGCCACAGACGACCGCCGCTCCTGGTACAGAGGAACCCCTCAGAAGAAACACTGGAGAGTCTAAAATGAATAAAACAATAGATAAATATTAAGAAATAAGTCAATAAGTGGGTTGAAATAGAGTAAAACTAAATAAATAATAAATAAATACAGCTAAAATGCTAGAGCTAAGTTAAATAAACACAATAGATAGGATAAATAAATATATTAAATGAACTGATTAAATTAAATATTAGTCAAAAGCTAAGCTAAAGGTGGGTCTTGAGCCTGCTCTTAAAAACCTGAGCGTTCTCTCTGCGGCCCTGAGGTTCTCCGACAGGCCGTTCCACAGCGAGGGCCATAGTACTGGAAGAGGCCTCGCCGTGAGTGTGTGTCCTGACTTTGGGAATGACTAGGAGCGGCTGCCGGAGGGCGCGGGGGCGATTCATATGGTAAAAGCAGTTCTGAAAGATAAGAAGGCCCAAGACCATTAAGACATTTATAAACCAGTAAAAGAACCTTAAAATCGATCCTGAAACACCACGGGGAGCCAATGCAGTGATTTTAAAACCGGTGTAATGTGGTCCCGCCCCTGGTCTTAGTCAGGACACGTGCTGCTGAGTTTTGTAATAACTGCAAACCTGCAATACTCTTTTGGGAAGACCAGAGAGCAGGGCATTACAGTAGTCTATCGACTGGAGATAAAGCATGCATCAGGGTCTCGTGTTGGCCCGAGAGAGAATGGGGCGGACTCTGGCTATGTTCTTTAAGTGATAAAAACCTATTTTGTGTAGCGTTCTTGATGTGCGGGATAAAAGTGAGCTCAGAGTCAAAGATAACTTGCCCAGGTTTTACTTGTGCTGATGGATTAAAAGACTGTGCTTGAGTTTGGATAAAAGTTTCTCTCTCTGGGCCTCAGGACCAATGACTAAAACCTCAGTTTGTCCCGGTTAAGCTGGAGAAAGTTTTCTGCCATCCAGGATTTGATGTCTAAAATGCAGTTAAAAGAGCATCCATTGGCCTGGTGTCATCAGGAGACATGGAGATGTAAATCTGCGTATCATCAGCATAACTGTGGAAGTTGACTCCATGTATCCTGATGACACCACCAAGAGGAGCATGTAGGGTTAAAAGCACAGGACCTAAAATCGAACCCTGGGGCACCACATGCGATTTTATGGACCTTGGAGGAGCAGGTATCTAAACTTACCATGAATGTTCTGTCTGTGAGATAAAAGTAAACCATTTATGTGCAGTACCAGAGAGAGGCCCACCAGGTGTTTGAGTCTGTTTAAAGAATAGTGTGGTCTACTGTATCGAAGGCAGCGCTTAGATCCAGTAGAACCAACACTGTCACCTGTTTAGAATCATAATTTAATCTAAAATCATTTAAAATCTTAGTTAAGGCTGTCTCGGTACTGTGGTTTACCTAAAACCAGACTGATATTTCTCAAAAATATCATGTGAGTTTAAGAAATAGTTAAGCTGAGTAAAAACAAGTTTTCTAAAATTTTACTTAAAAATGGTAAGTTAGATACCGGCCTATAGTTGTTAAAATCATTAAAATCTAATTGCTCTTCTTCAGCAGGGGCCTCACCACCGCCGCTTTAAAGGCAGTGGGAAAGACCCTGTCTGAAGAAACAATTCATCATGTTTAAAAGCTCCTCCCTAAAGATCCATAAAATGACTAAAAAAACCTTGTAGGAACTGGATCTAAAAGACATGTGGTGGCCCACACTTAGGAGAAAACAATAACAAGACTCTCAGCATTAACCGGGAGAAAACTTTCCAGTTTTTCCTCCGGTAAAGACAGGACACTCAGATGTGTTAAAAAGCGATAGATGGACTGGATAAAAAAATTGCATCTGATGGTGTCTATCTTCCCCATGAAGTGGTCTGCAAACTCCTCACAGAGAGAGTCGAGGGTGTTAATTCAGGTTTGTTAAAATCTTGGTTAAAAGCTGATCGAGCTGTAGAAAAGAGTTTTGGGATTATTTTTTTGTTATCGGTAATTACTTTGCTGAAGTATGCATTTCTAGAATATCTAATTGTTTTATTATAAAGTTTTGTAGTTCATTCAGGATTTGCTTATTTATTGTAATTTTGTTTTCCTCCATTTTCTTTCTGCTGCCCTGCAGTTCCTCTTTAGTTGTTTAAGTTGCTCATTTCTCCAGGGGGTACTGGTTTTGTATGGATCTTTTTATTTTTAATGGCGCACCCTGGTTGAGAGCAGACTTGAGTTTACTATTAAAATTGTCAACAATAAAATCACAGGAGGCAGGTAAAATGACTGGAGGAAGATCTCTTAAAACTTGGATAAAATTTGCAGCCACTTCAGGGGTCAGATGGCGCTTCCTCACAGTTCTCACAGAGGTCTCTCGTTGAATAAAACCAGTGATGTTAAAAAGCACACAGTAATGGTCAGACACAGCCAAGTCGACAACAGAGGAGGACACACTGGTGGACAGGCCAGGGGTGATGTCCAGGTCCCGAGTGTGTCCTCTGTTGTGAGTCGGCTGTGTGACGTACTGAGTAAAATCCATGTAATTAAGAACATTTAAAAATTCTTTTGTGAGTGGGTCTAAAAGGTTATCAATGTGCAGGTTAAAATCACCGGTTAAGATAATCATATCGTAAGAACTGTATAAAATTGATAAAAATTCTGAAAATTCATTGATGAAAAGATTGCATTTCTTCGGTGGCCTGTAAACTGTAACGCATAAAATTTGTGGGTTGCTAAAAACAATTGCATGGTATTCAAAACTTGTAAAATTGTTAAATAAAACAGGTTTGAGCTCATGAAAACAGACATGAGCTCATGAAGCATACTTGTCCCTATTCAAATAAACTAAACTAAACTAAACTGAACTAAATGCAAGCATGAAGCTGTGAGGAGAGGAATAACGTGGTTATTTAGGGAGTTTAGCGAGAGACAAGTGATTTCTCCGCCTCCCCTGCAGTGCTTATGTCTGTCATGGAGCAGAGACCTCTCTGCAAACATAAGTGTAAAAAGCATGTGTTTTCAGCGTGCAGACGTGCACCTGGTGGATGTGGCTCATAGTGGGAGAGTGGATCGTCTCCCGGTGCGTTAGAGATGCCCCGTTGAGTTGACCCGTAACCCGCGGGGCCCATGGGTTTGGGTGGGTCGGATAGCGAAGAAGAAACAAAACTAAATCCTGGAATGATTGGCACTAGCTTGTTTTTCCACAGTGCAGCCAAATTTAGCAAAAAATATATTGGCTGTGTCTTGTTAATCAGATCCCTTGTTTAACACATTTGTCATAGGATGTTTAACGCCATTCTACAATAAATATGGCATAGTCCATTTGTTTATTAATTGAAAAAGAAAGTTTTTTAATGCAGGTGGGTTAGGGTCGGGTTGGGATTGGATTGGAAATCACATCACATGTTTTCGGGGCGGGTCAGGTTAAAAAAACTCCACAGCTATCCTCCACAGCTCCACAGATATCTACAGCTGTTTTGGCAACTAGAATGAAACTTTTCATTGTAACATGTTTGTTTACTCACCATTTCTTCATGTCGGTCCGACACAGATTAAAAGTGCTTCAGTCGTAAAATTTTCGCCTTAGCACAGGTCCGTTTGGAATAAAAGCTGTCCCCTCGTCTTCTCAGGATAATTTTGTCACGAAGTAGCTGCGTTACAGCTTAATAACTCTTCTACTGCTTAAATACCGCGCTGTATGAAGCAGGACCCCTGCACCAGCAGACAGGTGTCCTACAAGTGCCTGCTCAAAACTATTGCGTAGACTCTGACTGTCTCCAAACCTCTACTGAATTAAGTCTCTCACACAGACTTGAACAGGATAAAAACTCAATAACATATGATTAAGATTTTACTTATTAAAGTATCATTATTATTATTATTACAGTATCGGTTATGTATGAGTGAATTGTGAAAGTAGAGACAGCCCCGAACACGGCACTGGAAAGGCAAAGTTGGGAGCGAGCAACATACAAAGTTAGATGCAGTTTAATCAATGTAATACTATGTTATGACTGTTGAATCACTATATAAAGATTCATGGTAGAAAACCTCGACAGTATCACCACTGTCCGATTCGTGTTAAGTAAAAAACTTTGAAAATCTGATGACATGTGGTAATATCTTCCCCGCTTTTCAAAATTCTTCATGGTGCTGCACCTCCTCTGAGAGGCTTTATGTCACTGATTTCAGGAAATACAACACAATTTTCGCGTTCATCCTCCAGAGGAGAGTGCAGTGTCACCAAATGTAGAACTGTAGAACTTGAGAGAGAAAAGTGTGAAGCTGAATGATTTTTAAATTTTCTTGAGTAATTCTGTAAGCAGATGTGTAATTATGATTGGTCTATTTATCCACATACATACATTTCTGTGCTTAAATTTCTGCCATCAACCTGCCCATGGACTACAGGTGTAAATTAGCAGTTGTGCTTTAACTTGGCACCAGCATTTCTCCTTTGACTTTCTCTTGGTTAATGTACTGATGTTCACTCTTCACAGCTCACAGCGAGGGTTTCAACATCCGTTCCCCTTCCCCTGGGTTAAATTCTCAGGCCTTGGACCGGTCTGTGACAGGCCCAACAGCTGCCCATCGCCTCTGCCCTCAGACCAGCCCTGGGCCCCCCCTGCAACATCTACTCCCCCTACAGACTCCTCACTCTCCTTACATCTCCACCTTCACCAAGGGGCCTTTCCAACCATCTTGAAAGTCCAATCAAATCAGGAATTAAAGATGGTTCTACTCTCACCTAATTTAGCAAGATCATGAGTTCTGATGTCAACAATGATGAACTCTTCACCTAACAAATCTGAGCCCCCCCAAACCACACAGGAGCTTCAACTCTCCTGATTCACCAAGAAAACTCCCCTCAGCTCTCCCCCCTCACCTTTCAGCTGGTCAATCACCCAAACTCCCCCCATCTGTGGGGTGCCCCAAGGGTCAATCCTGGGACCCCTCCTGTTCAACTTCTCCATGCTGCCGTACCACTAATATGTGTTATGCAGACGCCACTCAGATCTATGTCTCACTGACAGCAGGTGAATGTGGACCAGTGAATTCACTGTCACTCCATCCAACAAGTGGATGCAAAATAATTTTCTCCAGCTAAACTCAGACAAAGCTGAAATCATCATTGGACTGCAGACACAAAGAGAAAGTGTCAGAAGTCACCTTTAGTCTTTGGCTCTGAAACCTACAAATCAAGTTAGAAATCTTGGGGTAATAATGGACTCAGACTTGAACTTTGACAGCCATTTCAATTTAATAACATCAACAGCCTTTAATCTAAAAAACATTGCCAAAATCAAATGTAGAGTGCCTTTAAAGCAAAGCAGCCACTCTCTGGTGAAATTGAAGAACACTGTGCGATGTGAGTAGCAGGCTAAAGGGATTAGAACAGAGAGAGGCAAACACCGAAGAGCTGGTCCACAACATCTCAGTATGGATGGTGGAAATGCAAGAACATGTGGACAACATCGAGAATCAGACTGGCGAACTGCTGCACAGTAGAGCTGATGTGAAGGGGTTACAACAAAGAGACGCACAAATGGAGGAGCTGATTCGCAACATCTCAGCCTGGTATGAAGACGTGCAGAAACAAGTGGATAACATCGAGAGGCTGATCAGCGAGCTTCTACGCGGTATTTCGGGTCTGACCACAAGAATGGAGGAACTATCAAGGCTACTACATGAAACAGAGGCTTGTAAATGACACCGACAACCAGAACTGATTGATTACAATCTGGACTAATTGCTGAAGCTCTAAAATGAATTATTATAAATGTTCTCCACCTCCCGACTAGAAGTCTTGCCAGCAGCTGTGCCCTTTATTTATCTTCAAAGACGAGGCCGCGAAACTCATAAACATCAGCTACAGTTTCGCCAAAACATTTTAGACGCTTTCCTACCCCAACCCCCTGCCATTTAACATCAGTCTGAACTTTTCCCCCTTTTCTTTTCTGAAACAGTTACCTGCTATGTATGTCTACCGTTTATTGTTTATTGTATGTTTGTTGTGACCCCAACTGTAGTTACAACTGTATGTTGTGTCTGTGTATTGTCTATAAATGTAATTGTATATGTTATGTTGCAATAGCAACTGTAGTTTCAACGGTTTGTTAAGCATTTTGAGTGCCTATTAGGTGGAAAAGCACTCAGTAAATAAAAATCATCATCATGATGAATGGGTGATGTTTCATTACTGGACTTCAGTGTTAGTCACAGTTTGACTCTCACAAAACATGGGTGCATTTTAGTGTGAAGCAGCTGGGATGAAACTCAGCACCTCCAAATCTTAGGCTTTCTTTTCCTCGACTCCTTTTTTTTTAGAAAAAAATGTGGCTCATAGGCTTAATTAGACAGGACAGTGTGAAAGAGATGAAAGAGGAAGGACATGCAGGACATGCAGGTAATTGTCAAAGTCGTATTCAAATAATGACACAAACAGGCCGATATTTACATATTCAGACATTTGAATTAGGCTCAGAAAACAGATCCTGTGAGGATAAGAGTCAGGTGTTTAGAGACTAAGTGGACACTTCTTTCTTGTGTTTTGATGAACTAGCACTCTTTTGTAAGTAGATATTTTATTATTTTAAATGAAAAAATCATAAATATGTGTAGTATATAATCATTTTTGGGAGCAAAAGAATTTACTAATTACTAATTTTAATATTAATTCTTAATTCTTTTACACTGTTGATATATATTTCCAGATTGACATATAACAGATTGGTTTCAGCCATGGATCAAGAAGCACTTGTCATTTTTCTGCTTTATGGTAAGCCACATTTCCTTGCATCTTATGTTTGCCTTCCCACTAGCGCTATTGTAACTGTAAAATTTTTAGGGAAAACGCAAAATTCAACCAGTAAACAATGACCGAAATGCAAGTATTTGGTATCAAAAATTAGAGTTTGTGAGCTGTAATTTTGAGTGAGGACCATGTGAAAAAATATTGAAAGACGGCTCTGTAGCGCCCCCTCAAAAATCTATTTACATGGGGCCAAAGAGAGTCCATGAAAAATATGAACACATACAAATGGAACCCAGTATAAAAATAGGTCACTTCAGGACATGTAAAAAAATGTATTTTTACACCGCCCTAAACCCTACAGGAAGTCGGCCATATTGGATCAAACACTTAAAACCTGGTCAAACCAGGCGAACCCATGTGCGATAAAAGATTATCAATTCGATTTTAAATCGAACATTGGGCGTAGTTATGGTGATTTTTACAAGCATTCTCGGTTTGAATAGATCAAATGGAGAGCAAGTGCAGATCTGCGAGCTGGACATAATGATATGCTACTTAAGGCTCTATCTTACAAGATGGATCTCTAGCACCTCCTATTTTTAAAAGCAAATCTGTTTGTCATGGAGGTGTGAAAGTATGTATAGAGAGAGTGTTCGTAATTGGGAACAATGTCAAACAAAGTTACATAATTCTAGCATTTATCCTTTGAGCGCGAAAAATTGGAAAAGAAAAAAAAATCTGCTCAATGAATTGCAGTTTTTAAGCCCTAAACGTCCACGAAAACTCAACTCAACTCAAACTCAAAACTGGAAAAAATGTAAGTTATTTAAAGTCGCCAAGAATGTCGGAAGACTGAAATGGAATGGAAATCAACATATATGACGAGATAAGAGGGGGGTGAAGCCTATTTTTTCATCATCCGAGGGCTTTTATTCGACGGACTCCAAAATTAGTCAGCATCATCAGGACATATCTGGGATCAAAATATGGTCATAGAATTAGACTTAGGGTGTGGTTTTAACGAAACGGAAATTTTAAAGACGTACAGTCTTGCTAACAGTCTTGCTAACTTGGGCGGACCCAATGGGGCATTTGTGTACTTTAATGAGATGGACATAATGATATGTGAGTTAAACTTCTATCTTTAAAAAAATGGCTCTCCAGTGCCCCCTTAGAAGTTAAAATGTGTTTGTCATAAATAAATGAAATTTGGTACACACACCCTTTATTTGATTCTGAAAAAAAAAAAAGCCAAATAAGACCACACCCAATCTCCACCCATATTTGCATAGTCACACCTTATAAACAATCAATAGGAAGGAAAAACATTTAGTTGGAATCCAATGGAATTTGGTACACCCATTGTGTATGTGGCCCTGACCAAAAAAGTATTCTAGGACCACACCTTATCTTCAATGAGAAGGCGGCCATTTTGATCTATCTAGCTATCGTATTTTAACAAACTTGCCCTAGGGTTTTCATCCGATGGCCTCCTAACTGAGGTAAACTCATCAGAACATATCTGGGATCAAAAGTTATAACAAGAATTTGTATACATCTCAAGGTCTTTCGTTCACAGGAGCAGGTTTGGTTCAGAGCACCACCATATTTGAGTACTACTTTGTAAACTCAGCTGTGACATGGCAGGCAGCTCGACAGTACTGCAGGGAGCACTACACGGACCTGGCTACATTCAGTAACATGGATGACATTCGCAGCGTGACGAGACCTAACACTAAGTCCCTCGCCTTGATCGGACTGTTCGATGATCCTGCTTCATGGCAAGGATTTATGACCAACGACTCCAACTCCTGGAGATGGTCAGCCACTGGAGCCCCCAGCCCCAGTCACTACATGAAGTGGGCTGCTGGACAGCCTAACAACGCAGGTGCTCAAGAGAGATGTGTGATTATCTACAGAGGAGAGTGGAGTGATTATTACTGCAATAATCAGCTATACTTTGCATGTTTCAAAGGTGAGTGTATTTGCCTAAATCCAAAAAAAACACACACACACAAAAACTATTGGTCACATAAAAAACAAATTAAGTGGCATTGGATGACTATCACATCTTTGATGTTGGATAAAGCCATATCATTTATAGCTATATAGGTCAGGAGAAGGATTATATAGTAGAACTAACTAAACATTTTAAGTGACTTATTAAGCATCTCTCTGGGTTCTCTGGCTTCCTCCCACTGTCCAAAGACATGCATGTGTTCAGGTTAATTGGTAACTCTAAATTGCCCATAGTGAATGAATGTGAGAGTGAATGGTTGTCTGTCAATGTCCATGTCTCTGTATCAGCTGCGATGAGTTGGCCACTGTCCAGGGTGTACCCTGTCTAAGGCCCAAAGTCACTGGGATAGGCTCCAGTCACCCACGACCCCTAACAGGAACAACAGGAAATGAATGAAAAAATGAAATGAACTTAATATAAGACTGTTGTCAGTCTGGACAAGACATACTCAATAGTTTCCACTTTAAATTTACTTCACTTTATTGGTAATTGGAAAAGATACCAGCATGAGCAAGCAAAGCATTAGGCACATTTATGTTTATTTTAATATAGGACAGTACACATTAATGAACATGTGTTAGTCCAACATGCAAATGCGCCAGAATTAGCAATGGATGTTAACTTTCATCTGCAGTCCCATTGGCAGGTTGATGGATACGTCAGAACACTAAACTCTCCATACACATGACATGACCACAAAGTGAATAAGTGAGATACAATACTTACAATGATTGGCGGAGTGTTTGTATTTGATCAGCAGGAAAGTGCATTGCATGTTCCAGTCATCGAAGTTCAGTGATTTGGACCAAAGGCAGCATGTCACACTTGTCTGACCAGTTACCACTTACCACTGTTGTGGGAACAAAATATTAATTTAAAATTTGTCATTTAATGAATAAGAAACTTTTTTGTAGTTTCAAAACATGAGATGGCAAATGTTAGGCTAATAACAATGAAAAATACAGAATATTTTTCCTTTAACTCATTGAGCACTAAAGGATTTTTAGCCCGATTTGCCTCTCCATGAGTTTGGGGAGGCGTGGCCCTAGTAGCGCCTCTCGTAAGCGATTATTTGTGTTGACACTTCTAGTGTCTTTGGGGTCAATGTAACTCTATTCTATACCAACTATTCGTCGGGTCCTAGTTCTGAAATCTCAAATCATAAAGTTCTAACATAATGGAATTTTATGATCACTGCTTGATAGGAATCTTACAGCTGCCATGTCTGTTATGACATGTTTTTTTTGTGTACAACCAGCTTTAGTCGTAGGATCTGGCAACCCAAAATGCTGCCAGACCTGAGGGTTGGAGAACAAGGAGGACACACACATACGGGCCAGAGTAGAACAGGCGGGACACGGGAGAGAGAGAGACATGAGGACACACACGTAATGGTCAGAGGAAAATGGGAAGGACATGGGAGAGAGAGAGACTAGAGGACATGCATGCACGGGCCTGAGGAGAACGGGTGGGACACAGGAGAGAGAGACTAGAGGACATGCATGCACGGGCCTGAGGAGAACGGGTGGGACACAGGAGAGAGAGACAAGAGGACATGCATGCACAGGCCCGAGCAGAATGGGTGGGACATGGGAGAGAGAGAGACAAGATGACATTCACGCACAGGCCCAAGGAGAAGCAGAAGAAGAACTGTTAGAAGCATCAAGTGATAGGACACAGAGAACCAGATTCCTGCATGTGAGTCCTGGTAACGTTTGGCTTTCTCTCACTGAAAAATATCCAGAAATCCCTACAAAAGCCATGCAAATATTGTTCCCTTTACCTACCACTTACCTGGTTGAATCGTCCTTTTCAACCGCGACTGCCATGAAGAACAAATACAGGAAACGATTGATGTAGAAGATAATCTGAGAGTTTGTTTGTCATCCATTGCTCCAAGAATAAGTAGACTGTGTGGTCAGAGGCAGGCTCATCCTTCTCGTTAATTTTGTGAGAATTATTCGATTTGATTTGTTTGATAAAGCCTGTGGGGAATGTTTTACATGTTAAGGTAAGATGAAAGTGCTCTGAAACATTGTATAGGCAGTAGCAGTGCGTATTGGTGAAGTTGACCCAATTAGCCTTCTAAGTTGGTCTGTTACTTTAGTAGGTCACGGTCAAGGTCAAATTTATTTATATAGCACATTTATAACATCCAGTGGTGCCCAACGTGCTTCACAGGTAAAGTAAAAACAAGAATAAATCATCTCATCTCTTGAGCCGGAGCATAGGGGGAGAGCAACTGACTAAGATGAGGCGGGGCAAGGCCATTTAGACATTTAAAAAGCAACAACAATTTAAATCAATTCTATTACTGACAGGAAGCCAGTGCTGGAATGAGAAAACAGGTGTGAGCCTGGTTCCTGTCAGCAGCCGAGCAGCAGAGTTCTATACGAGCTGCAAATGGTTCAGAGATGTTTGATCCAGGCCACAGAACAATGAATTACAATAATCAAGGCGTACACTAAAGACTGCAAAAAAAACATTTAGATTTTGTTGCTATTGTGAAAACATCATTATTGAGGAAAGTGATTTATATTTGAATAAAAATTATTTTGTTTGATTAAAAGTGCTTTATACTATGTTTTAATTTCAAGATATCTATATTCTATTCTATATATTCTATATTTCTCTTGTCTATACAGGGTCCCTGGCTCCAGAAAGTTTAAAAAGCCCTGGCATAAAGGGCACATATTCAGTGACTTTTTTTTTTTTTACTTTTAACCATGTTCTAACAATGTTCTGTCATCAAAAACATACCTGAAGTTGCATTCAGATGCGCTCACATTGTTTTAAATTGTTTTGTTTTAAGGAATGTTCATTAGAAAATACACCCCCTCCGAGCGTCAAAAACACTTAACTCTCTTGATCAGTGATGATTTTCAGATCATATACGTCACATATCCGCAAATCTTTTGCTATTTTAAGTCCTTAAATCATTGCTAGACTCGTATTGACTGCTAAGCCAGTGTTTCTCAATTATTTTCTGTTGGGCACTCCTGAGGAAGAAGAAAACATTTTGTGGGCTCCCAACTCTGCACAATAGTATTATTTGTCTATAAAATTGTTATGTACATCTCTGAAACATTATATCCTTATTAATTCATTCATTCATTCATTTTCTACCACTTATTCCCGTTAGGGGTCGCGGGTGACTGGAGCCTATCCCAGTGACTTTGGGCCTTAGGCGGGGTACACCCTGGACAGTGGCCAACTCGTCGCAGGGCTGACACAGAGATACAGACAAGGACAGACAACCATTCACTCTCACATTCATTCACTAGGGACAATTTTAGAGTTGTCAATTAACCTACACAGTCATGTCTTTGGACGGTGGGAGGAAGCCGGAGAACCCGGAGAGAACCCACGGTAACACGGGGAGGACATGCAGACTCCACCCAGAGAGATCGTGTGATGTGATGGTGGTTCGGAATTCGAGACCACGATGTTGGGGTGGTGCGGGATTCGAACCCACGATCTCCTTATTGAGAGGCAGAAGCTCTAGCCGCTCTGCCACCGTGCACCCCATCCTTATTAATATTAAAGAAAAAAAAGAAAGAAATATAGATCAATTTTCAACAAAGACTAACTTTATTCAGGCCAACGCACCCTGGGATGCTTTGCCGCACAGCAAATTAGGCAGCTCAATTATTTTCTATGAGCGTGCACACACTGGGCGTGCGCCGGTGATTGGAAATTGTGGGATTGGGACGCGGTGCCGCAGCTGGAAACACACGCTTCCTGCACGTCTCCAGTGAGTGCAGACAGGTCTTTGTTCTTTAACCGACAGAACACAGCTGAAAACCCGAGGAGAAGGGCGAGAGCTGCACCGCAGAGAGCCAAAATGCTCATCTCCTGCGCCTCTGCACAGAAAACTCTTGTCTCTCACTAAACTCATTAATAACCTGCTTGAACCAGCTTCCTCTTTCCTCTCCTCACACAGTCTCACGCTCTGTCTATCTATTGTTGGTCATCTGCACGTTATAAAATATTCAAAATGTCCCAGAGTTGTTATAATCTCTTGAAGCCGTGACACGCGCCGTCCAGTGTGTGTTGATGCATGTGCTTGGCGTGCTTCAGATGACGTGCCACGCTTTGGTGTGCGTTTTAACATTGTTTTTAGTTAAATATTAAACTTATAATAAATCCTTATTTAAACTGGAACCAATTGAGTGTTCTGCGCGGGGCTCCCCGACCCCCGGATGCAGAGCTCCGCGTGGCTCGTCACTCTGCTGTTAACCCTTGCACTTATGCAGCCAGTAAGCAGAGCCTAGCGCTTATACAATCTATTTATGTCATCACTTTAAGAGACTGTGTGACATGCGATGATCAGACTAGTAGTGAGTAGTGATCATGTTTTAAGAACTTAAAAAAGCAGAAGATTCTCGAATAAGTGATGCCTCAAAGCGCTAAAAAAACAGAATGTGTCCTTTTAAAAAATAAAATAAAATAATGATCAATATACTGTATTTGGTAAATGCTAAACACATATCTGGTGCAAAGTCTTAACAAAACCCTCTGACCACAAATATTTGTCTGATTTACAGGTTTAAATAATTCCAGCTCCAAGGAGTTCTTTTTTATCCTCACCCCCATGACCTGGGAGAATGCTCGGAGCTACTGCAGACAGCACTACACAGACCTGGCCATGATCGAAAATGACGCTGAGAACACTGCTGTGGCCTCTCCTCAGTGGGACACTAACGTGTGGATCGGCCTGTACAGAGAGCCCTGGAGGTGGTCCGACGGCAGCACCAGCACTTTCAAAAACTGGGCCAGTGGGCAGCCGGACAGTGGTACAGAGAACTGTGTAGCACAGACCCTGGCGGGTGATTGGCACGATGTAATGTGTACCAATGCCTTTCCGTTCATTTGTCAAGGTCATAATTAGTGCTACTCATCAGTTTGTATCAAAAGTTCCATCTAACTTATCATGTTTTCTTAATAACTTGCAGAATTGAAGATTAGATTGACTAATGTACAACTGAAACTGCAGACTGGGGCTGACCTCACTGATCTAGCAAACACAGCTGTGCTATTAGCACAGGTGAGTATAATTGGGTTACTCCATTTAGCTGGTTTTAAATTCAATTTCATCAAATAAATTAGTTTGAAAGAAAAAATATGTATTTTTGCTATTGTTATTATCCATGTTCTTCTTAAACATGTTCTTTAGTATCTTTAATTTGCCATCTCTTCTGTTCTCTTCTCCTCTGTTTTGAAACAAAAAAAAGTTTATTATGAACTAAATGATCATTGTGTTTTTCTGTAGTTTGCCCTGGCACTTATTAAGCCCTGTTCACACCGCAGCGACAAAATCGTGCCTGTCGCCCCTAGTTTGTCGCCTGTGCATTTAAGGACAGTCGCTTTAGTCGCGCGACTTGGTCGCCGAAAAAAAAGTCACCAGCGACACACGCGGCGCGACCAGCACAGCTGACCTGCTGCTAGAGTTTAGATTCCTGGGAGCGGGGCGTTCGGGACCACATTTTCCGCTCTGTTGTCGGGCTGGGCCGCGGACCTGGGCCGCAGACCTGGGCCGCGGACCTGGGCCGTGTGGGCTCGGTCTCAGGGCCGAGACGAGCATATGTGTGTCACGTTTATAACATGCGCTCCACTGCGAAAGAGCGCGGTGTGTAGCTAGCACTGTGTTGTTTTCCTCCTCATCCTCCGATAAAGTGGTCAAAATATGTGACGGTACCATTATAAAAGTGCGCGGCTGCAACACGAGCAGAGCAGAGGAGAGAGAGAGAGCCACGGATGCCCTCCCAAACAGCTGAAGAAAAGAGCGAGGGAGAGGGATCATTGGGCCAGCGTCAGCGGAGGGACAGGCACTTCTGGAACAGGAGACTTCCCGTTGGTGCATGTAGAACACTAAACACTTGAAGCCCTGTCAGGCGCTTATTCTGTCAATAAACCTCTGCACGGAACTCAGTTTATGGTTCTACTCGTGCGCGGGCTCGGGTCTTTGGTTTGTTTACGTCCTTCTTTCCGGATAATGATATACGTAGTAACGTCTCTCAAGCGTGGTCTCTGATTGGTTGCCATCCGCGGCGGTCGCCGCAGAAAGTTCAGCTTTGTTTATCTTCTGCGACTCCGCCAAGTCGCGCGAATGAAGCGAATTTGCGGCCGCCGCAAAGTCGCTCTCGTCGCGTCGCGCCACACGACAGAATCGCAGGATTCGTGCCGCGCCGGTCGCCCCTGTCGCGCCGCAAAATCGCAGGAGGCTTTTTTCGCACGACACCATAGACTTAACATGTAAACTGGTCGCGTTGGTCGCTGCGGTTTGAACGCCGCTTTAGGTTTATGCAGCCAGTAGATGGTGCCTAACGCTTACACAATTCAGTTGAGAAATGAGAGATCCTTTAATTGTCCCACAATGGGGAAATTCCAGAAAGAAGCAGCCGTTTCCAGCGCCTACAACACTCTCATAAAAGATAAACAAGAACAGTATAGCAAACATTAATTAGTTATTAGTTATGTTGTTGTTTGTTGACTGCGTGACATGCTAGCCAGTTGTTTCCATTTTTCTCTCCACAGTTGTCCGAGATGTTAAAGAAGAGGGGCTTCACTGACTCCAGGATCAAGTGGACCGTGAGCCCTCAAAATTCAACACAGAAAATAATAAGTGCTGAAAGCCACTGTATGCCATGAATGAGTGTGCGGATGTGAATTTTAGTTGGTCGCATTTGGAGTAAAAAACAAAAAAAAAACATTCACAGTAAGGCAGATTATGATTATGTTGTTTGAAATAAATATACATAGCCTTTTACAGTGGATTTGATCATTTGGGAAATACATGGATATAGTGTTTAAAATTAAATATTTAAGCAGGGTCTTTGGAAGCCACGCCTACATCGCACCAGTTGACACAATGCACCCGACTGATCCGTAACACCAGTCACAGACGGACGCCTCCACTAAAGCCACTTACTGCTTCGTCTGGATCCATTACACACAGACTACCTCACTGTGATTAAAAGACTGTCTGCATTTTTAACAACATCATTATCATCATTTATTTATTTTGAGCACTTGGTTTCAGAAAGTGATGTACACTATTAATATAATAAAGAAACAAAGTTACCAACATAAAAAAGAAACATAGGTACCATTAGTTGCACAATAGTGCTCAAAAGGAGAAGGCAGAAGCTTATAGGAGCCTACCCCCTTTCACATTTGAAATAATTGGTAACAGCTGTTTTGTGTGTTTAAATAAATTATATAAATGGTATATCCAATTCCCATCCAAAACACACTCAGTACCCTGTTAAATCATGTGATTGAATGTTGGTGTCCTACCCAGACCCACACGTGTGTGCGCCTGTTTATGAGTGAATATTGATGTGGAACATACATATTGCAACTTTTCTTTTACAAAGCCCTGTTAATAATACATATCCATTCAATTCAATTACCTTTTTAATTTCATATACAATTCAAATACAATACATATAACCTGCACTTTCCAAACAAAAGTTTCATTTTGATTGCAGGTACTGTTTTGTTTAGTGAATAATCAACCTTGTTCACATGTGAATTTCAGTGCAGCACCCGTACACCTGCTTGAAGTGATTGCAACATAGGTCAAAATCCACCATATTATTGCTAAAACTGACATTTTTATAAGCATATTTTCCTACTCACTGTTGCTATATTTGGTACATGTATCTTTTGTCTGTGTTGTACCCATACCCAGGCCCATACACACACCGTGTGCGTGTGCCTGTTTATGAGTGTATGTGTAATGTCTGTGTTGTACCCATGCTGTAATGTATGTATGTATGTATGTGTACTGTCGACTAAATATTGTGTCAAGCTGTCAAGAAGCTGTTAGTTTTACCCCCGTTTAGTGAGTAATACTGCAATACCTTCTGTTATATTTCCTTTTGAATTGCTCCAGGGAAATGCTTTTTTTAAATTTCCTCCTCAACCCCATTCCATAGGTCTACTCCACATCTAGTGATGAACTTTTTCTTTTTGTGTGGTTGTACGAGAACGCTGCTTTTAAAAATTCATTTTTCATCTTTATGACTAAACATTTGTTGAATTTTACTTGGGAGCAAAGTATACCTAGCCTTGTACATGATTTGTAATGTTTTCCAGTTTTAGAGTTAGCAATTTCAAAAACAGTGGGTAAGTGTGGTCCCTGTATCCTGCATCAACCAATATAGGTATTTCCCTTTTCTGCAGAATAAAAAGAGTCTGTAGATTGGTTCTGTAGGTGTTTCCCTATACTTCAAGACAGTACAAAATATAAGGCAATACTAGAGCACAATAGACATTGTACAGAGTTTTGAGAGTAAGCATGTACCTTGATTTACCCTGCTGTATGATGGGCCCTTATTTGGATATCCGTCTCCTCCTCCTTTTTTGCTTTTAGCTTAAAGTCCGCATGACCTACTGTCAAGTGAACAGCTATCATTATAATCAAGCGCTTTTTCACACCTAAGCTATTTATAACTAGATGTGAAACTGCTAATGTGCGTATATGAAACTGCTAATGCGTGTGTATGGTAATTCTCCTAAGGAAGTTGACCATATTTGGAAGTACCTTTAGAGGACATCCGACACTGCAATGTTTAGCATTTTGCATTGTTGTGTATGTGAGAAATGCATGTCATGACTCATTCATGTACTTTCAATATGACTCATTCATGTAATTTCAATATGTGTGACGTAACAAGGGCATGAGACTCTGAGAGTATATATTTGTGAACAAGATCAGGACGGATCAGTAGTTCTTCTAGAAGTTCCAGTAGTTCTACTCCAGTATCTGGGTGATGCTGAAGCAAGGCTGTTACTGCATTGGCTAATGCACTAACCCGTTGACCGGACGGCCAACACCTATACACCTCTACACGGAAGAACTAGACTGCAGGACATCGAGAAACCTGTGGGACTCAAGCCTAGGCTAGGGTTGAACTCAGGGAACTCTCAGAGCAACTCAGTGTCCTAGAATTTAACTTTTTGATTGTATTAGACTCAGGGAACTTAACTTTTTGATTCAATAAATTCAAGAAAGACATCTTTTGGTGAGTAACTATCTTTATTGACACTGATTGAAGTCAATTGTTGATGTGTTACGAGACATTTGCATGATATAGAGTGTGATTGAGGAAGTGCGACCTTCAGGGCCCCGTCCCGGGTGACTCGTAGTAGCACCTTATAGGCCATAGGTCAAAACTAAGTCGACTCTTATTCTAAGAGAAGGGACCTTAGGATATTTGCCTGATCCGATTACATACCCATAATTGACGTACCTTGAGCCATCTTGGTTTTGATATTAGGTATCTGAGGTTTCCAGGACAGCTTTTGGTTGAGTATGACTCCAAGAAAGTTGTGTTCATGCACAAGTTATGTATTTTCATTGTCTATTTTGATATTTACATCCATGTTATTTTTTTTATTTCCAAATATCGTTAACTTTTTGTTAGGTTTAGTGACAGTTTAATAGCATTAAACCAGTCCCTTAGTTTATCAAATTCTTTAGATAACTCGATCAGTAGCTGGGGCAGTTCCCTTCCACTATTGATTAAATAGTGCTGTCATCAGCAAATAACAACAAGCACAACAATGGTCCCAGCACCGATCCCTGAGGAACCCCGCAGGTGTTGCAATGAGGATTTGTGCTCACTCAGTTGGATAAACTGTTGTCTATCTTTTATGTAGGACTTTATCCACTGTAATGGTTGATTGATAATTTGTTGATTAAGATATTGTAACAAAATAGTTGTTAAAGCCATTTACCATATCAGCCATATTGGTTAGTAGATAGTATTTTGAATGTAGTAACCCACAGGACCACTTACTTTCTTATTCTTACTAAATAATACATCTAATACTAATTTTCATTAATATTATTTTTGTTGTTTTAAAGCAGAGCATGATAGCAGTCCTGCATATCCATAAGATTGAAGCCTTTAGTCATCCTAGGAGTAGTATTAAAGTTACTATTACATTAATGGGTCATTTTAGTAACAGGATCAATGTGTGTCAAGTAGGGCTGTGAATGTAGAAAGACATTTATCATAGGCACTATCAACATTTTGTTCTGTAAAAATTGTTTCCTAGTCTTGAATTTGTAAAGGTTAGCAACGGGTTGTTTTCTCTTGCTTTTGCTTATCAGGAGCAGGAAACATGGCAAATATAGGCAAGTGGTCACTTTTGTCATTATATAAAATTCCACTTATCAATTTATCATCAGCCATATTTGTCAGTATGTTGTCAATTAACGATGTACTGTATGAAGCAATTCTTGTAGGTTTGGTGATTTTGGGATACAGCATCAAGCTAGACATTAAATCTACACATTTCTCAGTGGTTTTATGGTTTTAATTAAGTCACTACTGAAGTCAGCAAAGATCACAAAATCCTTATGAGTAATTTTTATGAATAGCTGTTCAATCTAATCAGTGAACGGATTTGACCACTTTTTAATTTTATTTATTTAACCTTTATTTAACCAGGAAAGTCCCATTGAGATTAATAATCTCTTTCTCAAGGGAGGCACAAATTTACATTCACATACATTTAGACAGTTTAAACACTCACATAAAACAAATTCCCTAAAACAATTATAAATGATAAATGTCCAGCACCACCCTGGTTCTTCAGTTGTTATGAATGTATAGTGCAACATCCCCTCCCTTTTGTTGTTTTCCTGTTCATACAGTATATATTGTAATTATAAATAGTGTAATTTGGGCTGCTTTCATTGGCCCGAGCCAGTAAACTGGCGAGGGTCATTGTTCTTCGTTGGTTTCTTGCTTATTATTATTATTATTATTATTATTTTTCCCGTTTTCTTACTCTTCGCGGCCCTTTTTGACCCAGTAAACATGCACGAAAAGTCTTCAATGGGGAAATGCGGAAAAAAATTTCGTATTTCGTGCGTCTCGAGAGCGTCCGACCCGAACCGAACGAGCAGCACCGGCCCGAATCGGACCCCTATGGGAAATGGGACGAGCAAATTTTGCCCGACGCGCACGAAACTCGGAGCAGTGATAGAGAACAGTGAACCGAGCAAAACATGACATTGGAGCGCGGCCCTCGGACCAAGCGCACGGCGGCCATATTGGACCGAAGTCGCCACGCCAGTTTGACTTTTTTTTTTTGACGGAGAACTTGTCCTAGGGCTTTTGCCACACGTGGGTCTGGCACACATTTCTGCGATCGGCACGCATTGAAATTTAATAATCTGCCTCTTTTATTCGGATATCTCGAACGGTCTCGCCGTGGCTCGCCATCGACGAACGCCTTCGTTTCCTGTTTTTCCGATCGCATGTCACGGCTACACGCTTGGACTGACAGAGCTGTAATTTCAGTCACGAGTGCGTAATTATGATCTGAATGTAATGCATTAATAAAAATAAATAAAAAGTACTCGCCAGCGCCCCCTACCTATTAAGTGAAAAGTCAACATTGTCCGATTTGGACCAAACTTGGGGAATATGTCCAGTGTAGGGCGCCATGAAAAAAACTAAATTAGTGATATGGTGCATTTATCACCGTTGGCCACCAGGGGCGCAAAGAGTACTCACGAAATCATTTAAATAGTTCCTGCGCGCACACGCATTCTCCGATCGACATGAAATTTGAAACACACGTAAACGTCAAGCAGCTGAATCCATTTATGTGCGCACAATAACAATCAACCCTACGGCGCCACCTGTAGGAGCGCACTAAATTACAATGGGGAGAAAAACAATTACTTTGACTTTTATTTTTGAAAATTTGCACACAAATCCTAGACGGCCTCCTGATCAGAAAAGCCAATGAGACCCATGGCCTATTCTTCACACTTTTGCCTCTAGGGCCCTCCAGGGCCCTCCAGAGCTCCTCATCATTCTCTATGGGAGAGTATATTCTCTTTACACAAAGATGCAGCAAAAAGCCACAAAGCAGTGAGTAACAGCCACCAAACTTAATACAGTGACTCCTGTTAAGGAAAATAAATGCCCCATAACACCATTTTACATGCAAGTCAAATACAGCCTCTACAGCGCCACCTGTAGGAGCGCACTAAATTACAATGGGGAGAAAAACAATTACTTTGACTTTTATTAGTGAAAATTTGCACACAATTCCTAGACGGCCTCCTGATCAGAAAAGCCAATGAGACCCATGGCCTATTTTTTACACTTTTGCCTCTAGAGCCCTCCAGAGCTCCCATTCATTCTCTATGGGACTCAGACTGTCTTCACACAAGGCTGCAATAAAAAACAACTAAAACCTGCAGGACAGCCACCAAACTCAATACAGAGACTCCTTTTAAGAGACATTAATGGGTCAGAACTGTATTTTTCATGAAACTAATAAACTGCCTCTACAGCGCCACCTTTTGGGTGAGGCCTATGGAGAGGGAGACAAATTTACTTTGGAGGAGGCCCATAAAATTTGGCACAGTGATAGTACACATAAAAAGCACCCTAAAACATAATTGGTGCTCAGTCATAAGACCAACGACAAGGCGGCCATATTGATTTTAATTTCACACGCCACTTTAAGTTTTTGTTTTCCTTTGAGAACTTGTCCTAGTGTTTTGTCCCGACATCGGTCTAACGTACACGTGCCTAATCAAGACAGATTGGAATTTAATAATCTGCCATTTTTTTGGGCCTATCTCGCACGGTTTAGTCATGACTTCCTGTGAAAAATCGCCTCTATTTCCTGTTTCTCTGCGTGCTCCTCAAAGGCACATGGACTGTGCCTACAGAGTCCAAATTGCCACCAATGATGGAGAATTAAATACTACACACAATAGACTAGGGAGCACAGGGCCACGAGTCACTATAGCGCCCCCTACAGTTCAGTTAAAAGCTGCAAGCTTGTCCGATTGACACCAAATTTGGAGAGATGATTCTATGCTTCATAAGATGCAAAAAAGTTAATGGGACCCATGCCCTATTCTTCATAATTTTGCCTCTAGAGCCCCCCAGAGCTCCTATTCATTCTTTATGGGAGTGTGATTCTATTCACACAAGGCTGCAATAAAAAACAACTAAAACCTGCAGGACAGCCACCAAACTCAATACAGAGACTCCTTTTAAGGGACATTAATGGGTCATAACTGTATTTTTCCTGAAACTAATAAACAGCCTCTACAGCGCCACCTTTTGGGCGAGGCCTATGGAGAGGGAGACACATTTACTTTGGAGGAGGCCCATAAAATTTGGCACAGTGATAGTACACATAAAAAGCACCCTAAAACATAATTGGTGCTCAGTCGTCAGACCAACGACATGGCGGCCATATTGATTTTCATTTTAAACGCCACTTTAAGTTTTTGTTTTCCATTGAGAACTTGTCCTAGGGTTTTGTCCCGACATCGGTCTAACGTACACGTGTCTAATCAAGACAGATTGAAATTTAATAATCTGCCAATTTTTTTGGCCTATCTTGCGCGGTTTAGTCATGACTTCCTGTGAAAATTCGCCTCTATTTCCTTTTTCTTGCCGTGCTCCTCAAAGACACATGGACTGTCCCTACAGAGTCCAAATTGCCACCAATGATGGACAATTAAATACTACACAAAATAGACTAGGGAGCACAGGACCACGAGTCACTATAGCGCCCCCTACAGTTCAGTTAAAAGCTGCAAGCTTGTCCGATTGACACCAAATTTGGCCAGATGATTCTATACTTCATAAGATGCAAAAAAGTCAATGGGACCCATGCCCTATTCTTCATAATTTTGCCTCTAGAGCCCCCCAGAGCTCCTATTCATTCTCTATGGGAGTCTGATTCTATTCACACAAGGCTGCAATAAAAAACAACTAAAACCTGTGGTACAGCCACCAAACTTAATACAGTGACTCCTTTTAAGGGACATTAATGGGTCATAACTGTATTTTTCTTGAAACTAATAAACAGCCTCTATAGCGCCACCTTTTGGGTGAGGCCTATGGAGAGGGAGACACATTTACTTTGGAGGAGGCCCATAAAATTTGGCACAGTGATAGTACACATAAAAAGCACCCTAAAACATAATTGGTGCTCAGTCATCAGACCAACGACGAGGCGGCCATATGGATTTTCATTGTAAACGCCACTTTAAGTTTTTGTTTTCCATTGAGAACTTGTCCTAGGGTTTTGTACCGACATCGGTCTAACGTACACGTGCCTAATCAAGACAGATTTAAATTTAATAATCTGCCAATTTTTTTGGCCTTTCTTGCACAGTTTCATCGTGATTTCCTGTCAACAAACGCCTTAATTTCCTGTTTATATGAATAATTCTCCCACTCACAGGTACTGCCCTACAGAGCCCAAACTGTAGTCACAGATGCAGAATCAAATATTAAACGGAACAGACTCAGGAGCACATAAGCAGTTTTCACTATAGCGCCCCCTGCTGGTCATGTAAAAGTACCAACATTTCCTGATTTCCACGAAATCTTCTAAACTGATTTTAAGCGGCAAAAGCTGCAAAAAAGTAAATTACACTGATGTCCTATTTTGGATCGTTTGGCCTGGGGGGCCATGCATATTCCCCATACATTTCATATGAGACATGTTATAAGTCTATGGAGAGGCCAAAATTATTTCGAGCAAAGTCAGTGAAACTCGGCAGACGCATTATTTAGAGCATTTCGATCGAAAAAGTCAATTACATCGAAGTCAGGTTTTGAGCGGTTTTGCCACTTCTGGAGAGCAGTGCCCGCCAATGCACTTCTATAGGGACGCCACCCGGTGTGAGTGGGGGGAGGGGGGGTCACGGGGGCCCGAGTGACGCTCAGAGGAGGAGGACGGTGCACCGGGGCGGTTTTGGACCGTCCGAGGCCGCGTGGGAAGGCGGTCGCGCGCGGGGCGAGGGCCACCATCGCCGCTTTTGCGGCTTTAATTATTGTTAATCTCCTTTTAATATTATTTCCACCTATCCATATTGTTTAACTTTGCCAGGTTTAGATTTGAAATTTCCTTAATTATTCTATCACTATTATTTTATATAAAGCTGTTCATCTAGGGGTGTTGTACTTAAATAATATGGACTAATAGTTAAATAAAATAAAAATTGATAATTTGTCTTAAGTTTTGATTCATGGATGAATAGCTCACGATTTTAAAATCAGGCTTTACGTGCTTTTGTCTCTGCAAACTTTGCAAAGAGTGACTCCATGTCCACAGACTTTCTAATCTCCTTTTCAGTAGGAAGAGTGGTGCTCTTGGGAAATTGTTGTCCTGAGCTAGGTTTTAATCAACTTTAGTCCAGAAAAACCTCTCTCACCTGAGGCACCTGTGACTGGAAGAGTAAGCAGCAGTCGAAAAACAACACTCATTATGTGGATATAAGTCCAGGATATTATCTTAAATAACTGTGGTCAAGCATTTCCGATGGTGCCGATGACAGTTCATGGTGTTTAAGGTGGGCGACAATATTTTTCCAGGCAGAGAGCTTTTTTTTGTCTATCTGAAAACAAGCGGCAACAAAAGCAAACCACACTGTAATTTTTCACTGTACACCAACCAGGATCTGTTCTCAATTTTTTAAGTTAATGTAATAGTTGTTGGTGGTAAATTTACGTCCTTTGTTTATAGGAAATATTCTGTCTTTGTCATGTAACTGAACTGGTCCTTTCAGCACTAACATACATCCCACCTCATCTGTAATCTGCTTGGGCCAGAGAGCTGGGTCATCTTGAGGTAAAGCCAGGCACTGATTTGTATTTGTTGTAAGTAGAACCTGGAGGTGCGGGTGGGTTGAGCACTGACACATTGGTTTAGCCCGCTGTCCAGCAGCGTGCACTGCCGCCTATCATGCATTGCACATTTGTTGTAAGTTTATGCACCGAGGGGCCGAACTGTTCTCTTTGACAGGCACCTTCATTTATTTAGCTAATACCACCACAGCCTAATCGTATCATTCAGAACTTCAGTTTTCTTCACTTTTCACAGTAACATTGTGTGATAAAGAGGTTTGTACCGTAATTACAGTGATGCCCAAACATGGCGAAGAAACTAGTGGATATACGTGGAAGTACCTTTCGAAATTCAAGGGAATACATTGTATGTTTCTTTTTAATCAAATTAGACGTATTTTTAAAGTTATTTCGATATAAAGGGTCAAACGTGGGGACTGTCTTGAAGAGACCTACACGGGACTGACTTTTCAACCCACTCCCGCCTGATCATTAAGCTTTTCTGACCAGTCCTCCACGGTCCTGAGTGCCACTGGTGTCCTCCGGAGAGATCCCGCGGGTCCTGGTGCGTCCTGAGCCACCGCAGGCTGCTGCGTGCCGCTTTAGTGCGTCTCTTGGATAGACCTATAATAATGCATATTCAAACTGTTCAGAGAACAAATGTCCAACACTAAATCGCACTTCTCACACCACATTCATTCATAAAGTTACTTCAACATTCCAATGTTTTTTTCAATGAAAAAAGTGATGTTCCCAGGCCAGCCGAGCGACATAGTCCCTCCAGCGTGTCCTGGGTCTACCCCGGGGCCGCCTCCCGGTGGGACATGCCCAGAACACCTCCCGAGGGAGGCGTCCAGGAGGCATCCTGAACAGATGCCCGAGCTACCTCAGCTGGCTCCTCTCGACGTGGAGGAGCAGCGGCTCTACTCCAAGCTCCTCCCGTGTGACTGAGCTCCTCACCCTATCTCTAAAGGAGTGCCCAGCCACCCGGCGGAGGAAGCTCATTTGGACCGCTTGTATCCGCGATCTTGTCCTTTCGGTCATTACCCAAAGCTCATGACCATAGGTGAGGGTAGGAACGTAGATTGACCGGTAAATCGAGAGCTTTGTCTTTCGACTCAACTCTCTCTTCACCACAACGGTCCGATACAGCGCCCGCATCACTGCAGACGCTGCACCGATCCGCCTGTCAATCTCACGCTCCATCCTTCCCTCACTCGTGAACAAGACCCCGAGATACTTATACTCCTCCACTTGAGGCAAGGACTCTCCACCCACCCGGAGAGGGCAAACCACCTTTTTTCCGGTCGAGAACCATGGCCTCGGATTTGGAGGTGCTGATCTTCATCCCAGCCGCTTCACACTCGGCTGCAAACCGTCCCAGTGCATGCTGTAGGTCCTGGTTTGAGGAAGCCATCAGGACGACATCGTCTGCAAACAGCAGAGATGAGATCCTGTGGTTCCCAAACCGGATGCCCTCTACGCCCTGACTGCGCCTAGAAATTCTGTCCATAAAAATGATGAACAGAACCGGTGACAAAGGGCAGCCCTGGTGGAGTCCAACATGCACTGGGAACAGGTCTGCCAGCAATGCGAACACAGCTCCTGCTCCGGTCATACAGGGACCGGACAGCCCTTAACAATGGGCCCCGGGGCACACGGTCGAATGCCTTCTCCAGATCCACAAAGCACATGTGGACTGGTTGAGCAAACTCCCATGAACCCTCGAGCACCCGATGGAGAGCATGGAGCTGGTCCAGTGTTCCACGACCAGGACGAAAACCACACTGCTCCTCCTGAATCCGAGGTTCGACTATCGGTCGGATTCTCCTCTCCAGTACCCTGGAATAGACCTTACCGGGGAGGCTGAGGAGTGTGATTCCCCTATAATTGGAACACACCCTCCGGTCCCCCTTCTTATACAGAGGGACCACCACCCCGGTCTGCCAGTCCAGAGGTACTGTCCCAGACTGCCACGCGATGTTGTAGAGGCGTGTCAACTAAGACAGTCCCACAACATCCAGAGACTTAAGATACTCAGGGCGGATCTCATTCACTCCCAGAGCCTTGCCACCAAGGAGCTTGCCAACAACCTCGGTGACTTCGGCTTGGGTGATGAGCGAGTCCGCCGTCGAGTCCCCAGCCTCTGCTTCCTCCTCGGAAGACGTGGCAGTGGGATTGAGGAGATCCTCAAAGTATTCCTTCCACCGTCCGACAACATCCCCAGTCGAAGTCAACAGCTCTCCACCTGCACCGTAAACGGTGTTGGTGAAGCACTGCTTCCCCCTCCTGAGGCGTCGGACGGTTTGCCAGAATTTCTTTAAGGCCGACCGATAGTCCTCCTCCATGGCCTCCCCGAACTCCTCCCAGCCCTGAGTTTTTGCCTCTGCAACTGCACGGGCTGCAGTACGCCTGGCCTGCCGGTACCTGTCAGCTGCTTCAGGAGTTCCACAGGCCAACAAGGCCTGATAGGACTCCTTCTTCAGCCTGACGGCATCCCTTACCTCCGTGTCCACCACCGGGTTTGGGGATTGCCGCCGCGACAGGCACCAGAGAACTTGCGACCACAGCTACAAGCTGCCGCATCGACAATGGAGGCGGAGAACATGGTCCACTCGGACTCAATGTCCCCAGCCTCGCCCGGGATCTGGGAGAAGTTCTCCCGGAGGTGTGAGTTGAAGACTCTGCCGACAGAGGGCTCTGCCAGACGTTCCCAGAGTCTGTCCGGCTTCCTCCCCCGCCAGCGGATCCAACTCACCACCAGGTGGTGATCGGTTGACAGCTCCGGCCCTCTCTTCACCCGAGTGTCCAAGACACGCGACCGAAGGTCAGATGACACAACAACAAAGTCGATCATCGACCTCCGGCCTAGGGTGTCCTGGTGCCACGTGCACTGATGGACACCCTTGTGCTCAAGCATGGTGTTCGTTATGGACAAACTGTGACTAGCACAGAAGTCCAATAACTGAACACCGCTCGGGTTCAGATCAGGGGGGCCGTTCCTCCCGATTACCCCTCTCCAAGTGTCACTGTCGTTGCCCACGTGGGCGTTGAAGTCCCCCAGCAGAACAACGGAGTCCCTGGGCGGTGCACTGTCCAGTACACCCCCGAGGGACTCCAAGAAGGCCGGGTACTCTACACTGTTGTTTGGCCCGTAGGCCGCTACAACAGTGAGAGACCTGTCCCCCACCCGAAGGCGCAGGAACGCGACCCTCTCATCTACTGGGGTAAACTCCAACACGTGACGGCTGAGCTGTGGGGCTTTGACTAAGCCCACACCAGCCCGCCGCCTCTCCCCGTGAGCAACGCTAGAGAAATGGAGCGTCCAGCCCCTCTCAAGGAGATGGGTTCCAGAGCCCAGGCTGTGCGTGGAGGTGAGGCCGACTATATCTAGTCGATAACGCTCGACCTCCCGCACAAGCTCAGGCTTCTTCCCCGCCAGAGAGGTGACATTCCATGTCCCAACAGCTAGACGCTGTGTCCGTGGACCAGCTCGTCGAGGCACCCGGCCTCGGCTACCACCCAGTCCTCTCTGCACCCGGCCCCTACGGTCTCCTCTGCGGGTGGTGAGCCCACAGGAGGTCGGGCCCACGTCGTCCCTTCGGGCTGAGCCCGGCCGGGCCCCGTGGGCAAAGGCCCGGGCCACCAGGCACTCGCATACGAGCCCCAACCCCAGGCCTGGCTCCAGGGTGGGGCCCCGGCTGCGCCATACCGAGCGACGTCACGGTCCTTGTTTTTAAATTTTCCATAGAGGCTTTTAGAACGCAGAGCCTATCCTTGGGTTTGTTCCCAATAACTTCCCTAAACAGTTAAGTATAAAAACTCTTAAATTACACAACATTTAGAAATTGAAGTTCAGGGCATGGCATGAGTACTGGTTTTCTCAAGAGTCTGCCACTACCTTTCTTTTCCTTCGTGCCAATTTTTTTCTTTTCTTGGCAACATAACTGCTTACAGCCATTATTGTGAGCCACCTGCTGTTGGCAGTTTCTTTTCTTGGATCCTCAGCTGTGCAAAGATAAGTTAAAATCACAAAATGATAGATAATGCTCAAGGAAACAGGCTTGTAATTGACTTTGCTTGTGTAATAACCTTAGTAAAATTTCTTTGCGGTCTGCGAGTCATAGCACATTAAGACCGCCACCTTCTCATATTGCCTCCGTCCAGCTGCTGCTTTGACTGATGATGAAAATTAAAGTTAACTTTGCTACTAGCAGTACTATGTACGAGCATCAGACAAAATAAACCAAAAAGCTTCATAAACTTACACAAGTGGCTACAGATGATCTCAACATGTTAAAAGTTGGGCCAGGCCCCAGGTTCATGTCTTCCCAGCTAATTTTGAATAGCTCCGGGAATTTCAATAAAGGCTGTCCAGTAGATGTATGGAAGAAGGTGGCAGCCTCCGCACCTCCCTCTACCTGACCGCCAATTCTGTTGTATTTTTTGAACCACTCATATTCCTAAGCAGATAGAGGAATTGCTGCAGCCCCAAATAAAACACTTGAATTCTGTGGTATTCTTTTGTTTCGTGAAAAAAAAACAAAAAAAACAAGAATTTACACAGATTACACAGGCGCAGTTTCTGTCCACCTCAGCTTCTTCCACCTCTTTGATGGTCATGTTAATTAGGACACTCTTCCACTGTCATGTGGCGGCAACAAGGTACCCCCCAGCAGTCCGATGAACTTTTTTTTGGTATTTTAACACTCATGGCTGCCTCTCAAGTTGAGCTTAAAAAAAAAAGAAATAGCATATATTACCTTTACTGGTAAGATCTATGAAGTCACCTGAAGTCAACAAAATTTAATTCAGATGGCACCATCTGGCCATCATCATCATGGCCTATGCATAGGCAGTCACTATTTGTTCTTGTATTTTCCTGTTTTTCGGCACGTTTCACAGGCCACAGTTTTTAAATTCTTAATTTTTTTTTGCATTTTTCAATAGTTCCTAGCCTTCTAATGTCTGCTATTACTTTTGGTACATTTACCTTTTGTAGTTTTTTCATAATTTGCCGAGCAGTTTTTCCCTATCTTTTACAGTGGGAGCCTTTCTGTTGGTCCTCTACAGGAAAGTTTGGTGTTTAAACTGTATTTGGCGGGTGCACGGTGGCAGAGTGGCTAGAGCTTCTGCCTCCCATTAAGGAGATCGTGGGTTCGAATCCCGGACCATACCAACATCACACTACTTCAATTGCGCAGCAAACAGAGATCTCAAAGTTGCAAAAAATTATGGCCACAAACCTCAATGGTCAATGTTTTAAAGCTCTAGGGCCTTTCCCATTTGTTAAGGTCTTACAATAGAAGGAACTTAAATTACCAGGTTGGGTCTTCTTACATTCATGCAATGCATTGTAATAATGTGGTTTGTGATTCCTTGGCCTATTTGCATCCGTCTTTTTGGTATTTACACGATTAATGACCATTATTAATGAACTAATTAGTTCCCGGGATCATTTTAATTAAGCCATTTATCCTGGAAAACAAAAAACAAATCCCATAAATTTTGGCACAGTGGTTCGCGCTAGTGTATATTTCATGTACATATGCTATTTACAGTGGTCAAATAAAGACTGCCTCTATAGCGGCCCATCTATGGGAGTCTAGACACGCTTACTTTGTCGGACAACAATGAAACTTGGTACAGTTATAGTGTGCTCGTCAAGGTGCAGCGACTGGCCGATTTCAGTATACATGAATTATTGAATGATTGATTTTTACAATATGACAAAGCATTATCAGTATGTAGCTTCTTTGACAATGACTGATTTTGCGTTTACTTTTACTACACATGTATCACCTTTTGACCAACAATAGTCCAGAATTTTGAGAGCAAAGTGCTCTGTTCGGATGGTACTCTACTATCGGAAAAATGTATACAATAGTCTTAAACAAGGCTTGACACCCTTCAAATGCAGTGGTATAGATTCCTATTTGTTGAAAAAAAAAAAGTCATTTTTCCAGATCTATATTCTCAAAATAAAATCAAACATTAGATATAAGGCTGACTTATCACTTTGCGTGTTGCCTATTTTTAGTGTTTGAGGGTCGCAAATGTGAACTATTGTTATTTTGGGCGTCGCGCCTGAAAAAGTTTGAGAACCACTGCTTTAGAGCAGGGGTGTCCAAACTTTTTCCATCAAGGAAAAAGTTTGAAATGCAGACCAAGCGGAGGGCCACAAATCAGTCGTGAAACTTTCAAAAAGGTTGCATTTATCTGATGTTTAAGTGCCTCCACACCTAAATTCAGTCTCAGTGCCTTAATATCAGGTCTGTGTCACACCAAAATGTTAGCTGTTTAAGTTATAAGTGTAGAAAATGTTTAATTTGCTGTAAAATGTACTTCTCAGGACAATGTGGCCCAATTCACCTGGAAGCCTGAGGGCCAAGAAAATGCTGATGTTGGTCTTCTGCTTCTTCTATTCAAGAACATATTGGGTTCACAAAAAAGTCCAGCGCGCCCTTTAATTTTGCTGGAATTACACAGATTTCAACTTTTTTTTTTTTTTTAAAACACATAGATCTAATTTTTTATAACATGAACACTTATTTTTTCTCCCAGAATTCACACCCAGAATTATTTGCCCCGTGTAAATAATGCAAATCATCACCACCTTTTCCAGTGTGGTTTATTGTTTTGAAGGGGTTTACTTATTTAATTGTTTCTGATTTAAGAAGCCCCACAGACAGGACTTACTTAAGCCTTTGGCTCAGGAGTATGCCATTCTGGCTCACAGCTGTTGTGGAGAACTGCATGATACACCCAACATCAAAACTACTCATGTCACACATCTTTTTTTAAACGTATCCTCTTCACTCAATACCAGTTTTGATAAACTGTAACACAGAAACTTTTATTATGGTTTGGTTACAATTTGATTAATATGTTAAAGGAAAAGATGGGTCTTGAAATGAATGGTCAATGTAATGTCCTCCCAGAAAATTATGGAAACAAAAGAATGTCAAAATAAGTATGAGGATGTACATAAATATCATCATGAACACCTTTTTCACTCTCCCATATAATATATAATATAATCATAGTTATTGTATTGTTAAAAACCCAAAAAAGAGTGTGTTTATTGTGAAAACTCCAAAAACTTTAATGGGCTATATGCATGGAACGGTGTGACGTATTTCCGTATTTTGTTTCTGATTTTTTTGTATTTTGGGGTTATGTGTCTACTTTATGTTATAAAAAAAGACTAAACTTTCCATCTGGAGGAGATAGGACAGCACATCAAGGTACCACCGTTGTGTTCCCTCTGCTTCAAGCTTTTTACACCTTTCTGACTCTTTCTTTCTAGAGCAAAGAAGACAGTGGATCATAAACATTCGGAGGGATCAGTTTGGTGTGACGGCCAACACTGGCCGCAAATGTGATCTAGCCATCGACCACACAGGGATGCCAACATTTAAGAATAGGAGCCTTTCCCGTTCTGTTTAAATGAATAACTACTCCCTTCCTGCCCCGCATTCTGGTGTTTGGGAGCAGAGAGAAGCCGAACCCTTCCTCTGACAACCTGGAGGACTTGACAGTGGAGATGGAGGTGGCGTCTCAGAACTGGGTAAAGACAAGCTGCCTGCATCCTGGATCCAACGCAAAACCAAAGCGATACTAAGCTAATGTAAAGTCGTCAGCGGTACAGCTTACAAACAGATTTTTACCACTAACAGAGACTGAACTTACAGAACAAAGAGAAAACAGTAGCCACCGTGATGTTGACAAAAAGCAGCAGAAAGACACAGTCTGTGCCAAATGTCTGGTCTCTGACAGGCCCAGCAGCTGCCCCATCATCGCCCTGCCTTCGAACCAGTCCTTGTACCCCCCTGCAACATCTGCTCCACTACAGAATCCTCACTCTTCTTTTCATCTCTACCTTCACCCAGGGGCCTTTCCAACCATCTTGAAAGTCTGATCAAATCAGAAATTAAGCTGGCTCCAGTCTCACCTAATTTAGCAAGATCAAGAGTTCTGATGTCACCAATGATGAACTGTTCACCTAACAAATCTGAGCCCCCCAAGCCACACAGGAGCTTCAAATCTCCTGAATCACCAACAAAACTCCCCTCGTGCCTTTCACCTGGTCTATCACCCAAACTCCCCCCATCTGAGGGGTGCCCCAAGGGTCAGTCCTGTGAGCCCTTCAGGTCAACCTCTACATGCTGCTCGTAGGTCAGTTCATACACAGCACTACTGTGTCTTATCACAACTATGCAGACGACACTCAGATCTATGTCTCACTGACTGTCGTAGGATCAGGCAAATATCCTAAGGTCCCTTCACTTAGAATAAGAGTCGACTGAGTCTTTGACCTATGGCCTTAAAGGTGCTACTACTAGTCACCCGGGAAGGGGCCCTGAAGGTCGCACTACCTTAATCACACTTCACACCATGCAATGTCTCCTGACACATCATTGTATCAACACTTGTATTCAACCAGCGTCAATAAAGATAGTTACTCACCAAAAGATGTCTTTCTTGGATTTTATTGAATCAAAAAGTTGAATGTCCCTGAGTCCCTAATACAATCATTAGCTAGTTCTAGGACAATGAGATACTCCGAGAGCTTCCTAAGTTCAACCCTAGCCTAGGCTTGAGTCCAACAGGTTCCTCGATGTCCTGGAGTCTAGTAGGCAGTTCTTCCGTGTAGAGGTGTTGGCCGTCCGGTCAACGGGTTAGTGCATTAGCCAATGCAGTAACAGCCTTGCGTCAATATCACCAAGATATTGGAGTAGAACAACTGGAACTTCTAGAAGAACTACTGATCTGTCCTGATCTTGTTCACAAATATATACTCTCATACTCTCATATAGTCTCATGCCCTTGTTACGTCACACATATTGAAATTAGATGAATGAGTCATATTGAAAGTACATGAATGAGTCATCACACGCATTTATCACATACACAATAACGTAAAATGTTTTAACATTGCAGCGTCGGATGTCTTTTAAAGATACTTCCAAAGTAAAGGTCAACTTCCTTAGGGGAATTACCGTACTCGTATCTTAGCAGTTTCATATACGCACATTAGCAGTTTCATATGCGCACCTGGCAGTTTCACATCTAGTTAAAAATAGCTTAGGTGTGAAAAGCGCTTGATTATAATGACAGCTGCTCACTTGACAGGAAGTCATGCTCCTATAGAGACTTTAAGCTAAAAGCAAAAAGGCAGAGGAGGCGGATATCCAAAATAAGGGCCCATCATACAACACTGACGTCAGTGGATTCACTCTGCCACTGCATCCACAACAGATCAGCGTGTGGATGCTAAACAATTTTCTCCAGTTAAACTCAGACAAAGCTGAAATCATCCTCTTTGGCAGAAACAAAGAGAAAGTGTCAGCAGTCACTTCTAGTCTCTCGCTTTAAAACCTACAAATCAAGTTAGAAAAGTAATAATAGACTCAGACTTGAACTTTGACAGCCACATCAAATCAATAACATCAACAGCCTTTTATCACCTAAAAACATTGCCAAATGTCTAAACCAGACTTGGAGAGACTTATCTATGCATTTGTCTCCTGTAGGTTAGACTACTGTAACGGCCTGCTTACTGGCCTCTCCAAACGAGCTGCAGTACATCCAGAACGCTGCTGCTCGAGTCCTGACTAGAACCAGGAAGTACGATCACATTAGTCTTTGCTCAGGTCTCTGCACTGGCTTCAGCCTCAGAGAATAGACTTTAAAGCGCGTATGTCAGATTAAATTATGACTTTAATTGACCTTTAACCCATTTTGATCTTGTCCAAGAAGACAATAAAAGTCCTTGTTAGATAACAAATCGCAGCATTTATTAGGAAAAAAAAGCTTTAAATTGAACCCCCGCCCTAAACACTTCCGCATTTTCTTGAGTCACTTGACGTGACGTAGACCTAGGGAGTTGAACTTGGCGCTCTCTGGTTCTTGCTATACGTCCTGCGTGTTAAGTGTTTGCTTTTCGCATTTGAAAGTGCTTTTTCTTGAGCTACTTCGTTTTTTTGTTACACCTGAAAATGGTTAACTATTGTGTGTGCGGGGGATGCACAAATACTTCATCCTTGGGCATTCGGATGCACTTTTTTCCAGATAGGAAAAAAAGTGCCGCTCTTTTCCATGCCTGGATTCACTTTGTACAGGTGAAGAGGAAGGATTTCACCACCTCCTCCGTGAGCACCAGCTCCATGATCTGTGGTGCCCATTTCAAGACGGAGGATTATTTAAGAAGCGATTTGATGGCAATGGAGATGGGCTTCAAAAGCCGAAATAACGTGAGGTTAATTGACGGCGCTGTACCCTCCGTCCATGCCGCGTCTTTGACTGCTAGCACCGCTGCTGCTGCTGCTACCGCTGGGAGATCAACATCATCTTCCAAAAAACACTGGCTGCTTTCAGTAAGTCGTGTGTTTCTAGATACCATTTCAACTATATCTTTGGCATGCTAGACATAATTGTGTTGGAGCGATATTTTTTAGCTCACTATTAGCTGGCTTTGGCTGTTTTTTACAAGCAAACAATAACTTTACCATAGCGTTAGCATGTTGATTAGCAGCAACTATGGGCTAAGTAGCTTTTACTTCAGCCTCTTTCTTGTGGCAGTAGTGGTGTTTAAATCGACTAACCTTTTTCATGTATGAAATATCTTTGTAGACCTGCATAGAGTTAATTTTTTTTATATATATAGTTTTGCCTTCAGTCTGTTGTTGACTGTTATTAGCAATTAGCTTGTGGCATACCAAGTCTTTTGGTCAGAGAAAAGTCTGATTAAGAGGTTATTTTAATTGTCAAACACATTTTGAGACACAAGGAGTCAATCATAAACGAAAATAATTAGTTTTATTTGTTTTTCTTTTGCCCCTTTGCGTACTTGTTTAACAGAAATAATATGGATGTAAAGTTACTGCGTTTTAAAGTTGATATACAAAGTCTAAAAACCACAAGCCTGACAAAACGTATAACAGTATAAAAGTATAACATAAAAATATAATTATATTGTATGAAATAAATACATCTGTAAGATTCTCTCTATGGGGTGGAGGTGTTGTGCATGAGTATAAATAAGAATTTCAGTCCACTTTATATTTCAGACACTGAGTGAAGATAATGGATCACATCAAAAAGAAGCTGGACCTGACCCCGACCAGGAGACCCACTTCCCTGATCCATTGCCAATAACTGCAGATCAGGCCCTACAGTATAAGGCTTCCCTATCGTTCATCAGGTAATATAGCTGTACTAACGTTGCATTTTTGTAGAAATTGAATTATATAACCCCTGAAATCATAAACTCCCTTTGCATGACAGAAAGGTTTTTAAACAAGAATGCTGCTGTCTGTTTATTTATGATAAATTGGGAAAGGGTACTGAATGTAGTACGTGCCTGCCATGTCCTCCATATTGTGTTTAACTGAATTGGCTTAAGTATACAGGTGGTCTATTTTTAATCTGATTTTATTTTCTTTGTTTGTTAGCTGTGCAAGTGCAACCTAAAATGAGAAGTGTGGGGACTCAGACAGAAGAGCAAAAGCCTCTAACCTCAACACCCGTCAAACTTTTTCATCATGAAGATGACCAGTCGTCCATTGATTTTGACAGCCATCAGTGGGATAGCTCTTGGAGCATTGAAGAGGAGGAAATGGACACTGATATATCAGAGTAGGAGACACTGGAGGAAGATTGCAGAGACCAAAAGTAAGCGCGCATTTATTTATTAAAATGGTATTTCCATTTGTTTGAAAAGTATATAAATACATTTTATCTATATTTTCAGGTCTGCTGACAAATTTATAGTTTGTGAGGCTCAGCTGCTGTCCCTGTTTTCCGTCTGTCCATCATGTTCTGAAGAAACTCATGGCAAAATAAAACAACAAGAGGGAACCTTTTTAAAAATACACCAGGCAAGATTATTATGTTTTATTATGTATAAATGTATGTTATTATGACCTTGAGACTGCTATTTGTTTTATTGATTACAATGTTCTGTTCTTAGCCCTGAGACGAGTTGGCCACTGTCCAGGGTGTACCCCGCCTAAGGCCCAAAGTCACTGGGATAGGCTCCAGTCACCCGCGACCCCTAACGGGAATAAGCGGTAGAAAATGAATGAATGAATGAAACAATCAGATGTAATTCAACCTTTTATTTGGTTGAAAATGTATTTAAATTGTCTTATTGTACAATGGAAATATGTGACTGTCAAACACTAAAATAATTGTTAGCCCTAATTTGGTTTGTCTAATAACAATTAATAACTACAAATTATTTTAGTAGTCAACAATTATTTTTTTCCTTTGTATGTTTAGACTTTTAAAATACTTGATCAGCCAAATAAATGTTGAAATATGGCGACAGAAGGCTTCTAGATAGAGATTATTTATGAATAAAGTGTAATATTGATGAAAATCAGCTTTCTTTTTTGACATTTAGATGTATTAGTCACGGTCTTTGTTATAAAAGTTCATTTGACTTGTGTTATTGAGTCTGTATAGTTCAGTTAACAATTGGTTGATTATTTATTTTTATAGTTGACTAGTCACAATGAGTCGATTAATCGTCTATCCCTAATGATAATTGTTCCAGTAACATGACCTTTCAGTTGTGTGTTTATGTAGTGCATGGTTATTCTGTCTCAAGCCTTGTGCATAAACATTTGTGAAAGATCACTTGAGTAATTATATGGTTCAAATTGAATTTAATGCAATAAAACAAAATGGGACATCTCAATTAAAATGATTGCATTATGGTTAGAGTTTTCATTAATTGTCCCCCAAGTTGGGCCACTGAAAGCCTTTGTACCGCCCTCCTTCAGGAAATGTAGCTCTTATCATGGATACAACACAGGATGGTATGGGCTTTCTTATGTACCTGCCCAGGATGCCATACGCCCAGCGCACAACCTGTCGGTAAGCGGTGTAGCGATACTGCCTGCAGATTTAAAAAAAATTTTTTTAGGTTAGCCTTAAAATAGTTTAACTGATGGTGGGATACAAAAGAAGACCTACTCATGCTGGATTGCGACAAGGGGTCCAAACTCCTGCCTGAAGTTCAGGTAAGCTACCTGAAGCACATATGGGTTCAGACAGCAAGCCCCAAAACCCGGATGTGCTGTTAGGCATGTGGTGTTTGGTGGTGGTGGGTTTACACTCTCCACCAGGGCCCAGTAGGCACTAACCTCCCTGCAGCACATGCTTTCTTCAGCTGTTGGCATGGGCTGACATTTTCCACACAAACACCTGTCAGAAATCAGAACATATGTGTTATATCTATCTTTTATAAAAATCGAAGAAATTCACAAGGTTTCATTATTTTGTATGAAATTGTAAATAGATGACTATTTAGATGACTACATGACTGTCAATTCTGAAACGGATCAATGTGGCCCAAACTCCTTTAGTGTCCCACTTTAGAAACTACAAAGCCAAGCGCAATATTGAGCTCTGACGAGTTGGGGTGGGTCAAGCGTAGTAACTATAATTAGCCATATGAGGGCACTCACCATCAAGATACAAACAAATACATTTTTTGGGGGGAAATACGAGACTAAAGACCGCAACACACAATCAGCTGACAGCCGACGCAAAGCCCACCTGAGATCGGCACCGCCCATTCAAAAGTAGGTGAGATGACAATATCTTGGATTGAATATCATAAATGGACAATTCCTTAATTGCATCTTTGATTGTTTGAGTAAAGATTAGATGTTACTTGAGTTTTGTAGTAATTCAATATCTGCGGTTATAGCCTTTAGCTTTAGCCTCGCTTACCAAGACACCTGCCCCTGTTCTCCATTCATTTTGGTGACACCACAGCTCAATTTCCCTCCTATAGCCATCATTTCTTATAATCGGACGTTCATGTTGCCTTTCATTGACGACTGGCTCAAAATTGTATGGTTGTGGTCCATCATAGCTGAGTTCAGCAGTTTCGTTGTCCATTGTATATAGTGACAGTACTAGCTTGTTTGCCTAGCGTGACGTTAGAGTCTTTTGGCGCAGTCTGGAATGCGGAAGTACACATTTTTCTCAAAAATGTCTTCTATCGTCAAAACTAAGGGTTTTATATATACATTTTAACTGCAATATTAATTACAATTTCGCTCTCTGTGATTCTGTGATATTGGCTGCCCAATCTGTCATACGCACTTTAAAGCAGCTCTGCTTGTGTTCAAGTCTCTCCAAAGCACCAAAGTACATCTCTGACATTTTAGTGTCATATGAACCATCTCGCACTCTGAGGACCTCAGGGACCGGCCTCCTGCTGGTGCCAGAGTCTGGACTAAACACTCTGTTAATGTTTAAATCCAGGCTAAAAACAATTCTGTTTAACTGTGCATACGACTGAAAGACTTAATCTGCATGCTTCTCTTTTAAAGTATTTTTATAATGATTGTGTTTGTCTTAAGCTGTTGTGGTTTTAATGCAATTGTATTCAGTTATGTAAAACACTTTGAATTGCCTTGTGTACGGACTGGGCTCTACACATAAACTTACCTTGATTTGCCTCCTTAATGATAAATAATATGTTTTGAATTGAATTGTTTCTACATGGATGGAGCTCTACATTCATTTCTTATAATGGCTCTGTTTAACGGCTCTGGAGGAATGCAACTGGGATGAATGGGTGATGTTTCATTACTGGACTTCAGTGCTAGTCACAATTTGTCTTTCACAAAACGTGGATACATTGTAGTGTGAAGCAGCTGAAATGAAACTCAGCACCTCCAAATCTTAGGCTTTCTGGTCCTCGACTAGAAAAGACTGGCATTTCCTTCTTTTTCAGAAAGATTTTTTTGCCCATGTGATTTATTAGACAGGACAGTGTGAAACAGAGATGAAAGAGGGAAGGGCATGCAGGTAAATTTCAAAGCCATATTCAAACTAATGACACAAGAAGGTCGATATTTACATATTCAGACATTTGGATTAGGCTCACTATCCTGTGAGGATAAGAGTCAGGTGTTAAGGGACGAAGTGGACACTACTTTCTTTGATGTGTTTTGATGAACTCGCTTTTGTAAGTTAACATTTTATCTACTATGAATCTTTTAATTTAAAAAATAATAAAATGTTAAATATATGATAATTTTTGGTAGCAAAAGAATTTAAGATTTTAATATTAACTCTTTTTGTGTTACACTGTTGATATATATTTCCAGATTGACATATCACAGTTTTGTTTCAGACATGGATCAAGAAGCACTTGTCATTTTTCTGCTTTATGGTAAGCCATATTTCCTTGCATCTAATGTTTATTTATTTATTTTTACATTTCAATAATATTGATTTTCTTAAAGGGAAAATATTATGAATTTTTGTATTGTTATTAGCCTTTAAACATGCTCTTGAGTACTCATGTTTTGAAAAAAAAAAAAGTTACTGATTCATTTTCTGGCATGACGTTGGCACCAGTGCTATACACAATATAGTAAAGTTAGTGCTGCAAAGACGTTAATGGTGAGTATTTGCTTCAGAAGTTATTGTATTTGGACGGCAGAAATGCTCAGAACGAGTTTAGCGATGATTTAAAGACTTAAAACAGCAACATTCTCAGATAAGTGATGTAGATGATCTGAAAATACATAAAAAAATCCCAGGAGTTCGGCAGGACGTGTGTTTAATGCACAGAGGGAGGAGGATTTTCAAATAATCATTCCTTAAAACAGCATTAATGCAACTGAATGCTATTTCAGGTATGTTTTTGATGACGGAACATTGTTAGAACATGGTTAAAGCTCAAAAAAGTCACTGTAGCAGAATGTGTCCTTTAATGTTTATAGGTAGTGTTAATTAATCGTTAATAGTTAATAGTTAAAAATAGTAGAACATTTTAAAAGTAGGTTCTGAACCTATGCACATACAAAACAAATGTAATTTAGACAAACAATGCTTGACATAACATTTAAAACTCAGACTTTACAACCCAAAAACAAACTCTTATCACTATGTTCTTATTAAACTTGATTTTGTCACTTGTTCACAGGAGCAGGTTTGGTTCAGAGCTTCCACACAGTCATCTATGAGTACTACTTTGTAAACTCAGCTGTGACATGGCAGGCAGCTCGACAGTACTGCAGAGAGCACTACTCTGACCTGGCTACATTCAGTAACATGGATGACATTCACAGTGTGACCAGACCTTATAGTTACTCGTACGCCTGGATCGGACTGTTTGATGATCCTGCTTCATGGCAAGGATTTATGACCAACGACTCCAACTCCTGGAGATGGTCGGCCACTGGAGCCCCCAGCCCCAGTCGCTACATGAAGTGGTCTGCTGGTAACCCTGACAATGGAGATAGTCAACAGGGATGTGTGTATATCAACAGAGGACAGTAGAGTGATTATCCCTGCAATGGTCTGATATACTTTGCATGCTTCAAAGGTGAGTGTATTTGCCTAAATATAAATAAAGATTTGATTGGGATAAGATTCTTTTAAAGATATTTTTTTATTAAATAATTATGTTGGTCACATAGAAAACAAATTAAGTGATTCTTAAACTATTTCCATCACGCAAACCAAAAAGGTTTGAAATACCATCAAAAGTGTGTCCAAAAGAGAAGTGAGAATGGCCCCTAAACTAATAGTCTTTCATAAAGGTTGGCTTATTCCGTTTAGTCATCTTCTCCCGGCATAGCTGTCCCTAGGGCACCATATTTTTATTTCTGTTCCTAACTGGCGTGATAATAATCGATTTCAAAGAGGAACGTTTTGAGCCTGGTCTTAAATGTAGCCTGTGAGAGCCTCTTTAATGTGAGTGAGCTGATTTCATTTCACAGGAGCTTCCACAGAACGATACGCTCCACCTTCCACTGCACTTTTACAGACGCTAGAGACCAACAATAATCCAGCATTTTGAGAAGAAGTGCTCGGTTTGGATGGTACGCTACTATTGCATCTTTGAGCTGGGAGGGGGCCATATCATTTATGGTTTTATAGTCAGGAGGAGGATTTTTAAGCAGAACTAAGTAAAACTTTTATCTTACTAAATGTCTTTGTGAGTCCGTGTGGTGGCTGTAAATGTATTTTTGGGGTGTTTGAAGCCCCCGCCGTCTCCCCCTGCTGTCTCTGAGCAAAAAAACAGCCTTGCAATTTTCTTGACGTCAACCGAAGATAACTCAGCTGACAAATCTTGGGTCTTATTTTTAAATATTTGGCAACATTAAATGTTTTTGTATGTGATTGTTCTCCCTTTAATAAAAAGGAAGGGAAAAAACTTTTGGCATCTTTTTTTGGCAGTGTTTTTTCACTAGAGAGCTGCAGGGGGAGCTCTGTCCCTGAAGTTACTTAGTTCTGCTTTAAAGTTGATTCTAAACTCAACAGGAAGCCACTGACACCTGCGAGATATGAAATATGAAGAAATAGGATGAGATCCACCAAAGTGGCCAACCAGAGGTGACAACTGAGTTGCCATAGTAACAAGCACCCAGGCATAAACCTGGTATTCTAGTTGGGAACAGGCTAACTGTCAATAATATTTTAGTTTAACATAATGATCATGAAATTACAATTTTACAGTTTCATTGCAGGATAAGTAACAGGACAAGCAGGAGAAAGAAAAACAAAAACTGTTTTTGCACAAAAACTTAAAACATTAAAGACTCACTTTGACATGTCTAAGACTGTAATAAATGGTACAAACAAATTTAGCCTATATTCATATTTTATATGAAACATGGGTCATTATTTGTGTGATATTTTCATCCCCTCTGTGAACCTTTGACAGTTTTTTATTTTGTTTTTATTTAGTATTTTTGGTCAAAGACAGCAGAGATCTCGGAGACAGACTTAATCTTTTTATACAGCCTCATTTGCATCACTTGAATAGGCCTATAACAATGCATAAAAACGTGAAACACCAAACGTCTCACATGTGGACATGCCATGGTCCCGCCCACTTCTCACAGCATTCATTCATAAAGTTCAGCGTTTGCCCTGTTTTACTGACAGGGTTTAACTGCCCTGAGATACATCCACCTGAGCTCTGCTCCTCCATGTGACACTCACACACACACACACATACATACAAACGCACGCGTACACACACACACATACATACACACACACACACACACACACACACACACACACACACACACACACACACACACACGCACACCACACACACACACACAAGCACACCACACACACACACGCACACACACGCACACCACACACACACACACACGCACACACACACACACACACACACATACATACAAACGCACGCGTACACACACACACCACCAAACACACACACACACACACACACACACGCACACACACACACACACACACACGCACACCACACACGCGACATCGCCAAGACACACACGCCACACGCACACGCCACAAGCACACACACACACACACGTGCGCACACACACACACACACGCACGCACACCACACACACACGCGCGCACACACACACACACCACACAAACACATACACACACACACACACCACACACACACATGCACACGCACAAACGCACACAGACACACACGCACATACACATGCACGCACATACACACACACACGCATACACGCACACACACACATGGACGCACACACGCATATGCACGCACACACGCACACACACACACCTACATACACCCGCACACACACACGCACATACATACACACACACACACACGCACATACATACACACACGCACAGACCTACATACACTCGCACACACACACGCACATACATACACACACGTACACACACACACACCTACATACACCCGCACACACCCACACACGCACACACACGCAGGGTCACTGGCCCCTGAAAGTTTGAGAACCCCTGGCTTAAAGGAAAAATATGCATTTTTGTATTGTTATTAGCCATCCATTAAACATGCTTTTGAGTACCTTAAATCTGCCATCTCATGTTTTGACAAACAAAAAAAAGTGTATTGTTCTTTAAATGACCTTTGTCAAAAGACAACCACTAGATGGCACCTTTGCGCTCACACATTTTAGTGTAGTTTGCTGTCACCAACATTTGCAGCAGATGAGTAGCAGCAGTTATCATGTTTAGATGGCAGAAATGCTCAGAACGAGTCTGGCGATGATTTAAGCACTTAAAACAGCAAAAGAGTCTCAGACAAGTGACATATGAAGTCTGAAATTACGTCCCAGAAACAAGGAAGTCGATATGTCAGTGTTTTTTCACGGTGGGAGGGGGGAGGATTTTTTAAATAAACATTCCTCAAAACAGCACGAATGCAACCCAATGCTACATCAGGGATGATTTTAATGACAGAACATTATTAAAAACATGGTTAAAATCTCAAAAAAGTAACTAACTTGTCATCAAAAAACACACCTGGAGTTTCATCCAATTGCATTCACCTTGCTTTCTGGAATGTGCATTAGAAAATTCTCCCCCCTCTGAGCGTCAAACATACTTCCTGCTGAACTCCTTCAATCAGTGACAATTTTCAGATTATATACATCACATATCTGCGAATCTTTTGCTGTTTTAAGTCCATCAATCACCATGAGCATTTCTGCCGTCTAAACACAATAGCTGCTATTTCTAGGCTTGTTGTGTGTCTTCAAGTGCTAACATAACTAAGCTGTGTATAGCGCCATCTGGTGGCTGGATGCACTCAGTAAGTGTAATTTCACACAGCATCATCAAGTCCATAAACTTTTTTGTTTTTGTTTCAAAACATGGCAAATTTAAGGCACTCAGGAGCATGTTTAAAGGCTAATAGCAATATGAAAAATGCCTAATATTTTACCTTTAAATTTGCCATCATGTTTTAGAGAGAGAGAGAAAGAGAGAAAAAAGTTTATCATTTACTAAAAATGTTTCTCTTCTGTTGCACTCATTGAGTTTATGCAGCCAGTAGATGGTGCGTTGCGCTTATACAATTTAGTTATGTCATCACTTTAAGAGACTGTGCGACATGCGATGATCAGACAAGTCGTAGCAGTGATGGTGTTTAGACGTCAGAACGAGTCTAGTGATGATTTAAGGACTTAAAACAGCAAAAGATTCTCGGATAAGTGACGTCTTAAAGCGGCAAACTTTATCATTCAAGGGATGGATTTTCTAATTAGAAAAATCAATCAATGCTATCAAAATAGCATGAATAAAGCTAAATGCAAATCCAGGTATGTTTTTTTTGTTTTGTTTTATGATGGAACGCTGTTAGAACATGGTTCGAAGCTGTAAAAAGTGACGGTAGCCGAATATGTCCTTAAAAAAAATTATTAAAACAATGATCAATATACTGTATGAGGTAAATTATCATACAAATACCTTAAAATCAAAAGACATAACTGGTTATTAGTCCTAACAAAATCCTCTAACCACAAACATTTCTCTGTCTTAAAGGTTCAAATGAATCCAGCTCCAAACAGTTCTTTCTTATCCACACCGGCATGACCTGGGAGAATGCTCGGAGCTACTGCAGACAGCACTACACAGACCTGGCTGTGATCGAAGATGAAGCTGAAAACACTGCTGTGGCCTCTCTTCCGTGGAGCAGTGCCATGTGGATCGGCCTGTACAGAGAGCCCTGGAGATGGTCCAACGGCAGCACCAGCACTTTCAGAAACTGGGCCAGTGGGCAGCCAAGTGGTCTTAACAAGAGCTGTGTAGCAGAGGCCCCGGCGGGTGATTGGCACAATCTAATGTGTACCGATGCCTTACCGTTCATTTGTCAAGGTCATAATTTGTGCTACTCATCAATTTTTGTAAAAAAAAGTTGCATCTAACTCATCATGTTTTGTTAATTATTTTCAGCTTTGAAGACTAAATTGACGAATGTACAACTGAAACTGCAGACTGGGGCTGACCTCACTGATCCAGCAAACACAGCTGTGATATTAGCACAGGTGAGTACTATTACTCTATTTAGCTGGTTTTAAATTAAATTAATTAAAAAATGCAATTAAAAATATTATGCATTCTTTGTATTGTTATTAGCCTTTACACATGCTATCTTATCTTAAATTTGCCATCTTAAATTTGCCATCTCATGTTTTATGCAGCCAGTAGATGGTGCCTAGCGCTTACACAATTTAGTTTTGCTATTACTTATTGGACATGCTAGTCATGCGTATCACGTTGCAGTGATCTTGGTTGGATGACATAAATGCACTCTTTTGGTCAGTGGACATAGCAGACAATTCCCGCTAACATCCAATGTAATATTTTACAAATGCATTGTCTGTTCTAATTTGTTTCCATTTCCCTCTTTCCACAGCTATCTGAGATGTTAAAGAAGAGGGGCATCACTGACTTCAAGATCAAGTGGACCCTGAGCCCTCAAAATTCAACACAGAAAATGATGAGAGCTGAAAGCCACTGCATGCCGTGAATGTGTCACCCCCCCCCCCCAAAAAAAAAAAGAAAAAAAAAGATTGCATATTATTTTATTGCATTATGATTAATGTGTTATACATGTATACATACATATACATAGCCTTTTGCAGTGAATTTTAGCATTTGGGAGAAACATGGATATAGTTTTTAAAATGAAATAGAATGTTGTGTATAGTATGTGCACGGTGGCAGAGCGGCTAGAGCTTCTGCCTCCCAATAAGGAGTTTGTGGTTCGAATCCCGGACCACCCCAACATCACACGATCTCTCTGGGTGGAGTCTGCATGTCCTCCCCGTGTTACAGTGGGTTCTCTCCGCGTTCTCCGGCTCCTCCCACCGTCCAAAGTGTGTTCAGGTTAGTTGGAAACTCTAAAAAAAATTGCCCCTAGTGTATGAATGTGAGAGGGAATGGTTGTCTGTCAATGTCTCTGTCTCTGTGTCAGCTGTGACGAGTTGACCACTGTCCACTGCCTAAGGCCCAAAGTCACTGGGATAGGCTCCAGTCACCCGCGACCCTGGGAACGGGAATAAGCGGTAGAAAATGAATGAATGAATGTTTATTGAAGGGAAATATATATATATTTGTATTACTAATTTCTGATTTGTTTTAAATTTACACGTATATGTAAACACAACACAAGTTTATAGCTTTAGTCATGGTTTTATTCATAGAATATAATGTTTCAGGGGGTCTATTCACAGTTTACGTTTAAAGTTACTCTCAGGACTTTATCACAGTTGCTTGGAGTGTGTGTGAGTGTGTTCTTTGGAGGATGTATGTTTTCCTCTGTGCAGAGAAACTCCAGGACAAGATAACGCTGTCGTCACCATGGAGATGGAGACTCGGATAGCCTGGGAGAAGGGACAACCTATTATTTGCATATTCATAAATGTGTTTTTAAATACCTGGGTCCAGGGATAGGTGTGCGTTCAGAGCTCCTGTTGTAAGACCCATGTAGTATGTAGGCTTTCAGGGATAGTTCTGATCCAGAGCGCTCTGTATTAGATATCTTTGTTAGGGTTAATAAACTTTTTAGATTTCATTCATTTTTGCCTCATTCTCGTTCTTCGGATTAACAAACATGCCTTCATTATTTAAGCAGGGTCTTTGGAAGCCACGCCTACATTGCACCAGCTGACACAACGCCCCAAACTGATCCGTAACACCAGTCACAGACGGACGCACCGCTAAAGCCACTTACTACTTCGTCTGGATCCTCCATTACACACAGACTACCTCACTGTGATTAAAAGACTGTGTATTTTAAACCAACATCTAATCATTACACACAGAACATAGCCTCGGCTACAAACAATGACTTGATCCTAAAAGCAAGATAGTTTTCTCTTGTTGGAAGTTTGTACTGTTGTTATCATCCTGCGTACTAATTTAAGACTCGCTCGATCTCGGATTAAAACTATAGAGGGACATTTCTCCATAATTCCGGGGCCGTATCTCTCCTGATGTGAGGAGTTTACTCTGGACAGATCGAGAGAGTGAAAGAGAGAGCAGCTCCACAGCTGTTCGCTGTGTATGTAACGCCATGCCCCTTTGCCAAAATGAAACTTTAAACAAACTTTTGCATGAATTACGATAGTTTTCTGTCAAAAACAACATAAATAGCATTCTTCTCAAAATATTTACAATGTTTATTTCATGAATCAATAACTGCATTTATTAATTTGTCTTCATTCAAAAAAATTCATCAAATTCCACTATTTTTTGCGGCATCCCTGGACTCACACCACGGCACCCACTTTGAGAGCCTGCGCTACAGTCTCATCCCGTATACGTGTGCTCTTGTTGCCGCCGTGAGCACAAGGCCTATGTGCGTGCCCCTCCTGTGCCCTGCTGTATCAACATGCCCGCGGTGCTGCTGTGAGTTCCTCTGCTGTGCACCTCCTCTGGGCACCTCCATGTCTGTGCTCTGTCGTATCATCCTGAACATGTGCTCATGGAGCACATTGTCGCTTGGTCCCGGAGGTGCAGCTGCCATTGCGCGTGCTCCTGGTGCAGATCATCAGCGGTAGTTTCGGCTTTGGAAGGAGTGTTGCACTGTTTGGATTTTGACTCGTGGTTTGTTTTGACAGTCTATAGTCTTTCGAGTCCCGGGCTTATTAAACGGATCTGTGCATCAGTCAAATGCAAATAAGAAGCTGATATGAATCTAACTATTAATGAGCATCGCCTATTATTTGCTGGGCTCACTGCTGCGAAAATAATGGCAGCATGTCGTTGGAAATCAACACAACCTCTGAGTGTGAGGGAGTGGCTCTCTTTATACCAAGAGATTGCCCAGCTAGAACTCTCAGCAGCTTGTCTCCATAAAGCAAAAACTGAAAATGTAAATTACTGGTCAAAGCTCATTACAAGTATTGCTTAAAAGTTCTTCCAGTGTTACTGTCTCTACACAGACTTATGTTGATTTCTACAATTTTATGTATTTGTCTTCTTCATCACATTTATCGTCTGTTATAAAAGACTTAATAAATCACTGAGTCAGACAGAACGGATGGAAACATACCTCCTCCTGCGGACAGCAAAAGTAACTGCAGTATCCTGAATGAGGGTTTGTTGAGTAGAACCCTCTAACTACTCCTCTTTTTCCAGTACCAACACAGGGTTTCCGCAATTCATAAAGAGCATGACGTTATTATATAAATTTGGGAAAAAATAAGGCCTTAAAATGCACTGAAAAGCATAAAATTCAATCCCCACAGGCATTAAATCTAAATTAAAGATTTATCCATTAGAGCAATAAATGTCATTTCCATCCTACTATCTTTGCGTCCATTTGACCCCATCTAGATTTTTTGTTTTATGTTTTATTTCATCGCTATTAATCTTTCATGTGTGGACCAAAACATCACCTAACATACAATTTAAAAAATCTACAATTAGTATTTCTTTCGTGATATGAAAATCTATGTTGCTCTTTGACCAAATGTGCATACCTGTGTGAAGTTGGCCCCCCCGTAGTGTCCGATTCACCCCAAAATGGTGTCAAACGTTTGTGCATCGTTTGTGCAAGTTTGTGCACACAATATCAGCATTTGTGCATGCTTTGAGTATTGATCATTTATAGGTTTTGGATTGGCCAAAGTTGAAGTTGGTCCCCCCGGAGTGCCCGATTCACCCGATTCACCCCAGAATGTCCGATTGACCCCAAAATGGTGTCAAAAGTTTGTGCATCGTTGGTGCACGTTTGTGCATGCTTAGTTTTTGAGTTATTGATGACTGATTGGCACAAGTATACAGTTACCCCAAACTGTCCAATTTTGTGAGATATTGATTATGGATTATGGACATTTTGGAAATATGGGTAACCTCAATGCACTGCTTTCTCCATATACTGCATATATACATATACATTCAAGTTAGTCTTAAGTAACAGTTTTATATAATATTCAGGTATTGACAGATTGTCCATATGTGTCCACATATAATTCAACAGCAATTCATCTACTTGTCACATCTATCAGTGTAAAATTAATTTGATCCACCTATCATCTTATCAATTCTGTCTGTCTCAATCTTACCAATTCTGTCTGTCTCAATCTTATCAATTAATAATGCACTTTTGGCCTATGAAATAAAATTACTTTAGGGCCAAATGTAGACAATTAAAGAGTTAAGGGTATTTATTTAGACTATTTTAATTATTTTAACATATAAATCAAAAGGTGCGATCTTGATTGAACGTAAACCAAAAAGTTTCAAAAAATGTTCCCCTTTGTTTTAGAGCCTGAATGTAGGTGTGACAAAACTGTGCACAACCACTCACAATGTGGCTTTTTAAATGATTAAACCAGTTTGGCTGATTAAACAGCATAGTAACGTATAAAATAATAATTGTCTTGTTAATTGGCTTTATAAACTCCCATTTGCCATTGTAGTTCACTGCATTCACGGGAAAGGTAGTCTACCCAAGCCTCAATGTGCAACTTTGTATCCGTGACCAAATGGCTCCCATCTTCCCACCACGGTTCTCACACAAATATAGGTGTTTTACAAGTGCCTGTTTGAAAAAAATATTTTATTTAAATATGTATAAAATAAATGTTGTGTGGTTATATGAATTGTCCTTTGAAACCAAATAGCACTGTTTATGCTATCTATTTGAATGTAATTGTATTTGACAAAAAAAAAAAAAAAAAAAAAAAGGAATTTGCCTCGACCTTAGATGACCATAGTGAGGGGTTGTGCACACAGGACCCCTTTGCATCATCTGCCATCATCATATCTGCATCTGCCACACATATTCAAGGTAAGAAGATAAAGATTTTTAATTTTAATAATTTTATTTTATTAGATTGTTGTACAGAAATTTGATTTTGGTGGCTTGAAGGTATTTTTTGTAAGTTGTGTTGATAAATTTCTCACATCTGACTGGAAACTCTTCCTGCAAATCTCTGTAGTAAATATGTTCCTGTTTTGCTGTCATAATCATATTATTTTCTTACACTGTATAGCATTTTTGATGATGAGTATCATTAAAGGTCCCATAACATGTAAAATCGACTTTTCAGAGGTTTTAACCTTCCTACAGTGCTATTTGGGCCTCATATGTTGTGCCCAAAGTGTTTTTTTGATTGATTCCCGCATGCTTTCGCTAGAGAACTGTCTTTTCCGTCCCCCTCGGCTGAGCAGCAGACGGGGGCTCCTCACTAAGATGACGCGGCTTCACTAGGATGACGCGGCGCTCAAGCCACGCCTCCAGGAAGCGCGCAACCGCAAGAACAAAAACAGCTAATGCTAATGCTACACAGTAATTACACGATGTATACGACAGATAGAAGAGTTAGCTTGTTATTTACCAAACGGCAACGTCCGTCGTTGAGGTACTGGAGCACGTCAAACTCCAGGTCAGATCCAGGACATAGGACTCAGCACAACGCACCGTCAGGACGGATAAAATGTTTATTCCTGTGTTTGTGTATCGCTGTTTACCGGAGCACACGGCACACTATCTCCGCTCTTGGCTTCGACACGAGTTGGGCGGGGGAGGCGCGCGAGTTGGGCGGGGGAGGCAGCCTGCTCTCTGTTCGAGGGGGTCAGATCTCAGAGTGAGCCGTTTGCTTTTGCAAGGAGAGGGGCCACTCCAAGAAATGGGTGTTTTTTGGAAACTGTTATGTTATGGATATTGCACAACGCAAAAATGTATCAACAAAGCCCTTAGAATAGACTGTGTAAAGAGGAAAATAGCAGAATATGGGACCTTTAATGTAGATTTATGAAGAATAGCCCTTGAAAGCTTATAGGAAGTGTTTTATTGTATTGAACCTGCGCCATCAAATGATTAAACCAGTTCACATTATATTTCATATCAGATAGATACATGGTGTTTTCCATATATTTGTCTTTTTATCAATAAAGCATGCAGAATATTAGAAACTGCATAATATTTTATTTGTTTGCTTGTTTATTTGGTTAGGACAATGCATGTTTAATAAACATGGAAAAATCATCCGTCCAGTTTTTTTCTTTCTTAAAGTCAATTTGATGCGTTTCATCATATTAGCAGTGAGAGAAGTATTGACAAAGACCAATACAATTGTAATATATTACAGTACTAATTAGCCATATTAACTACAAAGAACAACTGAACTAAATGTGTATCGTATGTTTATTAATGTCAAAATGTCTTTTGTTTATTTTCATATAGGCCTAGTTGACCCTTTAAAGGAACCCATTTGAAAGAATTTCATAAATGTAGACAATATATGTAAATGAGTGTAACACTACCTGCACCTACTGTACATGCTGACATGACATTTCTTAATTTTTTTCATTAGATGCCAAGGCCACCAGCTTGCAGTGAAGATGAAATTATGCGAGCACTTTCTGCGGCAAAAGAAAGGTTCGCCAATGGCTTTTCTATTGTTGGTCCCACAGATTTGGTGTGGAATGACCTCAGTGAGGAACTCCAAATGAAGATGTCTTCAAAAAGCCTATATACATATGTGAAGTTGAATCGCCACAACTGCTGGGAAAAGCTTGGTCTGCACATACAGAACAGTGACAATACTGATAATGGGCATACAACTGACGACAATGATGTAATAGATATAGACAGTCCTGAAAAACAAACCAAGGACATCCACTTTAAATTTGAAATTCCTATAGAAGATTGGACAACCAAATGGGTTGAAGAAGTAGAGTATACTGATACAGAAAGACAAAAAAAGGAACTACACAGTCTTAAAGCGTGGTGAATGGTACGACATACTAAATGAAAAAATATGGGACCGCACTAAATGTTCATGCACTCTAACTTTTAAAAGGGCCAAAGTCAATAAAGAAATCTGGATACTGTGTTGAATGTAATGCCATTTTATCGGCTTGGGTAAACACCATTCCAAATGAGGGTCCTGTGGTGTTGTGTGGCCTTATTGAAAAAATAAATGTCAGTCATCACTCAGGAAATGGAAAGAGAAGACTTAAAGGAGAACGCAGAATTGCTGTGTCAAAAGAGCTGTGGGAAAAAATGCCACAAGTTTGGCGAACTGCTAAAATGATCTTGGGGGATGCAGAACCAAGTCTGCTCCTCAATGAGTCTGTTTTAAGGAAAGCAAAGCAGGAGAGAGGGAGCAAAGACCTTTGGGACAAAAATCCCATACTTTCTCTTGAAGTTATGAAGCACAGTGTTCCTTATTCAGGCAGCATTCGTGATATTGGACTGGATACGTTTTTTTGCCACTATTGGAGTCCTTTGCAACTTCAGGTCTACAATAAACTATCCAAGCCAGGAACATGCATTTGTTTTGATGCCACGGGCACTGTGGTGAAGAAGCTGACAAGACCAAATGGCAAATCGGGTCACATATTTCTGTATCAAGGAGTGCTGTTTACAGAAGATCTTCATGTTCCTATAGTGCAGATGTTATCCGAGCGTCATACAACACTTGCCATCTCACAGTGGCTTCTGGAGTAGGCTCGTCCATGGTTCGGCATGTGCGAGTAAAGAAAGGCTACACCTCCTGTCACCCAGGTGCTCTGGTAAAGGACATTACAGACTCCGCCCCCACCATCCTCCACCACCATCCATCAATATCAACAGTTGTAATTCACGTTGGAACCAATGACCTTAGATTACAGCAGTCAGAGACCCTCATGGGCGATTTCAGGACCCTCATCTCCACAATCCACAGTTTAGATAAACAATGCGTAATTTCTGGACCATTCTCACCACCTCGCTTCGAGACGCAAATTCAGCCGTCTGAGACAATTACACATCAAACTAAAAACCTACTGTAGAGACAATAAAATCCCTTACGTGGACAATTTCCTTACATTCTTCAACAGACTCGAACTTTTTAAAAAGGACCACCTTCACCCAAACCACTCCGGATCCCGCCTTCTATCCCACAACATCGAACTCACTCTACAGTCAGCATGACAATATAACCAACCACAACACATTACGGTAATCATCAGCAGAGAGCGGACAATCCATAAATCCCTCAATAAATCAACAGTTAACAAAAATAACCTAAAATACCTCCAGAAAACCTATCCACAACAAACTCCTAGTCCCCAGTCCCCGCTCACAATCAATATGGCTCTTTTTAATGTCCGCTCTCTGCTGAACAAATCTTTTATTATAAATGATGTGATATTAGACCACAAACTTGATTGTTTGTTTTTAACAGAAACCTGGCTGGGTGCGGATGCACCAGTTGTTCTCACTGAGGCCTCTCCACCTGATTTTAACTTTGCTTTTTCAATAAGGAGTGGTAAAAGGGGAGGTGGCACAGCCTCTATAAGTACAAACACTCTGGCCACCAAACCTGTTTTATTTAACAATTTTACAAGCTTTGAATATCACTCCATTGTTTTTAGCAACCCACAAATTTTATGTGTCACCGTTTACAGACCACCAAAGAAATGTAGTCTTTTTATCAATGAATTTCTTTCTTATAAGCATATAATTTTAGCCGGTGATTTTAATCTGCACATCGATGTCTTAGATTCTTTTTCAAATGATTTTTTAAACGTTCTAAATTATATGGATTTTACCCAGCACGTCACGCAGCCGACTCACAACAGAGGACACACTCTGGACCTGGTCATCACCCATGGCCTGTCCACCAGTGTGTCCTCTGTTGTCGACTTGGCTGTGTCTGACCACTACTGTGTGTTTTTTAATATCACCGGTTTTATTCAGCGAGAGACCTCCGTGAGAACTGTGAGGAAGCGCCATCTGACCCCTGAAGTGGCTGCAAACTTTATTGAGGTTTTAGAAAAAAGTCAAATTGTTTTACCTGCACCCTGCGATTTTATTACGGACAATTTTAACAGTCGACTTCGATCAGCTCTTGATCTCATTGCCCCCCTTAAAATAAAAAAGACTGTGACTAAACCGACACCTCCATGGATAAATGAGAAACTCAAAAAATTAAAGCGAGAGTGCAGGGTCGCAGAGAGAAGATGGAGAAAAAATAAAACAACAATAAATCACCAACTCTTCAATAATCAACAAAGAATTTATAACAATGCAATTAGAAACTCAAGAAACAACTACTTTGCCAAAATAATCATCAACAATAAAAATAATTCCAAAGTCCTTTTTTCAACCATTGACAATATTTTAAACCCTGATTTTAGCACATCTCATTTTACTCCCACGGACTCTCTCTGTGAAGCGTTTGCAGACCACTTCATGGGGAAGATAGACACCATCAGATGTAACATTTTATCCAGTCAATCAACTGCTTTTAACACATCTGATTGTCTGTCTTTACCGGAGGAAACACTGGACAGTTTTGTCCTGGTTAATGCTGAGAGTCTTGATAAAGTTTTCTCCTCAGTGAGACCCACCACATGTGTTTTAGATCCAGTTCCTACAAGGTTTTTTAAGTCATTTTATGGATCTTTTAGGGAGGAGCTTTTAAACATGATGAATTGCTCTCTTCAGACAGGGGTCTTTCCCACTGCCTTTAAAGCGGCGGTGGTGAGGCCCCTGCTGAAGAAGAGCAATTTAGATTTTAATGATTTTAACAACTATAGGCCGGTATCTAACTTACCATTTTTAAGCAAAATTTTAGAAAAACTTGTTTTTACTCAGCTAAATTATTTCTTAAACACACACAACATTTTTGAGGAATATCAGTCTGGTTTTAGGGTAAACCACAGTACCGAGACAGCCTTGACAAAGATTTTAAATGATTTTAGGTTAAATTATGATTTTAAACAGGTGACAGTGTTGGTCCTACTGGATCTGAGCGCTGCCTTTGATACAGTAGACCACACTATTCTTTTAAACAGACTTAAGCACCTGGTGGGCCTCTCTGGTACTGTGCACAAATGGTTTACTTCCTATCTCACAGACAGAACATTCATGGTAAGTTTAGATACCTGCTCCTCCAAGGTCCATAAAATCCCATGTGGTGTGCCCCAGGGTTCGATTTTAGGTCCTGTACTTTTTAACCTATACATGCTCCCTCTTGGTGGTGTCATCAGGAGACATGGAGTCAACTTCCACAGTTATGCTGATGATACGCAGCTTTACATCTCCATGTCTCCTGATGACACCAGGCCAATGGATGCTGTTTTTAACTGCATTCTAGACATCAAATCCTGGATGGCAGAAAACTTTCTCCAGCTTAACCAGGACAAAACTGAGGTTTTAGTCATCGGTCCTGAGGCCCAGAGAGAGAAACTTTTATCCAAACTGCAAGCACAGTCTTTTAATCCATCAGCACAAGTAAAAAACCTGGGCGTCATCTTTGACTCTGAGCTCACTTTTATCCCGCACATCAAGAACATCACAAAAATAGGTTTTTATCACTTAAAGAACATAGCCAGAGTCCGTCCCATTCTCTCTCGGGCCAACACGGAGACGCTGATGCATGCTTTTATCTCCAGTCGTATAGACTACTGTAATGCCCTGCTCTCTGGTCTTCCCAAAAAGAGTATTTCAGGTTTGCAATTATTACAAAACTCAGCAGCACGTGTCCTGACTAAGACCAGGGGGCGGGACCACATTACACCGGTTTTAAAATCACTGCATTGGCTCCCCGTGTCTTTCAGGATCGATTTTAAGGTTCTTTTACTGGTTTATAAATGTCTTAATGGTCTTGGGCCTTCTTATCTATCAGAACTGCTTTTACCATATGAACCCTCGCGGCCCCTGCGCTCCTCCGGCAGCCGGCTCCTAGTCATTCCCAAAGTCAGGACACACACTCACGGCAGGCGCCCTTCCAGCACTACGGCCCTCGTCTGTGGAACGGCCTGCCGGAGAACCTCAGGGCCGCAGAGAACGTTCAGGTTTTTAAGAGCAGGCTCAAGACCCACCTTTTTAGTTTAGCTTTTGACTAATATTTAATTTGTGTATTTGTTACATTTATTTATTGTGTTTACTTATTTTATATGTATTTATTTAAGTTTTACTCTAGTTCTATTTATTTATTAATTACCCATATTTATTTATTTATTCTTTTATTTATTTTAGACTCCAGTGTTTCCTCTGAGGGGCCCTCTGTACTGGGAGCGGCGGTCGTCTGTGGTTGCTGGGCCCTGGCTCATGGGCCCCTGGTGGAGGTTTGGTGTTTGCCCCATCTCTCCTCAGGGCCCTGAGTCTGTGTCCTGTGGCTGCGGACTCTCTGCTCCTGGTGCAGACGGCTCCTCTGATGGTGCTTCCTCAACTGGTGTATCCGCACTCAGCCTATTGTATCTTAGGGTATGTGTGTGTAAATACGTGTGTATGCACATAGATGGGTGTGTATCTGTATGTGTGTGTGTGTGTGTGTGTGTGTGTGTGTTGTGTGTGTGTGTGTGTGTTCAGGTGTGTATGTGACTGTGGGTGGGTTGCTTGGCTGGTGGGAGGCGGTTGGGTGGGAAATGGTCATGTGTGGGAATGTTTTTAATATACACTGTAAAGCACTTTGTGCTACATGCTATGTATGAAAAGTGCTTTATAAATAAAGTTTGATTTGATTTGATTTGGAGTGGCAAGCATCAGGTGCAGCTGTACCAAAAGAAGTTGTTTGTGACTTTTCACTTGCCCTGCTTGGAGGAATTGTAAGGGCATTCTCCCCATATCAAGACCTAAAGGCATATGTCAGTGAATGTTTCCATTTACTTATGGGCAAAACTGCAGCCACATTGCCACCCTGCTTTATCCGGATTGATGTGGCCCATTTCTTTAAGACGGTTAGTCGTTGGGAGCGTCTCAGAAATAAAGGAACCCGAGTGAGGGAGTTCTATATCAGGGCTATGTGTCAGCTCGTGCAGGCAGCTACAATAAACGAGATTAGAGAGCTCATCCAGTCCATTGTTGTTGTTGCCCTCAGTGAATCTGAAGGGCATAATAAAGAAGGCCTTCCAGTCACGTTGGAGACAAGCAAAATAATTCTGAAGAAGAGATTTGGTGGACAGCAAGTTAATGCCATGCCTACTGAGGATGACGAGGTGCAGCAGAAACAAGAGGAATACATTCTGGAATGCAAAAGTGAAGTACTACAGCAGTGGGTCAGAGATATCTGCGAGGGAAGCAAGTTGCTTGCCTCCAATGACGGTGATCGAGACAACTTGCACTTTCTCCCTGAGCTTGTGCCACATTTGATAAGATTGGCATCCTATCTTCCCCTGTGGAGTGGCATAATGGTATCACTGTTCAACAGCAAGAACCTTACAGCAAATTCAGCACATGTTGAGACAGAGTTTAAAAATGTTAAAAAAGTACTCTTCAAGCATGACAACCTGCCAATCCGAGTGGACCGATTTGTTTCAAGACACTTGAACTTCATTGAGGGTAGGATGAAGCTGTCAGCAGCCAATGCTGAACACCATAAGAGGGTTAAAGAAGAAACACAGGTTTCTGAAATGGATCGGCCCGTGGTATTAGAAAACTGGAGAGGTCTTGCGGTTCCTCCAAAGAAGAGAAAGTCATATTTGACACCATGTCCAGAATGGCTTCACAAAGTCTCTGCCTCTAAACGACAGAAAATGCAGATTGAAGCATTTTGAAAAATGGAAATCATATTGCTAATCGAACGATCAAACTTGAGTTGCTGTGACCAACACCTGTGCTTTTGATTCTTTTTGTCAGTGCCTCTGTTCTGCCTTTTGTGACAGTGAGCATTTCAATAGATATGTTGAAGAAAACTGCAACAATGCCATGCTGAATTTGGTCAAGCTCATTTTGACAAAAGGAACCACCAACACAGCTTACAAGGAGAGGGCCAAGATTCTGGTGGAAATTTTTAACTTTGATCCCATAGTGTCAGGCGAAAGCCATGTAAATGCTGAATGCAATGTTTCTAAAATCATAATGGCCACAATGAAACAAAACCCATCACTTACAAGAGAGACAAAATGCTCGTCTCAGTACTGCAAATTAAGTACAAAACGTTCCACAAGTGTGCCCCTTTTAAATGTTGATGTTGAACACCTGAAGACAGAAGGGATTGCAGGACTTCAACAAGCTCTTGAGAAGGGTCTCACTATTAAACCCTCAATGTGTTTCTGCCCAGTGATATCCCCAGATGAATGTCCTGACAATTTAAAAAACTGTGGATGGCACATTCCAAACAGTCAGGTGCACAGGTACTGTGACCCACACCTATAACACAGGGGCTATACTAATGATTGAGGCAGATGCACAAGGCAATACCAGTTACCCACTTCAGGAGTTCCCTGTCAACATCACTCTGAATCACAACCCATTTTTTCTCAGGGGAGTTGTGGCTTTTATTCCAGGGCCACACAAAAGCTCTCTGGGACACTATGTGGCATACTGCAGGAGGTCATCTGTTTGGGAGCTTTATGATGATCTGTCTAGCAGAGTAACCACCTCTTCTGAGAAGACCAAGATACTACCACACCTTGTAATTTACACAAAATAGAAATAGAAAGTTATTAAGAAATGTTCTTTACCTGTTGCAAAGAGATGTCTGATTTTATGAGATGTTAATTTCATTTTTATATATACCATTTATTAAATTGTCTTTTTAATTAATTTCTACAAACATTCAATCTACAGGCTACACATACATAATGAATATGTCAGAAACAGATTTGATTAGAAGTTAAGACAGAATTGATAAGATTGAGACAGACAGAATTGGTAAGATTGAGACAGACAAAACTGATAAGATGATAGGTGGATCAAATACATTTTAAACTGATAGATGTGACAAGTTGATGAATTGCTGTTGAATTATATGTGGACACATATGGACAATCTGTCAATACCTGAATATTATATAAAACTGTTATTTAAGACTAACTTGAATGTATATGTATATATGCAGTATATGGAGAAAGCAGTGCATTGAGGTTACGCATATTTCCAAAATGTCCATAATCCATAATCAATATCTCACAAAATTGGACAGTTTGGGGTAACTGTATACTTGTGCCAATCAGTCATCAATAACTCAAAAACTAAGCATGCACAAACGTGCACCAACGATGCACAAACGTTTGACACCATTTTGGGGTCAATTGGACATTCTGGGGTGAATCGGGCACTCCGGGGGGGCCAACTTCACACTTTGGCCAATCCAAAACCTATAAATGATCAATACTCAAAAACGAAGCATGCACAAACGCTGATATTGTGTGCACAAACGTGCACAAACGATGCACAAACGTTTGACACCATTTTGGGGTCAATCGGACATTCTGGGGTCAATCGGGCACTCCGGGGGGGCCAACTTCACACTTTGGCCAATCCAAAACCTATAAATGATCAATACCCAAAAACGAAGCGTGCACAAACGCTGATATTGTGTGCACAAATGTGCACAAACGATGCACAAACGTTTGACACCATTTTGGGGTCAATCGGACACTACGGGGGGGGGGCAACTTCACACAGGTAATGTGCATTGGTCAACTGAAGAGAGCGCGAGCGTTAATGTGAAAATTAGCATCTTCTGCTACAACCTGGTACAATGCATTTTCCTATTGACCTTATTCCGGAAGTTGCCGTATGCGCCGCCGTCTTGTTTCTGTTGTATTAGTTTACATGGAGCAGACGAGCTCAACAGAAAATAAGTTCTACACGGATTAAAAAGCCGTTTTCAGACCGCCCAGGAAATCGGTGCGTTGTTGACTTGTTGTTGCTCGTGTTCATTAAACATTGTACACAAATCAACCTACTTTATGTAACATTTTAGGGGTGAAACTTTTCCCTTGCTCGTCATTAGCTTTAACAGAGTTCTCGTCAAACGGAAGTGCGTTTACAGACGGAAGTGTAAAAAACGGCAAAAGTGGGCGGGGCAGAATAAGGTCAATTGGTCAGAGTTTATTGGATGCCATAATAAATGCCATACCAGATACTGTATAAACGTAATAAAAATAAGAGCAAATAGTGTCTCCCCAGTGCTCCTGTATCAGCAGACATCAGAAATATGTGTGTATAACAGTAGTTTTTACTTACTGAAATTTAACATTCAACTACATTCTGAACCCCAGACTGATTATAGATATATGATTATAGAATCTAGATGTCAATGAGTGTGATAAAATTATCTAAAAAGTCAAAGATAGGATTGAAAATGAAAATACATTTGCTTGGATTGAATTTCATCTGAATTATCTTTTTGAATATTAGGAAGTAGTTTATTTTATTTTAGGTTTTGATTTTTGGTTTCATTCCATAGTTCAGTATTGCATTGTAAAATAATAAAAAATAAAGCTGAAAATAAAATAAAACACTTTTCGCGTGTTATTTTTGGAACGCAACTCCCGCGATAAACGAGGGATCACTGTACTGACAAACAATAGCACATATTAACTTACTATCAAACCACGGAACCTCTCACTGCAAACAATGTGCCCGTGCCAGAGTGCCTTATCATCTTACTGCAGCACCACTGGACACAGAATGCTAGATAATATCTCTGTTGACTAAAAAAAGTACATATTTGCAGGTTTCATTGTAATAACTTTGTTTTCACAACAATGTAGATGAATAGATTGTTTGTTTTTTCCTAACGCTGTAGTCTTTCGGTTCACTCAAGTATTCAGAAAATGTACAGTAAAGAGGAGATTTTACTTCCGAGCAGGTCAGGACGATTTGAACGAGTGTGCCGGCTGCACAATTGTCTGCACAATTCTGTAAGTCAGACTCAAAGCTGTTTTGCATTGTAAATGTAGGTAAATAATCATCTCATGATATCTCAAAAGGTTGTTTTGTGTAGTATTGACAAATTCAGAACATAACTAGCTCTCCTGCTGGGAAAGAAAGAAGCAAAGGCCCATCTATGTGCATGTCAGATGTGGGGGCCTCTTACCTTTTGATCCATTTGAACCACTGGAGTCTCAAACCTCTGACAATAGCTATAAAGTTGAAAACTTAGAAAACATTTTACTTTTTGTATATTAAAGTAACTAGAGCAACATAGAGCTGTAAAACAAAAAAAATAAATATTTTGACCACATGACACAAGTTATCTCATGTTACACATCTTAAGATTTCATCAGTTTGATTACCCCTGAATGTGTAATTGTGCCCTCAATGGTAAGCCCCCTCATTTTCTGATTTTGACAATGTCACTCTGAAACAGAAAATACAGAGTATTAATGCTACACTTAATGGCACACAGCAATAATGCTGAGGAATATTTTGAGCAGACGGGAAAAAGCTTTAGAAATCTACCACAATGTCTCTTCCAAACTTTTGGTTCCATGAGCCTGGAAAGATCCGCTGTGTTAGTCCATTGACAAAATAAAATATAGAAAAAAACAGCAACAGGCTTGTGTGGAGGAATTTTCCCATTGTGGGAGAAAAAAGGTTCTCTGGTCTTTTCTTATCAACTGGTATGAGTAGTAATAACCATATGCCTGTAGTACCTTCCGGTTTCCGCTAGGGGGCGCTAGGGGGCGCTCGTGAGCATTTTCGGGTAATAACCATATGCTTGTAGTAACTTCCGGTTTCCGCTAGGGGGCGCTCGTGAGCATTTTCGGGTAATAACCATATGCCTGTAGTACCTTCCGGTTTCCGCTAGGGGGCGATAGGGGGCGCTCGTGAGCATTTTCGGGTAATAACCATATGCCTGTAGTACCTTCCGGTCTCCACTAGGGGCGTATTTATTTTTTATTTTCATTTAATATATACTGATTGTTTACGCTGTTGTATTGGTTATAGGACAAGTAGTAGTAGATTTTAGATCGTGCATACTGTCCCACAGAGCGTGAGTCATTTGTGATTTGATTCGAGTCGATCTCACCCAGCGTGCATGCTAACCGAACCTCCCGACCGGGATGAGTCACGGAGGGGGACCACACACGTGTAGAACCCAGTGTTACATAAACTGTACTCCGTGCTGAGTTTTATCGATAGATTGTGTGTCTGACACGGCGGGTTTCAAGTGTTTTAGGGCTCTACCTGCGCTAGCATGAGGTGTAGCATACACCAGTGCTACAAGCTAGCCCCCCGCTCTCTCCTCTCCCCGCTCCGTGTAAGCATTTTCAATAAACCGTCTTTTCTCACGTCACATATTTTAACCACTTTATTAAAGGATGAAAAGGGGGGTTTTATCGATAGATTGTGTATCTGACACGGCGGGTTTCAAGTGTTTTAGGGCTCTACCTGCGCTAGCATGAGGTGTAGCATACACCGGTGCTACAAGCTAGCCCCCGCTCTCTCCTCTCCCCGCTCCGTGTAAGCATTTTCAATAAGCCGTCTTTTCTCACGTCACATATTTTAACCACTTTATTAAAGGATGAAAAGGGGGTTTTATCGATAGATTGTGTGTCTGACACGGCGGGTTTCATGTGATTTAGTGTTCTACCTGCGCTAACGTGAGCTGTAGCATACGCCTCCGCAGCTCGCCCCCCTCTCTCACCACCGCTCTCTCCTCTCCTCGCTCCGTGTAACGCACTTTCAATAAACTGCCTTTTTTCTCACGTCACATATTTTAACCACTTTATTAGAGGCTGGGGAGTGTAATACAACATTCGTATGTTCAACACTCGATGCATAGCTAGTCCCCCAATGAATCTAAGTACTACTGTAACGTTTTGATTCCCATACAGCATCCTATTTTACTTATACAGTCACATGGTAAGAGTCCACTAGGGGACGTACTACACGCCTATAGTAATTTTACGGCCAATACATACCCCATTTTCGGTCATGCAGTAACTTCTGTGTTCCACTAGGGGTGTATTTTTTATTTTTATTTTTTTATGGAGGGTAATTAACATACAACGGTTGTTTACACAGTTGGTTCAAAGAAACAAAGGGTAATTAGGATAAAACGGATGTTTACACAAGGGAATAGCCACACCCCCAATGGTTTTTGAATCCACACCCTTCAATAGAGTGGGGTGTGTTTAAAATCTGTACTAAGTATATAAGAGGTTTAGATTCTCCCCACAGCAGACTTTCTTTTTTCAACGTTTTTTACAGCGAGGCAGCACAAATAACGACAATGGCAGACAAGAGCAGTGATGTTCCTTTGGCTGATGGGATAGGTATGTCAGCTGATTCTTTGACGTGTGCACCCGACGGACCCAGACGAAAACATAGGCGCGTCGTGAATACGATCCCATCTGGTTATGGGGTAACGTTTACAGGGGAAAGTGGGTATGTCTATAGCACATATCATTATGATGGGAAGGTTACGTTAAAAAGTGGTGTATCTGTGTATAGCTATTGGGGAGTCGGTGAATCGAACCCTCTGTCTGTATCAGACTGGAAACAATTCCGGAATATCTGTAACGAGCTTGAAAGAGCCATTTTCCAAAAGACTCTTTTTGTCAGACAGTGGCTCAGTGTCACAGGATCCAGTGTGTATCGTATAGAATCAGGGTGTGACGCCGGTGAGAAAGAGGGTTTTGTGTTTGTATCTGTTTGCACTGATAGAGAGGCACTACTCGCAGAAAAGGGCTAGTGCATCGGAAGCCGCATTCTAATAGTTTTTACACGACGGATATTTTTTTGAAAACCTCTTTTTTATGCAGTGGCAAGACTGGGGTCGTTTGTGCGGTGTGTTTAGAGACATTGATGCTGCCATCCGCAAAGACAGACTCAGGCGTGGTATGGAGAGGGTTAGGAAATGTCTTGTTTTTGACGATTTATCAGTTCGTGAATAAGCTGTTCTCATGCATGACAAACAAAACCAGAAATGAAAAACCGTGGTAGGTATAATTATTTGTATTTTATTGTTAGAATGTTTTTACCTCATTGAACTAATATGTATGCTTGTTTTTTACTGTAGAAAAAACAGCTACACCCCAAGGATCATCATCTGTATACCCCTATCTCTCCATGGATGCCAATGTAGTGAATAAAATAGATGGACTTGACAACCTCTACTTACCACTTAAATCAACTCAAGGAATTCAACCACCACCGCCATCACCCACCCAGCCATCTTACAGCGATGAGGATTCGATGAGTGGCCCTGCTGGACCATCCTGTCAACCCGATTCCTATTCACTATCAGAGAAGTTTGTTGAGAATCTCAAAATAATTGTCATTCACCTCCTCAACCATCAGATTCAGCAATCTTGGAAAGAAGAGTGTTATGGATGTCAAGTCGATCATCCTAGCCAGAAACACCATAGCTGTCTCTATGACTTTCCGGAGTATTATTTCCAAATTAATTTTGACAAGATGATGAAAAAACTATGGAACGATTATTTCACAGCGGCTGTGTCACGCTATCTATCGGCACATGGGATTTACGCTACTGTGGAAAGGATCCAAGGAGCCGCTGTGATGGTTTTATTCGAATTGAAACAAGAAGAAAACATCCACACCAAAATTGATTCAATGTATAACAATGTGAATGGGGATTGGTTCAAATCAGCCACGTTGGATGTTGGGTTAAACACCTGGAAAAATTGTAAATATTTGTGATTATTTTAAAATATGTGTTTTTCACAAATAAAATCTATTGTCTTTCCATACAACATGTTAATGTGTGTCTTGTCTTCAACATGGAGGGTACACTTCGTAAAATATACAATGACCCTGCCCACCCTGGTGGTTTAGGAAGTGTGAGTAAATTGATGAAAGCTGCAAATGCAGGTGAGGGTAAGGGGGTTACATATCCTACTGTAAAAAAGTTTTTACTAGGGGAAGATGCATACACACTTCATGCAAGGGCCTTAAGGAGGTTTCCTAGAAATAGGGTACTGGTCACTGGTATCAATAAGCAGTTCCAGGCTGACTTAGTGGACATGAGCGAGTATTCAGTAGACAATGACGGTGTTCGATACCTGTTAACGTGCATAGATGTATTCTCAAAATATGCATGGGTCAGATGCCTCAAGTCCAAGTCAGGACCATCGGTTTCAAATGCTTTTAAAGATATCCTGGCTGAGGGGCGTAAACCCAGCAAGCTCCAGACAGATGAAGGGACAGAATTTTACAACAAAAACTTTCAGCAGTTGTTGAGACAACATAAGATTATTCACTTCTCAACCGGGAATGAAACCAAAGCTAGTGTGGTGGAGCGATTCAACAGAACTCTAAAGACTAGAATGTGGCGTTATTTAACATCTGTGAATTCACGACGGTATATAGATGTTATACAGGACTTAACTAATGCTTATAATAACTCATACCACCGGTCGATAAAGACATCTCCGGCTTCTGTGAATAAAGACAACGAGAAGGATGTATTCAGTACATTATACACTTGTTTTTAAACTAAATGAAGGTGATCAGGTACGGATCTCAAAGAAGAAGGGTGTATTTAGGAAAGGATATGAGCAGAGTTACACAGACGAGTTTTTTAACGTGACACAACGCATAGCCAGAGACCCACCAGTTTACAAGCTAACAGACTTAGCTGGTGAAGTAGTGAAGGGTACTTTTTACGAACCTGAGCTACAACGTGTGATTGTGGATAAGAATAAGACTTTTAAGATTGAAAAGATTCTGGATCGAAAAGGATCGGGAGAGAGAACCCTCATCTTTGTCAAGTGGTTAGAGTGGCCTGATAAATTCAATTCCTGGATAAAAGCAAAGGACGTCGTCGATATACACTAGTGGGTAAAATGAATAAGAAAAACGGTTTTTATTTAACGCTCGCAAGCAACGCATCGATGCACGTATATCCGAACAACAAAATATGGCATTTTAGGACTAAATTAGCGCAGCCTATTTTACTGAGCGAACCTTACGAAGTTGGTCTTATTGAAATACAATACCCGGGGGTTTGGCTGAGTTTCCCAGAGACTGACGCTAAAATAACAATAATAGGTCCTAATGAGAAAAAGTATGTTTTAGCCATAGAGGTGGGTTATTATGAGTCTATTTACAGACTACTTAAAGAAATTAACTACTGCCTGGCTGATAATGATGCATTGCCACATATAAACATTCAATACAGCAATGTTACACACAAAGTAAGTGTTTATGGAGCAAAAGGATACACCTTCATTTTTAAAGGGCGCCTAGCCGAAATATTGGGTTTTTCCCCAGGTGTAGGTTTTACCTGCGGGGATAGTTCTAGTAAACAAACCCCTGCCCCATACCCAGCAGATATATACGGAGGTAGTTATAACATATTTATATATAGTGATATTGTGGATTATCAACTGGTTGGTGACAGCCATGCACCACTACTGCGTTGTATAAATATCACTAATCAAACACAGAGCATACCCACTCTTACTTTTGACAAGCCACACTACACATCGCTCTCCAAGACAAATATAGACGATATTGAAATATCACTGAAGAACGATCAGAACAAGCATATACCGTTTTTATACGGAAAAGTACTACTGAAACTTCACTTTAAACCTATAAAGATTTATTTCTAAGTGGAACCAATGGCCTATACACCATTTACCCGGGATGATAGTAAATATATGAATTATTATATGAACCAGGCTGGTGGTGAGCTACCCGGATTTAGTGGCGCCCGCGTTCAATATGGACAAGGACTGGGTGGGGTGTTTAGAGGTCTCTTAAGATGGGGTCTCCCGCTTTTACAGAGAGGAATAAGCATAGCCAAGCCGCACTTGAAAACAGTGGCAGGGAACATTGCAAGTGAGATAGTATCAAAAGTTACCCGTGCAGCGTTTGGGAAATCAGCGCCGGATAAGAATCGCGCCACCACGCATGTGCGACCATCTAAGAAGTGTAAAGGTAGTACTAAAGGAGGAGCCACATCTAGGAAGAGCTCATTCCCCAAGAGACGAAAGACAAAGCGGACACACTCGTTCCCGCAAGATATTTTCTAAACATGGCTCTGTTGCATAATCAGTCGAGAGAATGTGTAAAGACAGAACTGGATCTCTTTACTGTACCGTACACGCAGACATCCATTGAGAAGTCTGCATTTGTTGAGATCCCACCAATTTCGGCAATAACAGACAGTGGGCCTATTGAATTCTACATCACAGGGAGCGGTGAGGATTATTTGGATCTAAATGACTCATACATTTTTCTACGTGTACAGATTACAAATGCGGATGGCACCAATTTAGCACCGGGTACAGACGTGGGGTTTGTGAATTACCCCACCTGTTCCCTTTTTTCTCAAGTCGATATTATGCTTGGGGATCGATTAATCACCCAGTCATCTAACACATACCCTTATCGAGGTATTATAGAATGTTTACTAAACTATGGTCAGGATACATTGAATACACAATTTAGCACATCATTATTCTGTAAGGATACGAGCGGCCACATGAACGATGCCTCCACAGGGGGAGCCAACCAGGGTCTGGTGACAAGAGGGGGCTACAGCGAGAATGGGCGCATAGTTGAGTTGATTGGACCGATCCACACTGATTTATTTTTTCAAGAAAAACTCTTGCTTAATGGACTTGATTTGTCACTGAAATTCATACGCTCGAAAAATGAATTTGCACTAATGTCACCGACTAATAATGCCGATTTCCATGTAAAGATTGTGTCAGCTAGTATTTTTGTTAAAAATGTCACAGTCGCACCAGGTGTTAGACTTGCCCACAGCAGAGCATTACAAAACACTAACGCTAAGTATTCGATTGACAGAGTGACATTAAAAACATTTTCAATACCCGTTGGGACAAGAGTCTGCAATCAGGACAACCTCTTTATAGGACAAATCCCTAAATTTGTTATAATAGGTTTTGTTGACAATGGTGGATACACCGGGAGTTACACACAAAATCCTTTTAATTTTCAACATTTTGATACAGAATTCATTTCTCTGTATGTCGATGGACAGTCATTCCCCGCAAAACCATTCCAGCCATTTTTTTACAGAAGACAGTACGTCCGTGAATACTATCAGCTGGTACAGACAACGGGACGTCATTTGAAGGACAGATCACTAGCTATAACTCGAGAGGACTTTGGAGCTGGATATACACTATTTTGTTTCAATCTAGAACCGGATGAGGGTCATGGTGGTAATATCTCTCTGATTAAGACAGGAAATCTGAGGCTGGAGGCTCGTTTTCGTGTACCTCTACCACATACAGTTAATCTGGTCTGCTATTCAGTGTTTGACTCCATAATCGAAATCTCAAATAGAAGACAAGTACTGCTTGACTACTTTTAAGGAACATGAATACAATTGAACTGTGTTTGAAAAAGTGTATCAAGAAGAAGATACATTTTTTGGGTGTTTTTGCATCTGATCAGTTGCCTAGGAGTGTTACCAGACTACCTGCAGCGTTGGTTATCAACACCCACCCATCAACCAAGCCTGGAGAGCATTGGCTAGCTGTGTACATTTCCACTTATCGATGCGGATATTTTTTCGACAGTTTTGGAAACCCACCTGATTATAAACGTTTTCCGATTGGGGTTATGCGTTTTCTCAAGAAAAACTGTACATCTATACACCATTCCACCAGACAGGTGCAGAACAATCTCTCTGTCACATGTGGACAGCATTGTGTATTTTTTCTCTACCATATGCAAAAAGGCATGAGTTATAATAAGTTTATTCGCATGTATAATCCTAATCTAGTTTGTAATGATGCAATGGTCTGTCGTTTTGTTAATCAGATACAACCAGTGACTGTCTGTCGTGAAACTCATTTTACATGTGTACAGTGTGTGACACATAATAAAACTCATTGAGAACATTTGATTCAATATTGTTTTTTTTATTCCAACCAATAGCATACAACATTTTGACATCACATACATAGAAAAACAACAGCTTTGAAACATATGCTGTAAAACATTTTGACATCATATACGTAGAAAGCTTTGAAACATATGTAATAAAACATAATGATACTTTTAAAATGAGTTTCACGACAGACAGTCGTTATACACTTGTTTTTAAACTAAATGAAGGTGATCAGGTACGGATCTCAAAGAAGAAGGGTGTATTTAGGAAAGGATATGAGCAGAGTTACACAGACGAGTTTTTTAACGTGACACAACGCATAGCCAGAGACCCACCAGTTTACAAGCTAACAGACTTAGCTGGTGAAGTAGTGAAGGGTACTTTTTACGAACCTGAGCTACAACGTGTGATTGTGGATAAGAATAAGACTTTTAAGATTGAAAAGATTCTGGATCGAAAAGGATCGGGAGAGAGAGCCTTCCAAAATAACGTGCATGATGTCCTGAGGTGTTTGTTGGATATATCAAAGAGCGGAAATTCTACCAACATGATGATTGATTCCATACATTGTTTTCAAACTGTTACGGACCAAGTCTGTTCGTGCCTTTTCAATTTTGTCACACTGTCTTAAATGTTTTTCTAATGTCCTTTTAGTAAATGCATCCTCATTGAATTGTGACTGCATGTCCTCAAAGGAACACTCACAATGTCGGCACTTACTGTAGGCAAAGCCAACACCCTCTTTGAAGCCTGCCATTTCATGCTGTGCAAGGGTGTCTCCACAAAGTGAGACTACAGCACCATAAACTGTTTTCTTCCCACTTGCAGTCTGGATTTCAACACAACTGTACAATTTATCCAAGTCCTCCTTAATCCCGCTCAATATTATGTCCACCCCATGCTGACGGAGATGCCATAGCAAGAAGCCTGATGGCTGCCAGTTTTGGTGTGTAGTACACCATTAGCAGCTTGTATTTTGATGCACATGACCCAAGGGGATTACAGATCTCTATTTCATCTGTATACAGAATGATCTGTAATGCATTAGTTTTCTTTGAAAATAATGGATGTGACTTTAAAAGCTCACCATCAATAATGTCACAAATAAATCCACCATTGCACTTTTCAGTTCCCAGTTCTATCATGGACCAAATTTTTGGGTGTGATAAGAACTGCTCCAGACTTTTGACAAGTGGCACATAATAAACAGTTTGTTTTTGATGGAATAGTTTCCACCTTGTTTCCTGCATATTATTTGGGTAATAGGAATTTCCTCAGCTTCCAAAGAGTTAAACTGTTTTTTAATGACATTGTCCTGGTGATAAGTTTTTGCAACTTCGGCGAATGGATCAACAAACTTGTCAAATATTCCCAGAACATCTTTTTCTAGTTGACTAGAGCTGTTCCCAGAATTCTTCTTAATCGCGTTCTCCATTTGTGACTTGAGGTGGTCCAAAAGAGAGGACTGGTACCGCTGCACCCCTTCTACAACTGTGTTCACAGATTTCTGAAAAAAAAAGAAGAAAAAATATAATACATAATATTGTTTAACATTAAATACAATGCAGATAACACTTACCTGTGACAGGTTCGACTTAACTATTGTATTTAAGACGAAAACAGTTGCATGTCTGACAAGAGTCTGACAGAACACACAAACAATAATAATAATCAGAATTCTATTAATGCGATTGCTACATCTCAAAATGTCTGCACTACAAATATATTTATAATAAAGTACCGTCACACCAGAGGACTTACTTGTTGAGTAGAAATGGTTCTATTACTGATGGTGTTTTGCTCCTCATTTAAGTTAGGTGAAAGAGTCTCACGATTGGTGATACTTGGATCATCTGAGAGGAACTCTGGCTCATCTGTGTCCTGTACACAAGTTAGACAGAAACAAATATAATTACATAAAATTGAATTCTATTTTAAATTACATCTGTCAATCAATGTAATCATAAATATTGGTGGTTTTCAGATGGGATGATGTACTCCAAATATTGTATTATGAGCGCCCCTAAAATAGCTAAAACATTATTTTTCTGCCATTATACATCAGAGTTTTTATTTGCTGATAACTGTCAAATCAAAAAGCAAAAACGGGGTTTGAGGGAGGTTTTTAGGTTTAAGTTTATAGTATGTTCCGCATGTCACTGAGCAGAGACCTGTCTGTAAATAGAGGTGTAAAAAGCACGTGTCTTCAGCACGCGCCCGCTGGTAGTGCATGCTCATAGAAAATACAAGAGCTCCCGGTGCGCATGGGCTTTCAAGACATTGTTGCTCTATTAACACCTCATCCATGCCTACACTTAGACTGTCCACTCTACAGACAAACCAAAGGACGGAAAGGAAGATATCCACAGCTGTTTGGGCCAACAGACTGAAGCTTTTCACAATAGCATGTTTGTTTACTCACCACTTATTCACGTCAGCCCGACACGGATTAAAAGTGCTTTAATCGCAACAGTTCCGCCCTGGTACAGGTCCGTTTGGAATAAAAACCGTCCCCTCGTCTTCGTCAGCCAAATTTTGTCAGAGTAGCTGCGTTATAGCGTAATAACTCCTCTTCTGCTTACATAATACCACGCTGTTTACTGTATGTAGCAGGGCCCTCGCACCGGCAGACAGGTGTCCTACGCGTGCCGGCTCAAAAATATCACGTAAATTGTCTTGAAATTTAGCGGAATTTGCATGCATTACAAAGTATTTTGAGATTCGGATCAGTCCCTTGTGGCTTTGATACTGTCAATGGCCCCTTATTTAGTTGATTTATCATTCTCTATCATTCTTGTAATAATAGAGGCTCGGACTGAAATGCGAAGTAGCGGAACGTCCCGGTGGACAACCCTACCTGCTTCATACAGATGTATCAGTGATGTGAGCAATGACAGAAACACAATTTACTTGCGACAACAGAGAAAGAACACATGCTCCTTCGACTGTCTGTCCATCCACCAGCGTCTGTTCCTCCGTCTCAGCATGGTCACACAGCTCTGTGTCGTCACGTAAGTGCAATGGGTGTCTTCTTTTAACGTGGTGATAGTAGGAGTTATAAACTCTGTAATCCTCCGTGCATCCATCGATACCACAGCAGCCAAAAGTCCGGACTGTGGCTGTGCAATCGGTTAATATGTCTCAGTAAAAGCTTCAACGAAGAAGTTGAGTAAACAGCACAGATAGAGCATCCCCACCTCATGTTTGTTCGTTGTTAAAAAAATGTAACATTATTCTCTTGAAGCTTTACTCGCAAAAGTTATATGAAAACAACACAGTTTAGAAAGAAAATGTAGACTGACTCACTGGGAGCGGGAATTTACAGTGTCGTAGTGTGTGTGTGTGTGGGGGGGGGGGGGGGGGGGTGAATTGTACTTTGGAAATACAGTAATATACGTTATTGTGTTTGTATTTGTTAACAATCTGGTTAGTATACAATTTTATGTCATGGAATTATAAATTAATAGTAATAATCCGTTATTAAAGACTAGGCACATATTTCGTTTATGTCACCCCTCTCCATGAATTGGTTTCTTCCATCGTAGAAGCGCCAACATTGGCCGCGATTAGCATCACTTATTCTTCGCTATGGATCAGGGCTAGCAACCTTTAGCCATTTTAAAAAATAGAAACATTTTTGGTGAAATTGTGTTCTTTATCCTCGGTCTAGGCATCTAGCTGTATGTCCATTATGGATGAAGAAGGGACCAGTGAAAAGTATCCGGAAATGGATCATGCAACAGTGGCAGTATTAAAGGTAAAAATTCATGCTAAGCTAATGTAAGCTAATGTTAGCTATGGTTAGCGTTAGCATTTTGTAGCGCACAGGAATTTTGCTGGTAACATCGAATCAACATATGAAATTAACATGTCGTTTTGCAGGTATTCATTAAATGAAAGATTTGGGGATAAATGTGAGGTGTATGTTAATTTATGCTTGCCATTATATTATATTATTAATGCTTATGTTAAATGCTAGTAGTGGCTATTCTGTTAGCAGGACGCCATTTCAGCCGTTACTTCTTGTTTTATTCACACATATATTATTTAATTTATATTTGTTTTAGGTTAAATAGTACTTGATTCACTTTATTTTAGATCTAACATAACAGAGCCAAGCAAGGCATTATAAAACGCTTCAGAATTTATATAAATCTAAGAACAAACCAAACAAAGATGATGTTACTCAGCTTCTGGCTCTGGAATTTCCTGCAAGACGGGCTTTCATTGATTCAGACACAATAAAGGAGCAGGACAGGCCAATAAAGATCCTGAATGCGTATCCATGTTTTAAAGAGCTGTGCCATGTAAGTGGGTTTATATCTTTTTAGAATGACTTCAGAAAAATATAAATGACATGTTTCCTTTTTTCATTTTTCTTTTCGCTCATAAGATAATAGATGAACTCCAGAGAATCCTTGATCGAGGGAACCCCTTCTACACAATGGAGCTCAAGAAACGCTGGCTGAGATTTTTCAACCAAGCTCAGTTTTATGGCGTGTTTAACAAAAATCATAGGACCACCGGGACAATTTTTCATTTGCCCCTTATGTCTTATCTTTTTTTTTTTTTCATTATTTGAACAGTGAGGAATTCGATTGCATTCATGAAAGCTCTACCGCAAATGTTCCCCTCACAAGTAGCCCTGCCAAAAAAGTTGGCACATCCAAGTGAAGCTCTGATTCATATACTGTTTCTTGCTCATGCGTTTATTATATAGATTTTAATTGGCCCGAGCCAGTAAACTGGCGAGGGACATTGTGTTTCGTTGGTTTCTTCTCGTTTATTATTTTTTTCACCACCTATCGGCCCATTTTTGACCCAGTAAACATGCACGAAAAGTCTGACATAGGGGTATTGTCGCGACCGGCCCGGCGAAAAATTTAAGAAAACGTGCATCCCGAACATGTCCGACCCGACCCGAACGAACAGCACCGGCCCGAATCGGACCCCTATGGGAAATGGGACGAGCAAAAATAGCCCGACGCGCACGAAACTCGGAACAGTGATAGAGAACAGTGAACCGAGCAAAACATGACATTGGAGCGCGGCCCTCGGACCAAGCGCACGGCGGCCATATGGGATGGAAGTCGCCACGCCAGTTTGACTTTTTGTTTTTGAGCTCCAAAGAGTCCTAGGGTTTTGGTCCGACATGGGTCCGGCTTATACGTAGACGATCTACACGGATTGAAATTCAATAGTTATCCACTTTTTTCGGATATCTCAAATGGTTTCGCCGCGGCTCGCCATCGAAGAACGCCTTCGTTTCCTGTTTTTCCGATCGCATGTCACGGCTACACGCTTGGACTGACAGAGCTGTAATTTCAGTCACGAGTGCGTAATTATGGTTTGAATGTAATGCATTAAAAAAAATTAATAAAAAGTACTCGCTAGCGCCCCCTACCTATTAAGTGAAAAGTCAACATTGTCCGATTTTGACCAAACTTGGGGAATATGTCCAGTGTATGGCGCCATGAAAAAAACTGCATTAGTGATATGGTGCATTTATCACCGTTGGCCACCAGGGGCGCAAAGAGTACTCACAAAATCATTTAAATAGTTCCTGCGCGCACACGCATACTCCGATCGACATGAAATTTGAAACACACGTAAACGTCAAGCAGCTGAATCCATTTATGTGCGCACAATAACAATCAACCCTACGGCGCCACCTGTAGGAGTGCACTAAATTACAATGGGGAGAAAAACAATTACTTTGACTTTTATTTTTGAAAATTTGCACACAATTCCTAGACGGCCTCCTGATCAGAAAAGCCAATGAGACCCATGGCCTATTCTTCACACTTTTGCCTCTAGGGCCCTCCAGAGCTCCTAATCATTCTCTATGGGAGAATATGCTCTCTTTACACAAAGATGCAGCAAAAAGCCAATAAACAGTGAGTAACAGCCACCAAACTTAATACAGTGACTCCTGTTAAGGAAAATCAATTCCCCATAACACCATTTTACATGCAAGTCAAATACAGGCTCTACAGCGCCACCTGTTGTATCAGGCCTATGGAAAGGGAGATGCATTTAGTTTGGAGGAGGCCTATGAAATTTGGCATGGTGATAGTACACATAAAGACGACCCTAAAACATAATTGGTGCGCAGTGCTTAGACAAACGACAAGGCGGCCATATTGATTTTAATTTTAGACCCCACTTTACGTTTTTTTTTTTTCCATTGCAAAAGGGTCCTAGGTTTTTGGGCTTAGATCAGTCTAACATACACGTTCCTGATCAGGACGCATTGAAATTCAATAAAAAAACAATTTTTGGAGATATCTCTTAGGGTTTGCGCGTGCCTTCCTGTCAAATATCGCCATCATTTCCTGTTTTTGTGCTTATCCCTCAGAGGCACTTGGACTGTGCCTACAGAGCTCAAATTGCCACCAATGATGGACAAGTGAATATTACACAAAATAGACCAGGGAGCACAGGACCACTAATAACTATAGCGCCCCCTACAGTTCACTTAAAAGTGTCCAGATTGTCCGATTGACACCAAATCTTGGGACATGATTCTTTGCTATATAAGAAGCAAAAAAGTCAATGAGACCTATGGCCTATTTTTCACACTTTTGCCTCTAGGGCCCTCCAGAGCTCCCATGCATTCTCTATGGGAGTGAGACTCTCATCACTCAAAGATGGAGCAAAAAGCCACTAAACAGTGAGTAACAGCCACCAAACTTAATGCAGTGACTCCTTTTTAGGAACATGAATGCCCCATAACACCATTTTACATGCAAGTCAAATACAGCCTCTACAGCGCCACCTGTTGGGTCAGGCCTATGGAAAGGGAGACACATTTATTTTGGAGGAGGCCTATGAAATTTGCCACAGTGATAGTACACATAAATATGACCCTAAAACATAATTGGTGCGCAGTGATCAGACAAACGGCATGGCGGCCATATTGAATGTAATTTTAGACGCCACTTTAAGTTTTTTTTTTCCATTGCAAAAGGGTCCTAGGTTTTTGGGCCCACATCAGTCTAACATACACGTTCCAGATCAGGACGCATTGAAATTCGATTAAAAACCAAGTTTTGATGATAGCGTTTACGGTATAGCCATGGTTCACCATCGCAAATCGCCTTCATTTCCTGTTTCTTAAAATTATTCTCCAAGCCACAGACATTGCCGTACAGAGCACAAACTGTAACCACAGATGCCGAATCAAATATTAAACAGAACAGACTCAGGAGCACATGAGCACTTTTCAGTATAGCGCCCCCTGCTGGTCATGTAAAAGTACCAACATTTTCGGATTGCCATAAAATCTTGGAATCTGATTTTGAGTGCCAAACGTTGCAAAAAAAGTCAATTACACCGATGTCCTATTTTGGATCGTTCGGCCTGGGGGCCTATGCATAGTCCCTATTCATTTTCTATGAGACATGGCACAAGTCTATGGAGAGGCCAAAATTATTTCGAGCAAAGTCAGTGAAACTCGGCAGACGCATTATTTAGAGGATTTCGATCGAAAAAGTCAATTACATCGAAGTCAGGTTTTGAGCGGTTTTGCCACTTTAGGAGAGCAGCGCCCGCCAATGCACTTCTATAGGGACGCCTCCCGGTGTGAGTGGGGGTCACGGGGGCCCGAGTGACGCTCAGAGGAGGACGACGGCACCCCGGGACGGTTTGGGACCGGCCGAGGCTGCGTGGGAAGGCGGTTGCGTGCGGGGCGAGGGCCACCATCGCCGCTTTGCGGCTTTAATATTTTCTTTATGTTTGATTTAGTCTACCGAAGACCCAAACATTTACCTCCAATCACGACCACTGATCAGCCTTGTAGTACTAGTTTGTGAGACTGACTGCATTCTTGCCATTGGGACTTGTAATCGCAGTTATAAGTTCTGTATTCTTATTCTGACTTGCTAAGGTTAACTTCAACTTTAACATCTCTTTAGCACCTGTTTTGTTAGCTCCCAGTCCCGGTCACAAAGATAGATAATGGGCATCTAATCCTTTTATGACGTCCTTTCACGCTGAAATCTGGCTTTAACTGAAAACACCACTGATAGCTGTTGTTTTTCATAAATATTGATAGTCACATATGTCCTTGCTCTGGTTTCACACTGATGTTTCATGTCGTCTCCTCATGATGTGATAACTATGTCTCCACCTATGTCTTGTGTATAAAAAGCATGTGTTCTGATTGTCATGTACCTCCGTCGACCAGGGAGGTCACTATGTCAGGGAAAGGCGTCTATTCACTCTGGTACCAGTGAATAAAAAACCTCATTGATCAGACTCATTCTCTCTGCATTTTTATTGTTTAACTTGTTTTAAAGAGATCCACAACAGCAATTCTCCCGTAACAGACTGTGCCACTCCTGACATTTCCACAAGAGGACATCAAAGAAAGCATGGTGTATCTCCTTGGTTGCTATTACACCTTTCACCTCACGTATCCGAAGTGCATTGCCACAGTCTTGTCTGTGCTCCAGACGGAGGTATTGTTGGACACTATACATGAGGGAGACATGACAAGTTCTTACAAAAAAGCCATGGCTGAATGCAAAAGGTTTAACAATTAAGTAGTAGAATAGTACCGGTACTAACTGCTTATTAGTAGTTGTTGCAGTAAATGGGTGGAGTGTCATATTTTTTCTATTGGAAATTGTTTAATTATTCTGTTAAAATCAAAATTTGGTTGCTATGTGGATTAAAACACAAGCAAATTGTCCACATAATGTTTGATTCAATGAAAAGGTAATTTGTTGCACCATCATAGCATTATTGTATGGGAAACCGTTTCAGTCAGTACCTTTTTGAGGTAGGTTTTCAGTTTCGAAAGTATGTTAAATGGTTCATCATTTGTGCCCGAGGTCTTGGTTGCTTTTGTTGCTGTAACAGTTATGTGCCTTTGCACAATAAATATGTTGAAAGACATTTGACCAATTTCTTTTCTTTTTATGTCGTAATTCAGTAGCAAGGCTAGCAGTAAACTCTAGTTTTGAGCATATATTGCTTGCATAAATTGAGATAAATTTGCTTGTATATATCAAACTCATACTTGTTTCAAGCTCTAAATTATAAGCATTTTTTTCTTGTATTCAGACAATAAATTTAGTTGTATTTAAAATAAGTGTATATTGTTGTATTTCAAGAATATATATCTTAAAACTAGTAATTTTATAAGAAAAAGTATACTTAATTTTAGTCTGAAAATACTAAATTTAAGCCACTATGAGTGATTTGGGGCTAGTATTATTTTCTTATTTTTGAAAATCTTACCAAGTAAAATTTTCTTGTTCTGTTGGCAGATAATTTTGCTTATTTTAAGTAGTATTTCTCTTATTTCTGTCTCTGTATTTCTTTTTTCTTATTTTTTTCCATGGACTTTTTGCAGTGTAGTGTTGAGATAAAAACTCCAAAATTAATCGTTGTTAATCTGAATTTTGGTCGAGGTAAATTCACGTAGTTAAAAACACTTTCTGATTAATGCTAAACTAGCGGAGATTTGCGCCTGTGGAGAGAATGCTCGGGTGTATTTTTTGTTAGGTTTATGAGACATCTTTGTGGTTGATTAACTGTGTCTTTAATTATTGCAATGTTTGTACATGTAGTAAATCATTTAAACACCCACTGTACAAGTTAAGCACATTTAAAGTTACAGTTCATGTGAAAGTGTGATCGGGGTAGTCATGGGCTGCGTCGCCATTTTGTTGTTGTAGCGTTATTGTGTAATGATAAGGTAGTTGACCAGATGTGATATTTTTGTTTTGATGAATGTAAAATGTGGAGCTTTAGTTTATAAGAAGCAACATCTGCAAGTACATGTAATATGGAAACAGCTGTGTTTTGGAAATGTATCCATTTATTGATTATTGATTAACAACAGAATAAACCCTGCAGTCGAGTGATGCACGAGGCTCACCTGTCTGTCTCTTGTGTTCCCTCTCAGGGGTTTACCTTCCCACCCCTCTCTGACACGGGAGGGGCAATACATGCGGTCATAAAAAAGTCGTTCTGGATGTGGATGGTGGGCTTAAGCAGCAGATTTATACTG